>VDFB02193867.1:598325613-598366617 GCA_007258455.2 Sequoia sempervirens | reverse complement strand
GTATCTTCCTTTGACCTATCTTGGTATCCCCATCTCGGATGGGCGATTGCCCAGGGAATCCTGGAAGAATATTTTGGATAAATTTTGGGTTAAAGTTAATCACTAGACTCATCAGTGGTTATCTTTTGCTGGGCATGTTAAGTTAATCAAGTCCATGGTGCAGGCTTTGCCCATTTTTAGATGCATGCTCCAGGTTTCCCCTATGAGCTTTGTTAAGGATTTTGACTCTATGACTAGATAGTTTTTATGGGTGGTTGTTTGATGTCTTTTAAATGGATTCTAGTTAGAAGGGAAGTTGTCTATAGCCCAAAGCAGTATGGGGGCCTTGGATTGCGGCAGTTGGCTTTGACTGGGGTGGCGCTTGCTGCGAAGCTGTATTGGCGGTGGTGCACAGAGCAGGATAAGATTTGGGCTAGAGTTCTGTCTCAAAAGTACTTTTTGGGAATCCCTCAGAATGATATTCCTTGTTATCCCCTTGTCAGGAAGGGTTCAGTGATCTGGGGGGCTCTCAAAAAGGGGGTTGCTCTTATAAAGGATGGTTTATTTTGGATTTGTAAGTAGGGGACCGAGGTTCAGTTCTGGTCTGATTCCTGGGATGGCTCTCCTCCTCTCATCTCTCAGTACCCTAATTTATTGAATCTTTTCCAGAGGTTTATTGAGGCTGGTTGGTCACGGGTGAGTGACTTTAAATCCTCCTCTTTTTGCAGGAAACTTGAGGTGGCTAGATGGAAGTCTCCTAATGTTTGGACGGATGTTGGTCTGCAAGAGGAATGTGTTGTGCTGGAAAGTGTTCTTTCCAGTCGTTGATGTAGTTCTCTTCGGGAGGAAGATGTGCTTGCTTGGTCTCCTAATCCTTTGGGTGTCTATACTGTGGCCTATGGATATAAGGTGTTATTATCCCATAGGATGAATGGGGAGGAAGTTCAGTGGTAGAAGAAGGTATGGAACAAGTTCTCCTAGCCAAAGTGTAATTGTTTTGTCTGGATGTTGACCTAGAATAAGTGTTTGACTTGGGACAATATTTGGAAGAGGGGTTTCCATGGCCCTTCTATCTATGTTTTGTGTGGGGCTGCCAAGGAGGATTCTTCTCACTTGTTTTTGCGCTGTCCTTTTGATATCTAGATTTGGCATTTTTGGTGGGGTGTTTGGTAGAGCCCCTGTGTTCATGCTTCCTCCTTGATTGATTTTTGGAACAGTGTGGGTAGGCCTCCCTCTATGACTTCTTTCTTATAGGAAGTGTGGTTTGTGGGGCCTATCTTTATGTTGTGGCAGATTTTGTTGGAATGGAATAGGCGTATTTTTGTGGTGAGAAGAAGTTTGTGCAACAAGTTTGGTAGCGAATTTTGAGCATGATTCAGGAGACGTTGGAGGCCAAGTGTGTTGTGAGCTTTCCGTTAGAGAAAAGGGATACTGAGGTGGTGGAGAGATTGGGGATTTAGGGGTTGTCTGTGACTTTTTCTTGTGTTAGGAGAGGGCGGAAGGCAAAGCAAAAAATTCATAGGATTGGTAGTTGGCAACCCCCTCCTGATGGAGTTATGAAGATTAATACTGATGGCTATTCCAGGGGAAATCCGAGACCTACTGGTATTGGGGGGATTGGAAAGGATTCTTTAGGTTCGGTGGTTTTCCTCTTCTCAATCCATGAGGGGTCAAAGACTATCAACATTGTGGAAGGCTTGGAAATACTCTATTCCTTTGAGAGGGCTCATGCTTTGGGGTGGAAAAGGATTATTTATGAATCTGATTCCCAGGTCTTGATCAATTTTCTCATTGAGTGAAAAGTGGTGGGGGTCAGTTGGAAGTTGGCTATGATTGTGCAATATATTTTGCAGATTAGTTCATTGATGGAAATGGTGACTTTTGTTCATATTTCATGAGAGTGGAATAGGGCTGCTGATTGCTTGGCTAAATGGGCCTCTACGTGTGTCAGTGGGTGGAGAATCAAGGAGTGGGAGCTTATTCCTCTGGAGCTTCGCCATGATTTGGAGGGAGTTCTTGCTGAGGATAGGGATGGTTTAGGAGTTGGCTAACTTTGGTTGTACTTTGTTCTTCTGTTTTTGTTGTTTCTTGGGACTTCGGTCCTTTGCTTTCATTGTAATGTTCCTTTCTGAGTTTCAATAAAGTTTTTACCCCTTTTATTTTAAATTTGATGAGTTTATCTATGCAAAAGTAATTAGAATTTGTTTTATTAGTTAAATTTACTTTCAACATTTATTTTCATACAATTATTATGATTCTTATTTTATGTTAGTTAGAAAACCTTAAACGTGAACTAAAACTAAAACTAGCAGTGTTCAATATCAACACACATTTATGGTTGAAATTGACATGTAGAATTGGACTTTATCTTTATCCTCATCCAATTATTACTTCCAAAAATGGAAGTAAACACAACTCTCTTTCTATAGAAGCTCTTAATTGGAAAGCTTAATGAATTCTTCAATTTCATTTTGAAGGTAGGCATATTCTTTTTAAAATAAAACTTAGAACAATTCAAGCTCTAATCATTATTTTTGTTATTGGTGATATATAATGCTTTTTCAAGTGTTAAATAAAATACAAAAGAAATTCTATAAATAAAGTGTTGCATCCAATTCAAATTATGTTGATTCGTTAGAATAGCTTTTGTTGAGTCTCTGCACCTATCCCTTTCTTAGAAAGGAAACTATTGTCTCTAGAAATTGGATTTGGCTCAGGATTGCCGATTAAAAATATCCCAGGGTTCCTTGGATTTGGATGCTATCACTTGGTAAGTTTCCATACCAAGGCCCAAAAAATTTAAGTCTGTAGCGTCTATGCTATCGCGCTTGAGCTATTGCATTTATAGCCTAACACAACTGCAACAACAATGTTTGTGGCATTGTCCCTTTAAATCGCCGAGGAGAAATAAGGGACATCATGTTAATAAAATCCAAGGGATGGGTAATCTCTCTTGGATTGATAATGTATAAAGATTAATCTAATAAACTTAAATCTGCTAGTTCAAACATAGAAAATATTCTTATAAGATTTGATAGAATTTTATTCATGTTATTTGTATTTTATTTGATATTTAATCATGGCAATGAGTTTTTAGTTCAACAGTTCAAGGGTGACGTTATTTCAAGATTAGGAATTAGTTGTTTTTAGGAAACAAGTAATAGTCATGGTTACTATTTACTTATATTTATTGCTTCCCTTCATGGGTAGTAGTCGTAGAGGAACTATCTGGGGAAAAGAGGCCCTAGAAAGGGCTACGTACCCACACAACAATTCACATAAAACTTAGATTAGAAAATAAAACTATATATTTTATGTCTTGATCTCGTTTGGAAGTAAGGTATGTAGGCAATTTGGGAAACAAAGGATGCTCCCAATACTTTAGGCATTCGGGGATGGGGTTTAGGGAAAGTCTTATAATTATTATGCTCAATTAATAATATAAGATTAATTCAATCAAGATAATTTTATTCATTTAAATAAAATATGGTTTAATTTTGAAATTATGAAAACAGATAAAATATATTCCTTGTATACTCAGAAGCTTGATTCCTTGAGGGCCTTAAGCCAAAATTCTGAGGTGGGTTTCAAGTCTTTATTTATTATTATTATGTATTCCTAAAGACAGACCTCAATGCATTTCTGAGTACATAATTTCATTTCAAGGTTTAATTACCAAAATGGGGTTTGACCAGGGAAAACCCCCATTTGAACCAAAAAAAAAAACATTTTCCCTCTTGATTTATGTTTGCAAATTTAGGTGGAAGATATCTTGAAGATCTCTTGAAGAGAAAAATTGGAGAACTTGTCAAAGTTGCAAAATTTGTCACAAAAGTTGTCATCTTATGCAAACTCAATTACAAAATTTATTTCTAGATTTTTGAACCTGAAACCTAGAAAAATTGAGAGATTTAAATTTATAGCAGAGGATCCTGAAAGTTGCAGACAAACCCTAACTCAGGACCCATTCGCCCTTGGGCGAATGTGTCCCAAGTTAGCTTCAGCAGAGCACTTTTGTGACTAGTACACATCATCTTTCCCTTCTCTAATATGTAATCTAATTTTTGGTTCCATCAATAGTGAGCTATACTTCAAGATCGAAGTTGTAGATTACATTTTGGGTTTGAATTTCTATTTTTAATCTTTCTCCCAAAAGTGTTGTTTAATCAGGAACCCCATCCTTGCAAAAAAAGGAAATCAATAGATTCACACTTTGACTTGATTCACCTAAAGGTTGTAAGTCAATTCATTGCGTGGATCTCATTTCCTAATGAAATAGAGAGAAATAGGTCCTAATTAGTTCATCAAACCCCATTTCCTTTGTTCCTATTTGGTGAATCTATTTTCTATGTTTCACTTTTGAACGTACTTTCCATGTTAAAATCTCAACAATGATTACAAAGCTCTCTTTGCAAGAACTCCCACTAAAACTAGATAAGCACAAAAAACCATTCAAACTCAAGAAGGATAGTTCAAATTTGGCCAGGCTCTAATACCAACTAAAAGGAAATTCGAGTGCAAAAATTCTTCCCTAATGTAAATCAATTAGGAGAGGTTTGCAAAACTTCGATTCAAATCTTTTAACTTTTTTAATTAACATTCAAGATTACACATTCAAATAGTTATTTCAGATTTTAAACACATAAAACACAACACACATATTTTGCATGGGAAAACCCTTTCGGGGAAAAACCCACACACCAAAGCACAGATCAATTATATTACAATAAATAGCTATTACAAATAATATTTAGATTCTATGCTCTTGTGGGTTTTGATTCACTATGATACAAGTTCTAGAGTGAATCCGACAACATAACGACATAAAACAAATGCACTAAGGAATCAATATATACTTCTCATACATGGGCATTGAGCATTGTCATGTGTCAATCTCTCAATCTCTGCATGCATGCAAACCGAAATTGACAACATGCATGAGTCCGAAGTGACCCAATTAGCAACTTATCAAACATGCACATACATGCAAAAACATGCAAGCACATGAAAGTCTTGCAGCTCCAAAAATCAAGCAACCTCACATGCTAGGAATCCCATAGAGAAAATTAACTCAACTTCCAATTTAGAACTCAACCATGACTCCTAGTCACTCCTAGTGACAACTCAGTTTCAGTTTAGAAACATTCCCTTTCAAACTTTAGTCAACAAGTCAAATTGATGTCAAATGGTATCATGGTGACCCTCCTTAAGTTTTTTACAATTTACAATGCTCAAATGAGTGCCTAGGTGACAAGTTTCACTTTTCCATGCTTCCGCTTTCTTGAAGAGATAAACACTCACACAAGTGGACCCCACCAATGCTTGCTTCCAAATACATTGCCACATGTCAACATGGTGCTCATTCTATAGGTCTAAACAGTTATCTTTTCCCAATGGAATGCCCATTTTGTTGAAAGGTGCAAGACAATTGAGAGGGGGGGTGAATCAATTATCACCAAACTCAATCACAAATCTCAAACACTTATCAACTTCACATCCACTTTATTCTGTTATTAAGTATGAACATGAAATGCAAATAACAGAAAGAAATATCAACACAATGAACACTAGATTTACATGGAAAACCCAATAAGGGAAAAACCATGGTGAGGATTAACTCAAAATATAAAGTAATTACACAATCGATTACAAAGAGGCTCACTGCCCAAATAGGACTCAATGTCCAGATACAAGGCTTATTGCCTACAGATAGGACTCACTATCCAGAAGGGAGGCTCACTACCTATAGATACAAAAGATAATATAAAAATCCACCACAACAAATTACACACATCTTCAGCCTTGATCAGAAGATTTGTAGAAACCATCAACTCATTGCTTTTGGGAATCTAACACATTAAAGTACTGCTGCCTTAATTCAGTTTCACACACTCTTATTTCTCACACTTGTGGCATTCTTGATATCTCAATTAATAACATCTCAACTTGTATATATACCATCTTCAACCTTAGAAAATTTATCCAAGGTTGGATACACACGCTTCATTTTACAAATTCAGATTAGGTCGGAAACTCAACATTCTTGCGGTGGAAGAGAATGAGAGCGGATGAAACTAACACTTAACCAAGACCCAAAACAACATCTTGGATCAATCACATGCTTCCTTAATTGATACTTATCCTTCATATGAGGTGTAGACACTAGGTCGGCCAAACCTAATGAAAACACAAGTGAACTTTGAAGTACGTGCTTTTGCAACAAGAAGATAACATGCAAACCACATAACACACTTCACCATACATTGGAACACATCTTGAATATTATCAGATTCATCCACATCAGTTGCAAAAATCTTCATACACATAACACTTCCCATCAGTCCATCCAAACTGCATAGACACACACAAGAACTTTGGAACTCATCTTGCGGAGCACCAAAAATTGAACACCTTTTCTAGAACATAGATACCATCATTACAAGCCTTCTACTAGATCTACAAGACCAAAAAAAAACCAACCATGGATTGCAGAGAAGAAACATTTCTCTCAGTCCACAAACAAACAACACCGCCAAACCAGTTCACACATTGGTGAACACAATTTTTACTCTTCATCAAACCAGAGACTACAATCCAAGATATATCACCCAAGGATGCCCAAAAATAACACTTGAAATCTGCACAAGCATATGATCAACACAGAAGAAATGCAGAGCACAAACTGAAGCACATTTTGAACACACACACAACTCTAACCTCACTATTTCTCAATGTCAGCACACCTACAACACCATAAAGATAGCTCCATGTACTCACAACATCTCTTCACTATCTCAACTATACATGCACAACCTGTAATCACTTGATTCCTTTCTTTGCAACAACTTGTAATGTGTTAACATCAATGAAAACACCAAAATACCATTCATACTTGCAACAATATCCCCCTTTATCATTGATGGCAACACATGATGTGAAAAAACATCAAAGACAAAATCCATTCCATTCCTGCACTCTCCTTTATTTTTTTATGATTAGACAACCTACACAACTTTTCTTGCACAAGACTTTCTCTCCCCTTTTTCTTTCACTATTTTTCACATGACTCTTTTCTCCCCCTTTGACATCAATGGAAAAGAAAATAAAAACCATATGTAGCTCTGATCACTCCCCCTTAGGAGTGTACCCATTTCATACTACCACAATGACACTTTCTACTCCCCCTGCGGAGTAGACCCAATCATCAGTCCAAATAGATGAAGAATTTGTAGATCCATTGGAATGATGCACCTCCATGTGCACCTAGTTTGAAGAAGGAGGGATAATGAACCCAAAATTCTCCCTAAGATACTCAAAAGTATCCTTCGGAAGGGCCTTAGTAAATATATCTACAATTTGATCCTTTGTAGGAACATACTCTAACCTAACTTCATTCTCCAATACCTTTTCTCTCAAGAAAGGATATCTGATAGATAGGTGTTTTGTTCTTGAATGCATTACCATATTCTTTGAAATGTTTATAGCACTTGTATTATCATAGAAGATAGGAATAGACTCATCACATATCACTCCTATATCCTTCAAATTTTGCTTCATCCATAACACTTGTGTGCAACAAGATGATATTACAATGTACTTAGCTTTTGCAATGGATAAATAAATTGAATCCTGTTTCTTGCTAAGCCATGAAATCAATCTTCCACCAAGAAAGAATGCTCCACCACTTGTACTCTTCCAACCATCTAAACAACCAGCCCAATCTACATTAGTGTAAGAAATCAAGGTAAAATCAATATCCTTAGGATACCACGAGCCATAATCCAGAGTGCCTTTAGGATATCTGAATATCCTCTTCATAGTTGTAACATGTGCTTCTTTAGGTTTTTCTTGAAATATGACAACCAAACATACTGCATGCATGATATCCAGTCTAGTATTAGTAAGATATAATAGTCCACCAACCATAGATCTGTACAAGCTCTGATCAACTTTAGGAGATTCATCATTCTTGCTCAATTTGCATCTGGTCACCATAGGAGTACAAACTAGTTTGGAGTCATCCATTCCAAACTTCTTTAGCAATTATTTGAGATAATTTGATTGTGAAATGAATATCCCCTTATTAGTTTGATTTACTTGAAGTCCAAGGAATAAATTCAACTCACCAATCATAGACATTTCAAACTCTTTTTGCATCTCCTCTGCAAACCTTTTGCACATACCTTCATTTCCTCCAAAGATGATATCATCAACATACACAACTACTATCAACATTTTGTTTCCTTCCACCTTGAAATAAAGATTACTATCTACAAAGCCTTTGCTGAATATTTGTTGTGTCAAATATCTATCCAATCTTGCATACCATGCTCTAGGAGCTTGTTTGAGTCCATACAATGCCTTTTTCAACTTGCATACCATTTCCACTTTATCATATAACTGAAATCCCTCCAGTTGTTCTATGTACACTTCTTCTTCCAATTATTCATTCAGGAATGTAGACTTGACATCCATCTAGAATATTTTTAAATATTTATGAGCAGAAAATTGCAAGAACATCCAAATAGCTTCCATTCTTGCCGCCGATGCAAATGTATCCTTAAAGTATTCCTTCAACATTTGAATAATCTTTGCATACAAGTCTTTCTTTTTTTCTCACTACTTCACCATTCTCATTCAAATTATTCCTGAATACCCACCTAGTGCCAATTACATTCTTATTTACTGGTCTAGGAACCAATTCTCATGTTTGATCCTTTTCTATCTGCTGCAATTCCTCTTTCATTGCTCTAACCCAATTCTCATCTTTGCATGCTTCACTCACAGACTTAGGTTCTATCTTTGAAAGTAAACACATATTTACCTCAACTGCTACCACTTTGCTTCTTGTCTTCACATCTTCACTCTTGTCTCCAATTATCTATTCTTCAGGATGATTTCTCTGTACATATTTAGGAGTCTTAGGAGCAAGTTCCAGAGCTTCTTCTTCTTCTTCTTCAATCTGTTCTTCTTCTTCCTCCTTTTTCTCTTCTGGTATTTGTCTGTAGATAGGCTCATCTGGTTCAACTTCACTTATCTCAACTGGTCTATGCATGTCTTCATCAACTTTCACATTTGCACTCTCAACAATCTTCCTCAATATTTTATTGAAGCATATATAAGCTTTTCTATTAGTTGAGTATCCAAGGAAAATACCTTCATCACATCTAGCATCAAACTTTCCATGGTTCTTATCATCCCTTTTATTGTAACATTTTCTTCCAAACACCTTAAAGTAGTTCATAATATGAATCTTGCATGTCCACAACTCATAAGGAGTCTTTGTGCTGCTACCTCTGATCTAAAATTTGTTAAAAATGTAAACAACAGTGTGGATTACCTCTCTCCAGTATACATTAGGTACATTTTCTTCTTTCATCATAGTCCTTGTAGCCTCTTGCATAGTCTGGTTCTCCCTTTCAACAACTCCATTCTGCTGAGGAGTTCTAGGAGTAGAAAAATGTCTCTTTATGCCATGCTATTCACAAAATGTATTAAATTCACTAGAAGTGAATTCTCCACCTATGTCAGACCTTAAACATTTGATTCTTAGGTTTACTTCATTCTCTACCCTCGCCTTGAACACTTTGGATCTATCTAGAGCTTGAGCTTTCTCTCTAAGAAAAGTAACCCATGTCATTCTTGAAGAATCATCAATCAAGAGAATAAAATACCTGTCACCATTAAGACTTCCTATCCTTGTGGGGCCACAAAGGTCTATATGAACCAACTACAACATTCTGGTAGATGATAGCTCCTTTCCTTTAAAATTTCATCTTGTTTTCTTTCCCAATTGACAACTTCTACAAATAATGATTTTAGGTAGATATCATACAACCTCTCTTGAACTAATCCTGATCAGATTATCAAAGTTTACATGTCCCATCCTCTAGTTCCATAGCCAACTTTCATTAACTTGAGATGCAAGGCACTGACCATCAACACCCTTAAGTTGATAGATGTTTCCATATGTTCTTCTTCCTGCAACAACCACAGTTCCGAACCCTTTTCTAATCTCACAAGTGTTATCCTGAAACACAAGCTTGAATCCTTTGCTACACATTTTTCCAACACTCAAAAGATTATGCCTTAAGGCATTAACATAATAGAAATCATCAATACTGTGTTTTCCATCAAAACTAATTGATCCTTTCCCAACAATCTTTGCACCAGAATAATCTCCAAACATGACTAATCCTCCATCATACTTTTCAAGTTTAGTGAAATTACTTTTATCTCTAGTCATGTGATTAGAGTAGCCACTGTCAATCACCCCAATAGTCTTCATCTTGTCTAGCATGAAAGGAAATGACCAGAGTACCTTCCATCTCTTCCTTCTTGTTCTTTGAGCCACTTTCCCTTGCACATCTTCTAGAGTTAGTAGATATTGATTTATTCTCTAAGGCTAGAAAAAAGCATTCATAATCATTGCCCTCAAAATTAGATTCATCATAAATAATTCTAGCATCTTCTCTAACATAATACAATTTCTTGAACTTCTTATCCTTTTTTTCTTTATTGTCTCTGTTCTTGTGTACAAATCTATTTGGACATCTTGAAGCATAGTGACCAATATCTCCCCAACTAAAACATTTAAAAGGTAACATACCTTTGTACTTACCGGTACCTTTCTTCAACTTGTAAAATTTTCTTCCAACTCATCTGAACCATGACTATCTGGATCATCGTCTATCTTTGTAGCTTTAGAGGCTGATTCTATTCTCCTTTTCCTTTCCAAACTTCCTCATCTCAAATGCAGTCAAGGTGATAAATAGTTGTTCTTTAGTAAACTTCTTAGGATCATACACTTCCTCAATAACTAAGACCTTATCACTGTAACTCTTCGGTAAGGTCATTAGGATATTCTCTATAATATCTTCATCTACTAGAGTACCCCCTTGATTCCTAACTTCATTTGCTACAATATCAACCCTTTGAAAATAGCTTGCAATGTCTTCACCTTCTTCCATTTTCAAGTTCTCATATCTGCGCTTAGCTGTTAGCTTCCTTGAAAATTTCACTCTATCATTTCCTCCATAGAGATTTTCCAACTTTTTCCAAACTTCATAAGCAGTGCCCAAAGAAATAACTTTTATTCGCTCAATCTTAGATAAAGCACTATAGACCTTGCTTTTTCATTCTCCTCATAGGTAGAAATCTCATCTGCAGAAGAAGGACCACTTCCCGACTCAACATATTTTGTCTCAACAACTTTCCAAGTATTGAAACCAAGAGAGATCAGGTAACCTCTCATCTGCACTTTCCAATCATTGTAGTCAAATCCATCAAACATAGGGATTGCCAATTTTTGTGCCATCAGATCACCTCAAGTGGTTAAGCTCTTCTCCTATGAACTAGAGCTTTGATACCAATTTTTGAAAGGTGCAAGACAACTGAGATGGGGGGGTGAATTAGTTGTCACCAAACTCAATCACAAATCTAAAACACTTATTAACTTCACATCCACTTTACTCTATTATTAAGTATGAACATGAAATGCAAATAATAGAAAGTAATATCAACACAATGAACACCATATTTACATGGAAAACCCAATGAGGGAAAAACCACGATGAGGATTAACTCACAATATAAAGTAATTACACAACTGATTAAAAAGAGGCTCACTACCCAAATAGGACTCACTGTTCGGATACAAGGCTCACTGCCTACAGATAGGACTCACTATCTATAAGGGAGGATCACTACCTATAGATACAAAAGATAAGAAAAAAATCTACCACAACAAATTACACACATCTGCAGCATTGGTGAGAAGAATTACAGAAACCATTGGCTCACTACTTTCAAGAATATAACACATTAATGTACTAATGCCTCAATTCACTTTCACACACTCTTGTTTCTCACACTTGTGGCATTATTGATACCTCAATTCATAACATCTCAACTTGTATATATACCATCTTCAACCTTAGAAACTTTCTCCAAGGTTAGATACAAACGCTTCATTTTACAAATTCAAATTAGGTTGGCAACTCAACATTATTGTGGTGGAAGAGAATGAGAGTGGAGCAAACCAACACTTAGCCAAGACCCAAAACAACATCTTAGATCAATCACATTAATTGATACTTATCCTTCGTATGATGTGTAGACACTAGGTTGGCCAAACCTAATGAAAACACAAGTGAAATTTGAAGTACATGCTTTCGCAACAAGAAGATAACATGTAGAGCACATAATACACTTCACCATACAATGGAACACATCTTGAATATCATTAGATTCATCTGCATCAGTTGCAACAATCTTCATACACATAATAGTTCCCATTAGTCCATCTAGACTACACAGACACACACAAGAACTTTGTAACTCATCTTGGAGAGCACCAAACCTTGAACACCTTTTCCAGAGCACATATAGCATCATTACAAGCCTTCTACCAAATCTGCAAGATCATAAATAAACTAGCAGAGGACTACAGAGAAATTTTTTTTCTCCCAGTCCACAGATAAACAACACTACCAAACTAGTCCACACATCGGTGAACACAATTTTTACTCTTCATCAAACCAGATACTACAATCTAGGATATATCACCCAAGGATGCCCATAAACAACACTTCAGATCCACACAAGCATAGGATCAACACATAAAAAATTTAGAGCACAAAACAAAGCACACAAGTCCGACCTCACTATTTCTCAATGTCAACACACTTGCAACACCATAAAGATAGCTCTATGTACTCACAACATCTTTTCAGTATCTCAACTATACATGCACAACCTGCAATCACTTGATTCCTTTCTCAACAACAACTTGCACTGTGTTGACATCAATGACAACATTAATGACAACACCACAATACCATTCATACTTGTAACACATTTGACATGTGTCACCGATTTATCCTTTTGCACCTTGTATGTAGGATGCTAACTCTATGCTAGGTCCCACAAAGTGACTTATCATGTTGCAAACAATTATTATTGCATTTAATAAATAAAATTAGCAACTTAGGGGTCACACCTTAATCCCAAGAAAATGCATTGTATACATTATGTGTAATGGTCATTTTCTTATTGCATATAGATTTTTTATAATCTTAGAGATGGGTTATTAATTATGTTAAATTGTTCATGCCTGAATATTTTGGGAGTAGGAAGTTAGTTTATATGTATTTCATGATTTAGTAATACACTTAAGAAAAATATCAAGAGTTCAAGTCATAGCAATTTTTTATCCTTAGTGAATCATGTTCTATATATCTTTATCAACTCAATAGAGTTTATGTGTGTAGTAGGTTAATCCTTGGTCTAGTCCTTTTGGTACTAAGCATATATTGTATACTATTGCAATTATTTTATTATGTTTGTCCTTTAGTTGTGATTAAATCTTATTAAAGTTTACCTCTAGGAATAACCCTCTTGGGTACACCTGAGCCCAAAGTGAAAGAGAGATTATCTACTCTCATCATGTGTCCCATAATAACTCATTGTTTGAGTCTATCCACCTTTTAAAATGACATATCCCTATACTTGAAGTGGATTGATCCCTCTAGAAGTGTGACCAATGATTTATGAAGTTTTATTTCCCATAGTGCAGGTCTAGTTTTCCAACTTGATATCCTCATATATAGTTTTGTATCCTAGACTTGAAAAAATAAGTTCAAGGAGATTAAGTTTAAATATGTTATAATTTTGAACACAAACCTTGAAAAGTTTGTAATCTCCTATAGATGGTAGGTTGAATCACATTATTTCTAGATTTACGTGGTAGTTTCTAATTTTTTGATGATGAAAGAAAAATTATTTTATTTGATCTATTATGTGCCATTGATAATTGTATCTAGGTAGTTACATTGCTTGGATTGATAAAGTTATTTAGTGATCCATTCCCTAACTACATAAAAAAAATGACAATACAAGAGAGATAGTGAAGAACAAGCATCACATTGAAAATAAAAAATTAAATAATTATCTTAAATAAATTTTGTGGGACCAAAATCCTTTATATCAAGTACATGTTAGCTAAAATTGTTGTCATGTCCCTCGCACATGAAAGTCTGATCACTTGATCAGGCATAAGGAATCCATACCAAACCATATTCATTCCATCGAAGAATTACAAATAAGACAAGAGTCAATAACGATTAGGTGCAAATCGACATCCAATAGAGTCTGTTTAATGACAAGGAAAAATATTTAAAAAGTCAAAGTGATTAAAGAATATTAATTATCCTTTAAAATATAATCATAAGAAAGTAACAAAGGACGTGGCAAGAAAAGAACATAATAGGCACGTCCTATTGGAAAGATATGATCATCCATCCTGTTGTGCATTTTTCGCACACACGCCCCGCTGAGGCGGGGACCCCCTTTTTTGTTGTTTTGATTTCATAGGGTCCTGACTCTGTCCCCTTAAGGGATAAGTCATTTTGGTCATTTTGGTCATTTTTTCATTGGTCTTGCTTTGCCTCGTGCTCGATGTTTCACCCCAATTTTGATGAACTTTGTGAGCTTTGAGCTTTTATTGGGCTCCCTTGAAAGAACCCCGCTTGAGATTTTGAATTTGACGAAGAATTGGCTAAGTCCAGAGAAAAGTTCGGTTAATATGAGATAGCTCAGATTAGTTGAACCTTAGTCTAGTTGGCTAATCCGAGGTACCTTAGATTAGCCAAAAATTTGAGGTGGCTTCTTTTTACCGAAATCTGAGCCTAGGCATTTTTTTCGAGGTCCGTACTTTTGGGCGTTTAATGCCGTTTGGTTTGGAAATAAATCACTTTTAATCGATTATTTTTCCATTTGGTGTTGTTATTCAGAGTTTGAGTTTGGGAAAATTTCTTTTTGAGATTTAGTTCATGATTTTATTTGTTGCCTCATGTTTCATTTTGGATTCACCGACCATTTTTTGCATTCACGCGCCTTTCTATTTTGGCATCCTTCTATTGAGGTGACTTGGGAACTCTTGCATGGTTTTCATTTATTTGATGGTTTTATTTCAACCTCATTTCAGGGTTTAAATTTCAGGGTTTTGTGTCTTCTTTGTGTGCAACATTTGGCATCTTTTTGAGCTTTGTGGGTTTTGAAAGGTAAGTACCCTCCTTGATTTTGAATCTTTGATTGTGCCCCAGTCTCTGGCCTTTGTTTTGTGCGCGGTTTTGCCTCAGTTCCTTCCTTCTGTGGCTTGAGTTTCAATTCCTATTTTGTTGTTGAATCTTGCAAGTAAAACACATTGAAATTCTTGTTGGGTTTTGTGTTTCTTTTCACTATTTTGATGACTTTAGGGCACATTTCGGGATCAAGGTTTTGACCAATAAAAACACCAACATCACTAAGGAGCTGATTCTCTTGTGGAAGTTGGGATATAATTCAAAATTTTCCAAGCCTATAACATCTTCCATCATGCCTTGAAACCATAGGCTTGTGAATTCATTCATGATTGATAAGATTTTGAAGAATCTTGTGAAGTATATTGCAAAACCTAGCTATTCACATAATGAGAGGTCAATAACTTGATGATTGAATGCAGTGTTGAAGGAAAGTAGGTCAAAGAAGTTAATTTCTTGGCCAAAAATCATGTTTGCAAAGAATCTCAACCAATCTGAGCTAGCTCAAATTAACTGAGCCCTAATCTGCGTGGCCAATCTGAGCTAGCTCATATTAGCCGAGGTTAACCTAATTGTGCCTGAACTCCAAAACTTGCCTCATAAAACTCAAACACCATCTTTAGTTGGGAGTTTCAATGAGATTGCAACATCAAGAATCATCACTTTGACATGATTTATACTTTCAATACCATCAAACCCAAGTTTCCATCCAAAATAAGGTGATTTAGCCAATTTCGGCTAATTCGAGCTAGCTCGGATTAGCCGAACCATAATCTAGCCGACTAATCCTAGCTAGCTCAGATTAGCTGATTTCTTTCTTGCCTCTCTAGGACTCTTCCAAATGGACTTAGGGTGGGTTGTTTGATCATTCTTTGTTTGCGTTGAGGTCATTTGTGATGCATTTATGATTTGATTTCATGATTTGATTGACATTTTAGTGCAAGATGGATTCATTATGGCTAAATTTGCATTCATTGCATACTCATTAGTTCTTATATTTATGGATTGGATTAATATTCTTGTGTAATCATTTAGAGTTCATAATGAAAATTTATTAGTATCATCTTGCTTGCATTAATCAAATTTTATTGGTAGAATGGCTTGTGGGTTATGTTCTTGGTTGCATCTTGGTGATTGCTACATTTCTCTAATAGATGCACAGTGAAGTGAGCCCTGACAAGAAAACTAAAACCAAGGGTACCCTAGTGCAAGAGGAGGTTAGGAGAAGACAAGAAAGGATAAAGTCTGATTTCAATGGAATTTGGCCAGAGTCTAAAATTGCATCAACTTGGTCAAACATTGGAGACACCAACATGGGACACATTGATTATGAATACTTTCAAAAAAGTATGTATGGAGAAGCACCTACTCATTTGGCTCAAGTTCTCACTCACACGGGTCTAGCACAAGTTGTAGGTTTCTCCCCAACACACTTATGCCCAAAGCTAGTCTTGGAATGCGTGAAACATTGTGACTCTGACAAGAGGATTATCATTGGACCACAAGGAAGGGTAATGGCAAACCTTACTGAGGAATCCATTACAGGGGTCTTTTACATTGCTTCACACCACCATCTAATTGAGGAAATAAACATAGGGGAAGCAACTAAATTCTATGATGAGGACCCAAACAGGGCTCTTGAGATCATGAACAATGCGTGGATTCTAAAGTCAAAACCCCATTTCTCAAAGTTTCCTAAACAATTACATAGAAGTGACTTTAAAATGGAATACAATGAAATGATAACTCTCCTAGGAAGAGTAATGGGAGTGGAGAAAGCTCATATTTTTCAGCCATGGATGTTCTTCCCTATCACTCAGATTGTAGACAATAAGCACTATCAGTGGGCAAGAATCATTAGCAACAATTTGGATTCTCAGTTGAGGAGTGTGCAGGAAACTAGGAGATTCACCATGACATCATACCTGGTGTATATGTTGGAAAGTAAGACCAAGTACAAAGGATTGGAATGTAAAGGGACATTAGGAAAGGACAAAATCTAGGATGTATATCCTCAATTGCAATAATAAACATCTAATTTCAGAAGGGGAAACAAGGCCTTCTTTATGTTTATCCCGAGATTGTTATAGAATTCTCTTCATGTTAGGGTGACAACAAATTCCACGGACTTGATCAAATAGCATGGGAAATGGTTTATTCAATTTCCTAAGTTCTCATACCTCTGGATACATAGGTCACCAACTACACCGCTTAGATTTCTGAGGTATCCAACCAACAAACTCTTCCTACTAGATCTAACCAAACAAATGTCAGGCTTTGAGGAGATTTTGCAGAAAATAATGAAGAAAAAGGGATTAAGAGCTAACTTTCCATTGAGGATTGCAACCTTAGAGTCATTCCCTTCAATCCTAAGTGCTCAACATTCTGAGAAGGAGATGTCACAATTTGAACTCTATTCTCACACACATAGGGCTAAATTTGATCCATATGGAAAAGCTATGAAGTTGGCCAATAGAACCTTTAGACACAAGGACCACATTGAGGACTATTGGGAAAATTGCAGAGATGATTTCAATGTTTTGAGAAGAAGGTTCTCTCGTATGTCCCTTAAGCAGATTAGATTGTATAGAATTGTTGAGGTTCCTGATCAAGTCCAAGATGATGATGTGGATCTCATACAAAATCAAGATTATGAACCATACAGAGGTAAGCCCCTGCCAATGATTAATTGGGTTGAGGAGGAGGAGGCAACTAACCTTGATTGAATCATTGAACCAGTCAAGGAATATTATAGACTATGGGTGAAACAAAAGATACAAGAGCTCGAAGCCAGTGGTACTATATTTACTTACCACTTGATGGGAGACTTGGAGTCTCATTCAGAAGAAGGAGGTGATGAGGAAAAGGATGAAGCTTCTGAAGGTGCTGAAGGGTAGGGGGGAAACAAACCCGTGGTAATTAAGAGGAGAACAAGGAGTCAAACACATGAGAAACAAGGAGAGAAACCATCTCCTGTGGTCCTAAAGGCTTCTCAAAGTAATATTGCAGTTGCGAAAGTTGAGACTCCTCAACCTACAAAGAAAATAAGGCTCATCACTAAAAGGGAGAAGGTGGAAAAAAGTCATAAAGGAGAAGGAAATATTGATACAATTCCTGTGGTGAGGACACCCCTAGGGAGAAAACTCAAGTATATGTAAGGAAAGGCCCCTCTAAGCAAAAGGTATCCCTAGTGTAGGAAGTGGAAGAAGATACACTGGTTGTTGATGAACAAGAAGTTGAGATAAATATTAGAAATAATTCTCCCCCTCAGCATGTTCAAACTTCTAAGGAAGCAGTTCATGAGGAATGACATATTTCCAACAATCTCGAGTAGCATGAGTTGGATGGTGACGAGGTTTCTGCTCCAACCAATGAAGAATGGAAATAAATGATGAAAGAATTGGGGTAATCAAATTTTGATGCTTACAGTGAAAATGTTGAATCTAGGGACTTGCAAGAAGAGCAATCAAAATCTCCAGGAAAAGAGGTGGAAGGTGAGAAAGAAGACCAACCTTCAGGTGAGAGGGTTGTGGAAGAGATTATGGACAACCCTATGCAAGAAAGGGATGAGCAAGAGATTACCTTAGAAGGTGAGAATACAAAACAATCTGATGTCCCAAAATGGTTGGAGAGATGAACAAGCAAGAAACCAATAATTTTCAAGGACACACCCAGCTGGGAAAAATTGCTCGAAAAATGGGGACAACCAAAACAAAGGAAAAAGGCACAGACTGTATCCAATCTTGCACGAGATGAATTCAATAAAAAAGTTGTGCATATAGTAGTCCCGCCAGCTGGTAAGTTCAAGGATGAGGTGAGGCCCTTTGAATATACAATTTAGACTTTAAATTTGGGACCTACTACTCGGGAGCAGGAAAAGGAAGAGTTTCAGGATTCCTCCTAGATAATTTTGAGAAGGCTAGATAGTGAAACTGCTGAAAATGAAAGGTTACAAAAGCAACTTGATGATGTTTATAGATATGTCTAGCATCTAATGAAATTGTTGCAAGTGGTTGGCGGAGAGACAACTGTTCTTGAAGGACTGCTTCCTAAAGAGGTAGTATTTGAGATTGAACGATTGAAGTCCACTACTCATAACACTCATGGATGGTTGCATGATGTTAGTACTAGGGGAGATGAAGTAATTGATTCAATTGTCAAAGTCCATACTGACACCGTGGATTTCCTTTGTCATATCTCCTAGTTCACCGATGATTTTAAGAGGAATTATGAATCCCTGGTTGAAGAATTGAAGAAGCTATTGTAGATACCCAAGGATGATATGGCACAATTGGATGTTTCTCCCCGTGATTTATTTGATAAAGTGAAGGCATGGTTGGAAACCTAGAACTGTGGGAAGGAGCTTTTGTCCAAGGTAATGAAGAAGATTTCCAAAATTCAAGGAAAAGTGAAAGAAATACAGGATGGTTGTATCAATTTCCTAGAAATATTAACATGAAGGAAGAAATTTGGACAAAAGAATATCAATATTGTGACGCTTCAGGCATGGTGGCATGAAGTCTATGCACCTGCAAAGAATGATGTGGTAACAAAAGAGTACTTAGAGGACACAATAATATACATTTCCAGGTTGGATAAGTACCAAGAACTATAGGTGGAGTGGAACAAGGTAATGTTACAACATATGGATGAATTTAAAAGTTACAAAATCAGAATTAGAGTTATTCTAGTCCCAGACATAGCAGAGGCAAAAAAAAATCTGGAGACTATTATAAATATGATTCAAAAATTAAATGCTGATGAGGCGGGAGGAGCTAGACAAGTTATTTCCACATAGGAATCCCGTTGGACAAAATGTAGGAGGAATTTTTTCATTTACAATCCTGAAATAGAACATATTTAGAGGTTTCAAAGTGGCCTGGGGGCCCACTGGCGGGTTTTGACAACATTTTTTGTCTTTTTCCTGGAAATACACTATGTCAGCCTTGCATGGCCGACCTTAACTTTCTAATTTCAAATGCATGGCTGCCCCATTATTGTAAGCCCTATTCTGGGACGCACAAGGGGATTTGTGCCTATAAATTGAAGCTCAAGCTTCATTTTTGGGGGTTAGAAGCTACAAAATTATGATACTATTGTAGTAGCTGTAGTAGAGTTAGAGGTTAGTTCATTTTTTGAGAGAAAAGTGCTGAACATTTGATAATCCAAATTATTGCACATCTTGATGAATAAATAAAAGTGAAGGAATTTCTTTGTGGTTACCTCTCTTCTGTTGTTTCATTCAACATGGTTTTGATTATCCTTTATCTGTGAATTTTCTCAAGAATTTCTTATTGTATGTTTGATTTAGAAATTATATGTGATTCAATAGTGCTTTATGATTGATTACTTGAGGTGTTTGAGCAATCCAAAGGTCCATACTTTTAGTAGTTTGCTGATTTTAAGCTGTTGTGTGAAGTTAGCCTGGGCCTAAATTTCATTTGCTAAAGTTCAGTTGTAGGAATTTTATGCATTTTGACCACTGTGATTAGTTTGTATGAACTCTTGCAATTTGAAAATATCCATGTATTCCTTAGAAGATTGCACTAATCTTGTGACATCACAAGGTTTTATCTGGGTTTAGCAAGACTTGGTTTAAAGTGGATTGGTCCACTTCACGTGTTAATCGTTTGCATTATTGGTCTTTAGATTAGTTGTTTTCTAAAATCTTTCTTCTCTAAACCCTTATCTTTTGCTATTTCTTTAATATCTAGTTTAGTTTTAGGATTAAGAGCATCACCATATTGTTGCATTTGATAATTTTAGAACTTCTAGCTATTGCTATGTAAGATCCCCTCATGATTACCAACATTTATACATTATCTCTGAGTTGTTTTATGCATTGTCAAGACTTGATGTTAGAGACCTTAGGGTTATCTCTCGAATTTTGCTGAGAGAGATAAAATTTTACATTCTATTTGAGTTGTTGCTGTGCAGAAAACACCATCAACAGATTGGTGCTAGAAGGAGGGCTAGTTGAGCAAGCTGGACCATTTTCTGAACACCATCTCTCTTGAATGATTTCAAAGAAGAACCAAATGAACACCAGGAGAAGAAGAATTTCAAGAGTTATAGTTTCCTACTAGGTCAAGAAGGACTAGAGATAGAGAGGAATTATCATTTGATCACTCACTTCCATCCCCTTGATTATTCTCACCTACATCTAATCATTAATTGGATTCTAAAACGGTTCCTGTCTCTAAGGTAGTACCTGTTCAACCACCTCCAATCATTGTTAGCCAACCACTACCACTTCCACAACCACAACCCATGGATTTCTTGGCAAACAACCCATCTCCCTTGATTTTCAATGATTATCATATTATGCTCGAAAATCCTAAGCATTTTTGCTCTAAGTTTCATGCTAATGACCCGAATAGAACTGCTGAAGAACACATTCGTATTTTTCAGACCTGTCTTAGAGATAGAGCCATAGAGCATGAAGATGTTACATGCCAACTTTTCCCTTATTCTTTGGGAGAAGATTCCTTTTACTGGTAGAACCATTTGACTGCAGGCTCTATTCATAATTGGACAAAGCTTGAAAATGCATTTTTATAGAAGTTTAAGATGCCTATTAGTTCCAATGAACTCTATTTGTAGTTCACAAAGGTGAAAAGATAAATCAATGAACCTATAAGGTCTTTTAATAATAGATTTCACCATGCGTACACCAGGTTACAACCTTCGTATGTTGTAGACAATGCCACTTCCTTGGAGGTCTACTATGAATCCCTTGACAGTCTGACTGCTACATTCCTAAAATGGAGACCAAATCCTCATACAAAACTACTTGCAACAGATAACAAGGTAGTTAAAGTCAACACTGACCTGAGACAACACCTTTCGAGGCCTTTACCATCTTTGGGACCAGTCGCTCACCCAGGGCAGGTTCAAGCACTTAACCAAGCCTTAACCAATAACACACCTCTCTTGAACCCTATGCTGCAATTGCCTATGGTTGTGCACCCAGGTCCTCCACTTAATTAGGCTGCACTAATTCCCAACTATTTGCAAAACACCAATCAACCTATCTATCCGCAACTGCAGGATAACTTCCCATCTTATTTACAAAATTCTAAGGTACTAAACCAGTCTCTCAGCCTAAGAACATCACCTGCAAATTCTTAGAGCAATAGTGGATCAAAATCTTGTATCAATCTAGACAAAGAAAGGCTAGATGAATTATCTAAATAGGTGAAAAAGCGTAATCTGGAGGTGACTTATATGAGAAATCAGAATAACCAACTCTAGGTTGCTCATAAGAACTTGCAAGTTAATCACAATAGAGAAAACAAAGATCCCACACAAGGGTACAAATAGATCTTTGATAGGGGGCAGTAGTTTGGACAAGATTTTGACAAAGGGCAGCAAACTGGACAGGGATTCAATAGAATACCCTTTCCTAGACAAAATAGGACATGGAACACGAGATTGAATAACAGAGGTGTCCCAACTCCACTTGATCAACCATCTAATCTAGACAAGCCTTCAAGCAGTGTCTTCCTAGCTGAGACTGCATTATCTGGGTGGTACAAACTTCATAAAACTAATCAACACTCAGAACTTGACTACCCAAAATTTCAAACAACAACTTCCATTTTCTAGTATGAGGTTGAAAATAGCTTTGGAGGTCAGGAATCTAAGCAATCTAGACCATATGATTCCCCGATGTTAGTATTAAATCATGCTCCATTTCCTCATGGTGAAGAAAATGTACCCGAATTAGAGGTAAATGATTCATCTCAGGAGCCAAAGCAAGCATGTAATGGGGATGAGATTTCATAGTTGTTTCAAGACAATGCAAAAATGACAATGGCCCACTGGATGAAGAGGAATCAGGTGTAGAAGAAGTCCAAACATTTCAACAACCTACAACAAGGTATGATCTGAGGAATAGACCAAACAAAATCCCACAAGCTGGCAAACCTTTTACTACCTCAATCCCACCTAACAACTTCGCTACACCTCCTGATCCAAACAAAAGAAACAACCCATCCTACCCACATGTACCAACTCAGTACTTCTCAAAAAGTGGACAAGCAAAGCAGTTGAAAGGGAGGAGTATTGATAGTGGCAAAGAAAAGTTGGTGTAGTAGTCTAAGGAAGCCACATCTGATATGAGTTCTGAGCAATTTGGTGAATATGTCGCTGATGAGTTTAAGAAATTGAAGGTAAGTTTATCTACCTTTGAATTATTAAGGGTCCCCACTATTAGAAATGTTGTCCTTGGGTCTTTCACTCAAAAAGTAATTCCTTAGAAGAAAACCGTAAATGAGACAAGTGAAAAGACCTCAGTCCCACAACCATCAAAAGATCAGGGTCCAATCCATTCTAAAGACAAGGAAAAAGAAAAGGAAAAAAGTTAGGTAGCTCAAGCCGATACCTCCATTAGTCTATTCCAAGGTAAAACTGAGGCCCTCCTTTTCTGAATTCGATCCGTATCTTTGGGATAAACTTGCACAATTGCCTTTGGACTCAGGAGCTTCTACAAATGTCATGCCATACTTTGTTTGTTGGGCTCTAGGTATTACTCCCATAGCTTCTCAACGAAAAGTCACCCAACTAGATAAGACTGAGGTGAACGTAGTAGGAGAATTAAACATGATTCCCCATGCAAGTTGCATCAGACCCTAGAGTGCAACAAATTATTAATATACAAGTAGCCGACATCCCTAATACCTATGGTCTAATTTTAGGTAGAGATTTCATCAAGTCTCTGAATGGATATGTATCCACTGACCAATCCCATGTGTGGCTTCCTTGGAAAGGAGTGCCAAATCAGATTAGAATAGATAGGGAGCCACAATTGAAGTATGTAATCACTGAGTATTAGAATACCATGAACAAACTACTCATATCAGAAGCTGGCCTAGGAAACTATGTGTTGGCACCCTCCCTTCAGGAGGGAAATTCAGATGAAGTACTCATGCTGCATAGTACACCAGGATTGTCCATTCAAGAATGTAGTAGTTCCAATAGACCCATGGAATCAGATGAAGGAGACTGTGACCAGGAAGATGGGCAACTAAGTTTGTTGGAAAATTTTCAAGAATTTGTGAAGAAATGCATGGAGGATTAGATCTAGTTGGGTAAAAGCATGAATTTTGAAGAATTTCTTCTTCTGAGTTGGTGCAGAGTCCATAATGCTTCCCACTTTGAGCTAGAATGCTGCTTATGTTAGAACACCATTGAGTAGTTAAAACAAAGTATGAATTTACCCCCGACTGCTGAGATAGATGTACTGGTTGTCCAAGATGAACCTGAAAGTGAAAAGAAAATCCTAGAGTGACTAACATCCCATAAAAAAGGTGAAAAGGGAAAATCAAAATATTTGGATGCAGATGGCTGCTAGACTCTTTGATTTGATGGATTAAAGTCCAAGCAAGGAGTTGGGGCTAGGTTCAAGTTGATCATCCCTAAAGGTAAAACCTTCTTCACTGCACATAGGCTTCAGTTTCATTGTACCAATAATGTAGTAGAGTATGAGGCTTTAATTCATGGATTGTTAATGGCCTTAAGAAAGAATGTCAAAATTTTGTAAGTATTCAGAGACTCTGAGCTAGTCATAAGACAAATCAGAAAGCAGTACTCATGCCACGACATGAGGTTGACTAATTATAGGCACAAGGTATGGTATCTTATTGAGGGCCTCAATTCTTTCAATATCCAACTAATACCACAAAGAAAAAATTAGATTGCCGATGCTTTGGTCCAGGCAACGAGTACACTTCAACCCTTGTCCCTCTTTGGACTGAAGAAATTCATTGTGGAATTGACTCTAGTGCCTTCGGTACCTAACAATGCAACCAACTTCCAAGTGTTTGAGGATGATAAGAATATCCTAGAATTTATCATGAGCTTTGATGTTTTTACTACATAGATAATAGATAAAGCTGAATTGTAAGAAGCATAAATGGATCTAGAAGGGGTCATCAATTTCAAGACAAACACAATTCCACGAGGCATGGTTCAACTAGAAAGAATTTTTGACTTGGATAGGATAAAGGATTCAAAATAGCATAATAAGAAAGAATCAATCAACAACTAATGTTTTACGTATAATATGGGAAGCCCAAAGAATGTAAAGAATGTGTTTATTGGGAAGGTGTGCATGCCATAGGAAAGAAAGGGGATCATAGATGCACTCCATACATACCAGGATGTCATAGCTTGGAGCTATGAAGATTTGAAAAATTATGACATGTCAATCATAATGCATACCATCCCCCTCAAACCAAGTGTCAAGCCTTTCAGGCAGACAAAGACCAATCAACGCTTTTCTGGAACCAATCATTCAAAAGGAGATACAAAAGATGCTCTTTGCCCGCATTATTTTCCCAGTACTCCACTTAGGTCGCAAATCTGGTTCCAATAATGAAAAAGAATGGAGAGATTAGGCTGTACGTGGACTTCAGAAACCTCAACTATGCTTCTGAGAAGGACAACTACCCCATCCCATCCTTGGATGAGGTATTGAAAATCATTAATGGTTCCCAAATGATTTCCTTCTTTGATGGGTATTTAGGATATAAACAGGTCATGGTACAATATGAAGATAGACATAAAACTGCCTTTACCACCAAGTGGGGCACATTCACTTACATGAGGATGTCGTTTGGATTGATAAATGTTGGTGCAACTTTCCAAAGAGCCATGGACATTGTATTCAAGGACATCTTCATAAAGTGCATCATAATCTATATGGACGATCTAACTGTCTTTTCAAAAAATTGCGGAGATCACATTTCAGATTTGTGCAAAGTATTTCAAAGATGTCAAGAGTTTGGTATCTCACTGAACCCCAAGAAATGCATCTTCAAAGTGACTGAAGGGAGGTTGTTGGGTCATGTAATCTCATAGAAAGGCATCTCAATTGATCTAGAAAGGATAGAAGCTATACTAAAGATCTAGCTGCCTGCTAACAAAAAGGAAACAAAATCTTTCTTTGGGAAGATTAATTTTGTCAAGTGTCTTTCAAGGTTGTGGCATGGATGGGGAAAGTAGGTACAAGTCACAAAGGGGGAGGGTGTGGTATACACTCTCCTAGGCTTGGCATATGGCTTCAGATAGAGTGTATGTTTCTCACCTTTTTAGGCCTTCTCACCCAACAGACAACCATGAGTTTTGTCGCCTCAGAGTGAGTATGCATTTTTGGACAAACAACCTAGATTTGATCCACAATGTGTTGGAAAATTTATTGAAGCTTGATCCACCCCATTCTTATTTCTATTTTTCCTTTCTTGCCATTGTATGTTCGTGTATCTTATTTTGCTGCAAATCATTCACCTTGTGCTTGTCCTTTTATGCTTATGTTGGTTTGATTTAGGATCTCAGATCTTGGGGGCTTGGTTACCTCCTTTGATCTTTTTCATCCTTTTTCATCTGCATTGGTACAATTGGACCCCTCTTGAATGTCTACTTTAGTGTGAGTTTGAAGCAAGTTCATCCTCTCACTAAAGTGGGGGCTAAATGTAGCATCGGAAAAAGTATCTCTTGCTTGATTCAAGAATAATTAATGATAAATTGGACTCAAAAATTCCTTGATTTAGTGTTGTGATGTTTTTTACACATCCACATTAGGTCTTGGGCCTTTGCAAATTGAATAAAATACATGTCTTGTAAAGGTATTGTAAAGTGTTGTAAATGACTTTCACACTTTTCTAGACTTTTATTAAGTATTTAAGTCTAATGGACCTATTTTCACCCTAATTCAATATTGTAAAATGTATTTAATTTCATTTTCACATTAATCTAGAAGTCTTGTAAATTAAACTTGTTTTTAATCTAGTGTTGTAATGTGTTTTATACATTTACATTGGATCTTGTGCCTTTCTAAGCCAAGTGGACCTCATTTTAATGTTGTAAAGTGTATTTAATCACACTTTCACAATGAAATTTGTGTTCCTAGCCCTAACCACTCTTTATATCATCATTAATAGGCCCCTATGACCCCATATTGTGCATCCCAAGGCTTAATTTGATCAAAAACCTGACTAGAACAACATATAAACCTAATTTCTTCATTCCTCGACATCCCAGTTGGAAAAAGAGTCCCTATGGGACCCATTCACCTAGGATGGTGAATTGGACCCATTTGAACTATTTTTAGGGTTTGAGAAAGAAAAATTAGTTTTTAAGTTTAATTTTCTTCAATGTTAGCCTTGGGGATCAAGTTAACAAGGATTTTAGGTGGATTTCCTATATAAACAAGATTCTAAACCCTAATTCATCATTCATTCATTATTAATTCATCATTATTTATCCATCTCAAGTCAAGCAAGCTAGGGTTAGGCATTTCAAGACTTCACAAGATCAATTCTACAACATTCAAGGGTAGATTCCTCATCAATTGTTGTAGAAATTCAAGATTCATCATCATGGCAAGTTTCTAATTACATTGCTTCATATTCATGCTTCATTATCTTATTTCATCATTTTGATTTAATTACCTAAAAGTATTTTGACCAAGGTAAACCCCTATCCTCTAACAATCAACAAGTTTTCCTATCTTTAAAGTGTGATTGCAGGTTTGTAGATTGAAGAAAAATGCCAAAAATGACAAAGTTGCAAATGTAGTCAAAGTTTTCATTAAAAGTTGTCAAGATTCACGGAAACTCAGATCTAGGGAAAGATATCCACCCAATTTTCATGAAATTAGTGGGAAAGTGCTTATTTCATCCATATTCAGAGGCTTGCAAAGTTTTAGTTTGATATTTTACTCCTGGGACACTTTTTGACAAAATGAGACTTGTCCTCTAATAGTGGCATATGAGTCCCAGAATGGTGAATGAGTCCCACTAGGCCTAACAAGCAACAATTTTAGAATTTCAGAGATATTTCTAGTCTTCAACACATTTCTAGGTGCACACCATTTACATCTTTTCCTTTCTGTTTGGCTTTATTTGCATTTCTAGGTCATTCTCTAGGTCTTTTTGCATACTACACTATGTTTTCAAACACCTTAAATTTCCTTAGTTTTCATTTAATAGTTAATCTCTTTTATCAATTTTTGTCCTTTACAACAATCCCCTTTGACAAGATTTCAATCTTCTTTGTATTGGAATCTCAAGGGATTTTTCTTGAGTGAAGCATTGATCTTTGTCTCTCTCCTTTTAGGTGCAAAACCCTAGAGGTGCAAGAGGAGACAAAAATCTTTGTTTCACTCATCCAACTAATTTATCGACCAAATAAAGTAAACACATAGGCATTGATGGATCATATGTTATCAATATCACATGCCTAGTCTGAATCCACATAACCATGAATATCAAGGAAAATCTCATATTTAGTCATATTACTATGATAACATAAGGAATAATCTAAGGTACAACACAAATATCTAAATACTCTTTTAACTGCATCCCAATGAACTCTACTAGGATTAGACATATATTTGGAAATAACTCCCTCTTCTTGGACAATGTCTAGTCTTGTATAAACCATAACATACATCAAAATTCCAACCACACTTTAGTAAGGCAATCTACTCATGTCTTCCATCTCTAATGGGGATGTTGGACAATCTGAAATAGATAACTTTGTTCCAACTAAAATAGGAACACATAATGGTCTACAATATTGCATATCAAACCTCTGTAAAATTGAATTGACATACTTATTTTGGCCAAGCTATAGCTTTCTTTTAACTCTATCTCTTTTAATTTCCATCCCAAAAATGTGTTTCGCTGCACCAAGATCTTTCATTTCAAATTTAGAAGCAAGTTGAGATTTGAGTTATGAAATCATACCTTTCCCTCTACCAATAAATAACATATCATCAACATATAATTTAATAAATAGGAAACGATCACCATCAATTTTATAATAAACACAATGATTTGATTTATAATGCTCAAATCCCAAACTGAACACATATGTATCAAATTTTTGGTACCACATCCTAAGACTCTATTTTAAGCCATACATAGATTTCTTTAATTTGAAAACCAAGTTACTTGACACCAATCCTGAGCCTTATAGTGTCTCACAACTTGAGAAAAAAAAGAGAATCCCTTAAACACATTAACACCAACTACATAGATGGAACCTGTGCAACAAAAAGATAAAGAAAAACACATTCAAGAGGTCACAAAGCTATTAGAAGATGATTGGGGTTCCTTAGATTTCAAACATACATTCATGAGATAGTACAAGATCATAAACAAAGATTCAAACAAGGGAAAAGAAAAAATAGTAATGTCAACACAAAATTCTGAAGACCTTTCAAAAGCACCCGCCTCAACCACTTTAAAACAAAAGAAAACAAATTACACAACAAACTTTGATGAACTTAATCATGAACAACCACTAGATCCAAAAGCCATGAAAAATATTTATGGAAAAGGTTATGAGCTTATGAAACAACTTGGATATAGTGGAAAAGGATGTGGTTCTAACAAAACAAGTATCCTTAATCCTATAGAGCCTAACACACAACAAACAACTCATGGTCTTGGTTTTTTTCCTTTGATAGAAATAAACAAGCCTTCAATTAATATCAACACCATCACAAAAGATTCCTCTCAACCCACCTTAACAGTCATGCATCCTGAATTGATAGACACTACTAGTCTTGGTTGCTATCGTTTGCTTGAAATAAAACAAACAAAGGCATTTTCACTAAATGTTAATGTCATTTCGCAAAATACTAATGATTGGAATTCGTTAGATTTTACACCCTCCTATAAAGGAGAGAACAAAATCTTGCACCCTAAAGAGTCTTGCATAGATATGGCATCTTGTACTAAGCAAGAGAAACCTTTGTTGTATAATAAAGGAACACCTTCTGCCATTGATCAAGATGGTATCTTGTTGAGACTCCTCCAAGATCACTTGATATCCCTTCCTCCAAGAACTCTAAAGAAATTCTATTACAAGACTTCATTTTGTGCCTATCATAGAGTTCATGGTCATACTACTAATGAATGTAAGGATTTGAGTAGTAAAATCCAACATATTAAGGAGTTTGGTGCTCTTCCTTATGTGGGGGAACGTCATTCCTCTAATAGATACCTATTTTCACTCTAGCATGCATCTTATTAATCATTTTGGCTCACACTTTTCCTGCACTAAGTGGGGGAAAGGGATTAGTTAGCCTTTCCCTTGTATGTCACTTGTTATTGTCTCTTTTGGATAGTCGTTAACCTTTCATGAACATAAAAGAGAAAAATTGGGATGTGGATGACATGCCTTAAGCTGGCTCGCATGTGACATACTACCATTTTCATGACATAGCTTATTGGAAACATATGACTTGGCATAGGGATTTATGAATAAGCTCTCGTGTATTATTCTACTTTAAAGCAATTGCTCACAGTAATTGTGTTCGTAACTGCTTTAAAGTGGGGGCATATGTCGACACTCATATTTTATTGTGTAATTTTCTTTTTCTTTCGATTTCCTCTCTTGGAAACAAGATGAGACAATTTGGACTTTCCTCTCTTGGAGACATTAAGCATGATGTTCCATAAGATGAGACATTTGATGAACAAAGAAAAATCCCTTTGAACATTCCTTGAACCATCTTGCATTTACATTGTCTATGAGTTTCAAGCATACAAAATCATTTTTGTGTGGTGCTTTATTAAAGTTATTAGGAGGTATAACTTTGGTAAGGTTTGAGCAGGAAGCCCAATTAGAGGCATGACTTTCCCCATAACCACCTACATGTGTGTGAGTGCATACCAACCATGAGTGTATGTTTCTCACCTTTTTAGGCCTTCTCACCCAACGAATAGCCATGAGTTCCATCACCTCATAGTGACTATGCATTTTTAGACAAATAGCCTAGATATTATCCACAATGTGTTGGAAAAATGATTGAAGCTTGATCCACCCCATTCTTATTTCTATTTTTCCTTTCTTTCTTACCATTGCATGTTTGTGTATCCTATTTTGTTGCAAATTATTCACATTGTGCATGTCCTTTTATGCTTATGTCGGTTTGATTTAGGATCTTAGATCCTGGGGGCTTGGTTACCTCCTTTGATCTTTGTCATCCTTTGTCGTCCACATTGGTACGATTGGACCTCTCTTTAATGTCTACTTTAGTGTGAGTTTGAAGCAAGTTCATCCTCACACTAAAGTGGGGGCTAAATGTAGCATCAAAAAAAGTATCTCTTGCTTGATTCAAGAATAATTAATGATAAATTAGACTCAATGACGCCTTGATTTAGTGTTGTGAGGTGTTTTACACATCCACATTAGGTCTTGGACCTTTGCAAATTGAATAAAATACATGTCTTGTAAAGGTTTTGTAAAGTGTTGTAAATGACTTTCAAACTTTTCTAGACTTTTATTAAGTATTTAAGTCTAATGGACCTATTTTCCCCCTAATTCAATATTATAAAATGTATTTAATTGCATTTTCACATTAATCTAGAAGGATTGTAAATTAAACTTGTTTTTAATCTTGTGTTTTAATGTGTTTTCCACATTCACATTGGATCTTGTGCCTTTCTAAGCCAAGTGGACCTTATTTTAATGTTGTAAAGTGTATTTAATCACACTTTCACATTGAACTTTGTGTCCCTAGCCCTAACCACTCTTTATATCATCATTAATAGGACCCTATGACCCCATATTGTGCATCCTGAGGCTTAATTTGATCAAAAACCTAAGTGGAACAACATATAAACCTAATTTCTTCATTCCTCGAAATCTCAGCTGGGAAAAGAGCCCCTATGGGACCCATTTTCCATTAGGGGTGAATAAGTCCCATCCAAGTGGGACCTATTCGTGTAGGATGGTGAATGGGTCCCATTTGAACTATTTTCAGTTTTTGAGCAGGAAAAATTAGGTTTTAAGTTTAATTTTCTTAAATGTAGGCCTTTGGGATCAAGTTAACAAGAATTTTAGGTGGATTTCCTATATAAACAAGCTTCTAAACCCTAATTCGTCATTCATTCATTATTCATTCATCATTCTTTATTCATGTCAAGTCAACTAAGATAGGGTTAGGCATTTCATGACTTCGCAAGATCAATTCTAAGGCATTCAAGGGAAAATTCATCATCCATTGTTGCAAAAATTCAAGAATCATCATCATGGCAAGTTTCTAATTGCATTGCTTCATATTCATGCTTCATTATCTTATTTCATCATTTTTTTTTAATTACCTAAAAGGGGTTTGACCAAGGAAAACCCCTATCCTCTAACAATCAACAAGTTTTCCCATCTTTAATGTGTGATTGTAGGTTTGTAGATTGAAGAAAAATGCCAAAAAAAGCCAAAGTTGCAAATGTTGTCAAAGTTGTCAAGATTCACTGAAACTTAGATCTAGGGAAAAATATCCACCCAATCTACATGAAATGAGCGGGAAAGTGCTTATTTCATCCATCTTTAGAGGCTTGCAAAGTTTCAATTCGAGATTATGCTCTTGGGACACTTTTCAAAAAAATGAGACTCATCCTCTAATAGTGGCGTATGAGTCCAACCAGGCCTAAAAAGCAGCAATTTTAGAATTTTAGAGATATTTCTAGTCTTCAACACATTTCCTGGTGCACACCATTTATATCTTTTCCTTTCTATTTGGCTTTATTTGCATTTCTAGGTCATTCTATTGGTCTTTTGCATACTACACTGTGTTTTCAAACACCTTGCATTTCCTTAGTTTTCATTTAATAGTTAATCTCTTTTATCAATTTTCGGCATTTAGAACAATCCCGTTTGACAATATTTCAATCTTCTTTGCATTGGAATCTCAAAGGTTTGTTCTTGAGTGAAGCATTGATCTTTGTCTCTCTCCTTTTAGGTGCAAAACCCTAGAGGTGCAAGAGGTGACAAAAATATTCATTTCATTTTGGTGAACCTGCTATTCAGATACCTTATTTATGATTTGGAGTGCCTTTTCATCCTAGATTTAGCTTGCATTAATTTTTCATTAGGATTTGCATTGGTTAATTTGCATCTAGGGTTTTTAAATTTTGCATTAATAAAAGTGCATATAGGTTGCATTTTTGCATCTCAAATCATTGAACATTATCGGAAAACTACATTTTCATTTAGGAAACACATCATATAAATCAAAAATCATAGAAATCATTCAAAAATTTATGAAAATTTTGAAAAAAAATCCATACTGGGACTCATTCGCCATTCTAGGCGAATTAGTCCCAAAACAGATTTAAAACAACCTTTTATAGCACTAAAAACCTTATTTTTAATCTTTTGTATGCTACCATTAACTATCTGTATCAGTTGGCTGAGTTTCTGTAACATGCATTTCATTAGATCTAGCTTAAATTAACTCATTTCATGCATTTCTCAATTTCAATTTTGCATTTACAACATTTCATTTTTAGACCATTGCATAGTGTAACCAGAAAATTATCTTGCTTGAAGACTAAAAATTGCATTTAAGTTTGCATAGATTATTTTTCAAAATTTTTTCATTTTGATCTTCTCCAAGTTTTAAAAGAAAAGGTTAGTTAATAAGCATGTTAGTTATTCATTCAATGCATTCCCTAGCTATGAGAGTCTCTTAATGCAAGAAAATGAAAATATTAACGCTTTCCTTAAACATACACCCCCTCCTATTTCTCCTATTTGTGAGGATGATGTGATAGAAGAGAATATAAACATGGATAACCATGAGGATCATAATTGTACTTCTCCTGATACCTCTCCTTTTAGTGACAAAGGTATCTTGGCGAAAGAAGGTACAATTGTTGAGAATCATGCAGGTCTTGTTTGTCCTTCTCCTCATTCTCCTTGGGAAGATATTATAACACTAGAAGATGAATTCATTGCCAATAATTTACTTAGTCTCCATTCATCTCCCAACACCTCCCCCATTTATGAAAATGCTTTAGTGAACAGGGATACAATTGTGAATGATCATGAAAATTACATTTGTCAAGGGGACATGCAGATTGAAAGTGATAACCTTATCTCTCTCATTCCTAATGTCCTTAACATTTGGAAATAATTATTTGAATAGAAGTATTTAAATCATAGTTTTCCTTCTCTTGATGTCTCCTCTAATAATGATGAATGTACTTTACAAAATCTAACCATGGAATGTGATGAACATCTTACAAGCTCTCCTACTAGGGTGGGTAATATGAAACACAAGACCAATACTTTAGAGAAAAAAAATCAAATAGATCCTTCTTCTACTTTCCCCACTCCTGATAGTCAAGAAAATTCAACCATTGATCATCTCCTACTTGCATTGACATCATTTTAGAAGAACCAATCCTTGAATGTCAAGAACATTTGGCTTGTATTTCTCCTAAAAACTCTCCTCCTAGGGAGGATATCATGGTGCAAGAAAAAGATAACATTGACAATAACATAGTAAAATATCATGATGAAGCAACATTAGACTCTCCTTCACTAAGGGCATTAATATTATTCAATCTCAACTCATCCTTTACCCCCTTCACACAAACCTCAAACTCAACAAAAACCTGAATTAATCCTCTATCCACCTAAGAACAATGTTTCACAACAACCGAGTTACAATACCGTTGCTCATAAAAATAACACTAGAAAAAATACACAACCAATCCAACCCTCTTCAACATCCCTCCCATTTTCCAATGCTATCCTACCTAATCCTATCTTACTAGGTCCTCCATGTGGAAGGAGTATGATCTTGTCAAGCAACTTAAAAATACTCTTGCTAAGATATCATTACATATGGGACCTTATTCAAGCATTACCTCGCTACCACAACATGATTCAAACTACCTTGCAACAAGTTCCTATCCCTTCTAATGCACCACTGAATGACATAGTATCCATAATTCAAGGAATAAATGCTGACATTGTTTTACACCAAAGTGAGCTCCCTCCTTTGGAAGTGGAAAAATAAAATGAAGCCTTCGTAATACTATCTGAATATAAAAGAATAGGGATAAAGTGAACCCTTGTAAAAAATGGCTCTACTCTTAATGTGTGTAGTGTTAACCTTCTCGACAAGCTTAGAGTGGATAAATCAAATATTCAACCTGATTCTTTATCTCTCAAGGGATTTGACAATGTTGAAAAAAACCACTTTGTGTGATTACTTTACCTATTACAGTTTGGAAGGCCACATTGGAAAAACAAATCCATGTTATGCCTCATGAACTTTCATATAATATTCTCTTAGGCAGACCATGGATTCATGCAATCAATGGAATTCCTTCTACTCTTCATCATAAAATGAAATATATCTACAACAACAAATTGTACACACTTGATGCCAATCCTGAGCCTTATAGTGTCTTACAACTTGAGAAAAAAAAAGAGAATCCCTTGAACACATTAATACCAACTACAAAAGTGGAATCTATGCAACAAAAAGACAAATAAAAACACATTCAAGAAGTCACGAAGCTATTAGAAGATGATTTTGGTTCCTTATATTTTGAACATACATTCATGGGCGAGTACAAGATCATAAACAAAGATTCACACAAGGGACAAGAAAAAATAGTAATGCCAACACAAAATTATGAAGACCTTTCAAAAGCACCCGTCTCAACCACTTTAGAACAAAAGACAACAAATTACACAACAAACTTTGATGACCTCAATCATGAACAACCACTAGATCCAAAAGCCATGAAAAATATTTATGGAAAAGGTTATAAGCTTATGAAACAACTTGGATATAGTGGAAAAGGATGTGGTGCTAACGAACAAGGTATCCATAATCCTATAGAGCCTAACACACAACAAACAACTCATGGTCTTGATTTTTTCCCTTTGATAGAAATAAACAAGCCTTCAATTAATATCAATGCCATCGCAAAAGATTCCTCTCAGTCCACCTTAACGGCTGTGCATCTTGAATTGATAGACACTACTAGTCTTGGTTGTTATCTTTGCTTCAAATAAAACAAACAAAGTCATCTTCACTTAATGTTAATGTCATCTCGCAAAATACTAATGATTGGAATTCGTTAGATTTTACACCCTCTTGTAAAAGAGAGAACAAAATCTTGCACCCTAAAGAGTCTTGCGTAGATATGACATCTTGTACCAAGCAAGAGAAACCTTTGTCATATAATAAAGGAACACCTTCTGCCATTGATCAAGAGGGTATCTTGTTGAGACTCCTCCAAGATCACTTGATATCCCTTCCTCCAAGAACTCTAAAGGAATGCTATTACAAGACTTAATTTTGCACCTATCATAGAGTTCATGGTCATACTACTAATGAATGTAAGGCTTTGAGTAGTAAAATCCAACATCTTAAGGAGTTTGGTGCTCTTCCTTATGTGGGGGCACCTTATTCCTCTAATCGATATCGATTTTCACTCTAGCATGCATCTTATTAATAATTTCGACATACCGTTGTCTTGTACTAAGTGGATGAAAGGGATTAGTTAGCCTTTCCCTTGTATGTCACTTGTTGTTGTCTCTTTTGGCTAGTAGTTAACCTTTCATGAACATATTAGAGCAAACTTGGGATGTGGACGACACGCCTTAAGTTGGCTCGCATGTGACATACTACCATTTTAATGACGCAGCTTATTGGAAACATATGACTTGGCATAGGTATTTTTGAATAAGCTCTCGTGTCTTCTTCTACTTTAAAGTAATTTCTCACAGTAATTGTGTTCGTAACTGCTTTACAGTGGGGGCATACATCGACACTCATATTTTATTGTGTGATTTTCTTTTTCTTGCGATTTCCTCTCTTGGAAACAAGATGAGACCATTTGCACTTTTCCTCTCTTGGAGACATTAAGCATGATGTTCCCTAAGATGAAACCTTGCACGAAAAAAGAAAAACCCCTTTGAACATTCTTTGCACCATCTTGCATTTATATTGTCTATGAGTTTCAAGCATACAAAATCATTTTTGTGTGGTGCCTTATTAAATTTATCAGGATGTATAAATTTGGTATGGTTTGAGTGGGAAGCCCGATACGAGGCATGAATTTCCCCATAGCCACCTACATGTGTGTGAGTGCATACCAGCCATGAGTGTATGTTTCTCACCTTTCTATGCCTTCTCACTCAACGAACATCCATGAGTTTCGTCACCTCAGAGTGAGTATGCATTTTTGGAAAAATAGCCTAGATCTGATCCACATGTTGGAAAAACAATCAAAGCTTGATCCACCCCATTCTTATTTCTATTTTTCCTTTCTTTCTTACCATTGCATGTTCGTGTATCTTATTTTGATGCAAATCATTCACCTTGTGCGTGTCCTTTTATGCTTATGTCAGTTTGATTTAGAATCATAGATCTTGGGGGCTTGGTTACCTCCTTTGATCTTTTTCATCCTTTGTCATCCACATTGGTACAATTGGACCCCTCTTGAATGTTTTCTTTAGTGTGAGTTTGAAGCAAGTTCATCCTCTCACTAAAGTTGGGGCTAAATGTAGCGTCAAAAAAAGTATCTCTTGCTTGATTCAAGAATAATTAATGATAAATTAGACTCAATGATGCCTTGATTTAGTGTTGTGAGGTGTTTTACATATCCACATTAGGTCTTGGGCCCTTTCAAATTGAATAAAATACATGTCTTGTAAATGACTTTCACACTTTTCTAGACTTTTATTAAGTATTTAAGTCTAATGGAACTATTTTTCCCCTAACTCAATATTGTAAAATACATGTCTTGTAAATGACTTTCACACTTTTCTAGACTTTTATTAAGTATTTAAGTCTAATGGAACTATTTTTCCCCTAACTCAATATTGTAAAATTTATTTAATTGCACTTTCACATTAATCTAGAAGGATTGTAAATTAAACTTGTTTTTAATCTAGTGTTGTAATGTGTTTTACACATTCACATTGGATCTTGTGCCCTTCTAAGCCAAGTGAACCTCATTTTAATGTTGTAAAGTGTATTTAATCACATTTTCACATTGAACTTTGTGTCCCTAGCCCTAACCACTCTTTATATCATCATTAATAGGCCCCATAAACTTGACTAGAACAACATATAAACCTAATTTCTGCATTCCCCAACATCCTAGCTAGCAAAAGATCCCCTGTGGGACCCATTCACCATTAGGGGTGAATGAGTCCCATCCAGGTGGGACCCATTCCCCCAGGATAGTGAATGGGTCCCATTTGAGCTATTTTCTAGGTTTGAGCGAGAAAAAATAGGTTTTAAGTTTAATTTTCTTCAATGTCAGCCTTGGGGATCAAGTTAACAAACATTTTAGGTGGATTGCCTATATAAAGAAGCTTCTAAACCCTAATTCATCATTCATTTATTATCATTCATCATTATTTATCCATCTCTAGTTAATCAAGCTAGGGTTAGGCATTTTAAGACTTCACAGGATCAATTCTAAGGCATTCAAGGGTAGATTCATCATCCATTGTTGTAGAAATTCAAGATTCATCATCATGGCAAGTTTCTAATTGCATTGCTTCATATTCATACTTCATTATCTTATTTCATTATTTTGGTTTAATTACCTAAAAGGGGTTTTACCAAGACAAACCCCTATCCTCTAACAATCAACAAGTTTTCCTATCTTTAATGTGTGATTGTAGGTTCACAGATTGAAGAAAAATGCCAAAAATGACAAAGTTGCAAATGTTGTCAAAGTTGTCATGAAAAGTTATCAATATTCATGGAAACTATGATCTATGGAAAAATATCCACCCAATTTGCATGAAATCAGTGGGAAAGTGCTTATTTCATCCATATTTAGAGGCTTACAAAGTTTTAGTTCGAGATTTTGATCCTGGGGCACTTTTCGACAAAATGAGACTCGTCCTCCAGTAGTGGCATATGAGTCCCATAATGGTGAATGAGTCCCACTAGGCCTAAAAAGTAGCAATTTCAGAATTTTAGAGATATTTCTAGTCTTCAACACATCTCCAGGTGTACACCATTTACATCTTTGCCTTTTGTTTGGCTTTATTTTCATTTGCATACTACACTATGTTTTCAAAAACCTTGCATTTCCTTAGTTTTCATTTAATAGTTAATCTCTTTTATCAATTTTCAGCCTTTAGAACAATCCCCTTTGACAAGATTTCAATCTTCTTTGCATTGGAATCCCAAGGGTTTGTTCTTGAGTGAAGCATTGATTTTTTTCTCTCTTTTTAGGTGCAAAACCCTAGAGGTGCAAGAGGTGACAAAAATATTCGTTTCACTCATCCAACTAATTTCTCCACCAAATAAAATAAACACATAGGAATTGGTGGATCATCTGCTATCAATATCACATGCCCAGTCTAAATCCACATACCCATGAATATCAAGGGAAATCTCATCTTTAGTCATATTACTATGATAACATAAGGAATAATCTGAGGTACCACACAAATACTTGAAGACTCTTTTAACAACATCCCAATGAACTCTACTAGGATTAGACATATATCAAGAAATAAATCCCTTTTCTTGGACAATGTCTAGTCTTGTACAAATCATAACATACATCAAACTTCCAACCTCACTTTAGTAAGGAAATATGCTCATGCCTTCCATCTCTAATGGGGATGTTGGACAGTCTGAAATAGAAAGCTGTGTTCTAGCTAAAATAGGAACACATAATGGTCTACAATCTTGCATATCAAACCTCTGTAAAAATGAATTGACATACTTATTTTTTCCAAGCTATAGCTTTTTGTTCACTCTATCTCTTTTAATTTCCATCCCAAAAATGTGTTTAGTTGCACCAAGATCTTTCATTTCAAATTTAGCAGCAAGTTGAGATTTTTGTTATGAAATCATACCTTTCCCTCTACGAATAAATAACATATCATCAACATATAATGCAATAAATAGGAAATGATCATCAATTTTATAATAAACACAACGATCTGATTTAGAATGCTCAAATCCCAAACTGAACACATATGTATCAAATTTTTGGTACCACATCCTAAGAATCTATTTTAAGCCATACAAAGATTCCTTTAATTTGCAGACCAATTTACTTTTACCTTTCACCATGTAGTGCTCTAGCTGTTTCATATAAATATCCTCCTCCAAGTCACCATGAAGGAAAGTATTTTTCACATCCATTTTCTCAACCTCTAAATCATAAGTTGAAGCAATAGAAATACAAAATCTAATGGATGTCATTTTTGCAATAGGAGAAAACATATCACCATAATCAATACCCTCAACTTGAGAGTAACCTTTTACAACCAACCTTTATTTTTACTTCTCAATACCTCCATTTGAACCAATTTTTTTCTTCAACACCCATTTGCAATCAATAGGTTTTTGTCCTTTAGGAAATGGTACAATATCCCATGTATCATTCTTTTTCAAAGCTGCCATTTCTTCATCCATAGTAATCTTCCAAGATTCTGAATCATTCATACCTATGCCTCTTGTACCGATTTGGCTTCATCCATGTTAGTATTCAAAGAAAAAGTACATCTCCAATCATCAGGTGAATACCTTTCAGATGGTTGTCTATGACTTGTAGACCTATGAACAATCTAAGTTGGAGGTTCTTCCTCCTTTTCTAAAGATTAAGATCTAGATTATCTCTCCTCAAATTCTTATCTATCTATGGGCCTCAATTCAAATTTCTCAGGTGTAGAAGGAAATTGAATCACATCTTTCTGTTTACTTTGTTTTGGCTACAATGAAACAAAATATGACTTAGTTTCTCTAAAAATAACACTTCTACTATGTATTACCTTATGTGCAATAAGATCCCAAAGCTTGTATCCTTTCACACCATAACTGTATCCGATGAAGATACATTTCACAACCTTGTTCTCCAACTTTGTTCACTTCTCCTTTGACACATGTGCATATGCCTCACAACCAAAAACTCTAAGATTTCTTAATGAAGGCTTGTGACCGGACCATGCCTCTATATGCATCTGATCAACAAGAGATAATGTAGGAGACCTATTGATTAGGTAACAAGTAGTGGCAACAACTTCAACCCAAAACCTTTGTTCTAGACCAACACCACTCAACATACTCCTAGCCTTCTCCATCAGTTTCTTATTCATTCTTTCTACAACTCCATTCTACTGTGGAGAATACATAGTTGTCTTT
>VDFB02193867.1:598242298-598325513 GCA_007258455.2 Sequoia sempervirens | reverse complement strand
AAGGTCATAATGAAGTATAGTACAAGCCATATTGTTAAGACTCAGAGTCAGACACGGTCAAAAGACATACCAAAGTTGACAAATTAAAAATATATAATACATGAAAAAATGTTTTTAGTGGTTTTTGAAAATTGTTTTTGGCAGAGTCAGCCAAGTCTGACAGCCAGTCTTAACAACACACTTGCCAAGCCTGAGTTGGACTCATACTCAAGTCCTCAAGGAGACCCACCAAGTCTCAATGCACTGGTGCAAGCAATAGAAAAAATGAGTAGCAAACCAAGGCATCCATAGACTGTTACTGCTTTAACAAGTGTTGCACAAGTACATGTGTCATAATTTGCACATCTAGCTTAGCAAGGCAAAAAGAAAACAATTCTTCTCAATGAAACAGATTACCTCTATAATATTTTACACAAGAATAAGCATAGCATGTAATAAAATTCCAGCTCCTCCAAATGTTTTAAAATACCAGCCTCTCTAAACTTTTATGTAAAATACCAGCATAAAACAAAAGAAACCACAAAGAGGATTTCATTTACGAGGATGCCTCCAAAAACACACACCGCACAACTATACAGAATAAGGGTGTCAGGCATTGGACAGCCACCACCCGCACTGGAGACGTCAAATATTAAATTCGTCAATGATTCACACTCACTCAAGTCAACCTCAGATAAACGAGGACATTGTAATGTCATTGTGGTCAAACTTTGCTGTTTTTGTAGGACCAAGTTCTGTACAAAACAAACAAAAGTAACCCACTTCTTCATTTCAAAGTAAAATATTACTACAAATCTGTAATATGAAGCCAAATTCTCTAGAAAACCTGAAGGGCTGTTGATGTAATATCCACACGATTAAGGATTGGACAACTTGTGACATTTATAGATGCTAGAGCTGGGCTGGACAAATTTAGGTCAACAATCCTGCCAGCAAAACAAAGAATCATAAGAAAGGAAACACAGAACTAAATATCTCCAACAAAATACATCCACTCCTAAAGAAAAAACTTACTTGCGGCAATTGAAAAGACTTATATGTCGAAGCCTTGGAAGATCTAATGTAACAGATGTTAACAACCAACAGAAGTCAAGTTGAAGTGCCTGCAAATAGGTTAAGAAATTTTTAAAAAAATACTCAAAATTATAGAATTTATTCTTCAACAGTATATCATCAAAACAAAAGAATTCACCTCAAGATAATCACACTGAGATAAAGCGGCCATAGATGTGGCATTAATTCCCTCACAATTATGGAGCTTCAGATCCATCAGCATTGGCATTCTCACAGCCTTGAGACATCAGATTTCACTTCTTTAGCACAAAGACGCTCTTCTCAATAATGATTTCACTAAATATGAAATGAAGACAAAAAAGATTAACCTCCAGTGATATATTGGGGCAGTAAGATGCATCCAGAATCTGAAGATCTGTACAAACTGCTGCAATTTCTCTAAGTGTATCATCACTGACATAAGAGCAGTTGGAAATATCCAAAGACTTCAATAGCGGACATGACATAGCTGCAGCACGAATTCGCATATCTGAAAGCTTATGGCATGAAGCCACAACAAGTTCCCGCAGTACAGGACAATTCAAAAACGCAGATTCCACACCTGAGTGCTTAAGGGACAAAGTTTCTAGCTGAGGGCACCTGAACAACATTCAAAATATTCACTCCTCTTGATAGTTCTTAAAGTTTGTAGATAAATTGTCTGATAAAGTAACACAATATACCTGACAAAGATTCGAATTACTCGACAGCTCATAACCTGGAGATGTCGCAGTGAATCATGTCGGACATGTATCTCTTGAGAACCATCACTTCCTAAGGTGGCATCAATTACACTTAAATGGCTCAAAACGGGACATTCCACTAATAAACTGAAAAAAGCATGATGTAAATTTCCATGATATATTGTTAACACCTCAAGATTCCTGTACATTAAGAGTATAGTGTGAGAAAACTGGGAATGGAATAAGTCTTCAATTACACTTTGACAACATTAAAAATGACCAAATAAAATCCATAACGAACAGTCTTACCTAAGAGTTCGTAACACCTTGCGCACAGGAATATCCAACAGTGAACCTGGTAGATGCAATTCAACAGCCCTCGGATACCTACGGAGCACTCGTGCAACTGCTCAACAAGAAAGAAAAACATTACATTATATAAAAATCATAAAACAATGGATAAGCATGCAATCTGATTCAGTTGCAGACAACTTAGAGAATGTTGAAACTTAATATGGTATGAGACTACCTTGGTCTGAGGTAATTGTACAATTTTCAAAGTTCAAAGACCTCCAGAAGTCTTCATGAACACTAGAAGCATGCCACTGCCTGCATACTAGACCAGCTTTGCATACAGTTTTATTGTCCAGGAAAGTAAACACCTGTTACACAATTTAAAACCTGTTATGTAATGCTTAAAATTAGTCTCTAATTGGCTATTCCATATGACAGATCAGAACTGTACTCATATGATTGAATCTTTCATAATATATATTCTAAGTAGACTTGGAAAACTGAAATACACTAACTTTTAAACAGTTAAGATCTAAGCCCTAAAGGATCACATTCCAAACCATGACCACCCAGAGCAAGATGGTCATTCAATTACCAAAATGGTGTTACCAAAACATATCATAATTGTTAATTGTTTGAATGACTACTGGAATTAGTCCATAGAGTAAACCTACCGCATGTAGTAAGTCATCAATAAGATCCAATCTCACTACATGGTCATCGATGTTATCCTGATTATCATCTCCCACACCAGATGAGTCCATAGGCTCTGAAACCTCATTATGCCCTGGAGGCAGGTATGGTGGAAGAGTCGCACCATTTCCATCTTTGCTTGACATTTGGAAAGATAAGTCATTCTCCATATCACCAAAAGAACTAGATTCAGCTAAGCCTGAAGAGCCCGCAATTATACGATTTACTGACCTGAAATCCATCATGTTTAGCATCAAAAGCCTGTATAAGTTTTGACCTAAAAAATCAAATAATGACAATATATGCAATGAAAAGTGCAAGCAGCCTTGCATTAAAGATCACGAACACCTAAGATTCTATACAGCATGACATGAATCCAGATAATTCATCACTGTCTGCTCGAACCAAAGTCAGGTCATTAAAACAGTAAAACTTAAAAGTCTAAAATGCTTTCAACAACACCACCATCAATAGTCAATGATATTCAAGGACAACACAGACAAATTAATATTTTAACACAGGAATTCAACAAAATCTAAAAAGAGTGCACCTCATTATTCATCTCAAGCCTGTAACAGGCTTAGTAAAATGCACCCTTTTGCATAGACAAGAATGTAAAAATATCTCCCAACAAACCCTCATGAAAGGAGCCGAAAATTAACTGCTTTTACTATAGAATGAGATGTAATATGTGGTTTAGTGTCAGAATACATAAATGTAAACAGACAATCAATGATTCAACGGAAACGAGCAGCTCTACCATGATAATTTTATTAAGGTCAAGAATGAAAAACAGAAATAAGTATAACTGCATCAGTATATTTATGCATTAGCCTGGCACTACAAAAAAATGAGAATCAAATTCCATTAAAAATAGGCAGAATCCATAAACAAAGATAAAGGAAACATTTAACTGGAAGTTGGGCCCAATTTCCAATGGCCCATAAACTGATTGACAGATACCATTACCAAGATATACACATCATATATCATCCTAATATACAGCTCACTGGCTAAGCAAAGTGACGATAAGAAACACATACTAAAATATTAAAAGATTTAAGTATTGAACCAATTATGGTCTTCTGGTTGGGGTTGATCCTGCAGTGTGTTGGTTAAGTTGTGGCATTGTTGATATTGCCACAAAGGTTCAAATCCCTGCTGGGCTACTGTGATCGCAGGCTTGTGCCTTTGCTGATCCAGTGTGCTCACGGATTGTGAACCGTTGCAGCGTTTAAGTTTGTGGTTTCACAGGCGTTCATGCCTGTGCCAGACCCTCACTGGGCTGGTGTGCTCGTGGGCTCTATGCCCTCACTGGGCTGCCATGCTTGTGGGTCTGGAAGATTTTTGTGCATTCATGCTGGGGATGAGGTCCCCCGTTTGTGGCCTCACTGGTTCACAGCTCCAGTCAAAAGGGTGTACCGATCAAAAAAAAAATTATGGTCTTTGGTTGGTCTCTGGAGTTGTCCATTTGCAAAAGCAGAGGCAAGTTTGAATCTCTGAAAATTCATGGAAAGAATTTTATATCTGCTTGATGTGAACTTTAATTGCTGATCATGGGAATTATGGTAGCAACAGAAGACATCTGATACAAGCAATGAAATCATTTCCCATTCCATTGTGAGGAGATGAAGAGGTCACTTTCAAATACAACACCTTATGTATAACTTTTTTGTTCATGTTAGCAAGTATAAGATGTCGGATTTGTCCTTCACACCATGGTCTAGAGGCAAAGGCAGAGTGAAAGATATGATGACGAAACGGTTTGATCCCTGACAGTCATGCTCTCTATGTTTCCACGGCTGTGTTAATGTGGGCTACGGCCTAAAAGTTTATCGCAACTCCCAGGTGAACTCAGCAGAACATGAAGTCTTCACAGTCATTGAAGCTAGATGATACATTACCAAGGTATATGTTTAAATTTACTGAGAACAAGAATATAAAGGACACTGTCAAAGGTGCTGAGCTCATTGGTTAAAACATCGGATCCTCATTGTGGAAACCCAATTTCAAACCCCCAAAGTGACATCTAATGTGGTAAACTAAGTGGTGACTCTTATACTTCCATAGTTGACAAATAAAGTTGATAGCTAAGTTGTAATTCAGTGTAAATAATAATATCTAAGTGACTCTTAAGAATTCTCATGTTGATATCTAAGTTGTCAATCTAAGGTTGAGATATCTAAGTATGTCTTAGATTTCTCATGTTGATATCTAACCTGAAATTTAAATGTTGATATCTAAGTTGAATTAATTGCTGGCCTTAATGCTGGAAGGAAGGCAGTACCCCGATTGTGGTTTCGACCGGTTTGGACCAGCCTAAAATTGCTGACTTGCAAATCAAAAAAAAAAAGATAAGATATATGATGCATGCTTTCAAAATTGAACATAGGCAAGGTCGTCTACTAATTAGCAGTTCTTAATTCACCCAAAACCAAGTTCTATTTAATACCTTAAGATTCTTAAAATCGTCAAATATAAAAGGCTTTTATCAGCAGGAATACAACTTAATCACTAAGCTTGGAATTCGTACAGTAACTTGAACCTTTTAATCAGCGGGGTATGGAGCTTAATTGCCAAGCTTGGAAATTACAGAGCAGCTCGGATCCAAAAAAATACAGCCAACGACTCTATCGGTAGTGTTCTAGTGGTAAGGCAGCACAATTACTATAGCGATGATCCAGTTTCAAGCCCTGCTGAGAATGTCCCCCGTTTGAAATAGCCAAACGTCAAGTGTAAGCTCGGTAGTACAAATGGACTCACCATGTTTTAGTTGATGACAGGTTTTAATCACAATTGAAGAGCGAAAAGAAAAAGAAAAGGGCAAAAATAGTGCCAATAAAGATACTAAAATATACAGACGCATGGTTACATAAGGATATGTCCTTACAGTACTCTATTTAATAAAGCCCTAAAATAACCATGAAACAATGGTGGGTAAAATGAGATCCGAACAGCATAGCCACAATTGGGGCCAAACAAGATGAGAGATAAAGAACGATCCTCATAAAATCCTATGCAGGGCCACTTTAATATCTCAAGAACCACCACTAATCTTGTATAACCCTCTACTGCAAACAGTATATCTAACTCACCATACATGGAACCAAAACAAGAGCCCTAAGGACGGAAAATCTTTAAAGATTTCATATTTTTACAGTGCATCAGCTCAAACGAAAAATGCGGTTAATTTTTCAGTAAAAAGGCACAAAATATTTCCGAATCTTCGACCAAATTTAAGTAAACGGGAGTTAAATGCACAGATCAATTGCCGACGCCATGATTTTGTAACAATAATAAAATCTTTTCAGAGTTGCGCAAAAATTTATCCTTCCGAAATCTACCAAATATAGAATCCCCAAAACCGTACCTCAAATCGAAAAAAGAAAATATACCCACATAAAAATACGATGAGTCGAATCAAATTAAACTGATTTTGTTCAAGAATTGGCAGGGTTTATAACTTACGAAGGACAGATCACGAGCTTGGGCCGCTTCAGGGGTTCCTAATTATAATGCTTCTCCTAGGCGCTTCCCTTTTCAACGACCCGCATTATTCCTGTAGACTAGAAGAAAAGTGTGCATATATGTTCTGGGACTACGGACATATATTATGTGTGTATGTACCACTTATGACAAACACACCCCGGGAATGTAGCGATTTAAATTTCTGGGGTTTCGCTGTGTTTGTTTAGGGAATTACAATAACACACCTGATTTGCATGCGTTTTATAATGGTGGGAATTCCAATAACAAATGTTCACCAGTTCCAATTCGGGCTTTTAACCATTCTCCTTTGTCTAATCTTTCCTTGTTCCCTTGCTCTATTCTATTGCTGTCTTTTATCCAACGATTTCTTTTATGTTATTTGTAAAAGCTTGCTTAATGGTCATTTTCATATTCATAATTATGAATGGAATAAATTTATTATTGAATATTTTTTGGTTGGGTAATTTTTGTTATTTTTATTTATGGTATCTTTTACATAAATGTAAAAAATGTATGATATCAATTAAATTACTCATAGTTTTAAATAAAGTACACATGTTACAAAAGAGAAGTTGTAGTATAATAAAATGCATATATTTATTGTTATATTATTCAAATTTTTCAAATTCAATAATAGCTTGACAATTCGACAAATAATGAAGAAAATTTATATTTATTATTATATTATTCAAACTTTTCAAATTCAATAATAGCTTGACAATTCGACAAATAATAAAACTAGCATACATATATTAAATATTAATATATATAAAAGATGCGAAGAGTTATCATTCTCTATTTTATTTTTTTTATTGATTTATCTTTGATGAAAAATATTATTTATTTATTTATTTATTCTTTTAGTTTATGCAAATATTTGAATTATTATTATTATTTATTTATTTATTTGTTCTTTTTGTTTCATCAAATCTCTTTGATTTGATTTTTTTGTTTCATCAAATCTCTTTTATTTGATTTTTTTGTTTCATCAAATCTATTGTAGTTGCACATGACTTCCACCTGCCTATCATTTTAAATGCAGTTTCAAAAACTTTACACATAATTTTGGATGCCACTATAGATGCCTCTCGGCGTAATGAGTATATTGCATATAGAGCAAATCTAATAATAATGTAAGTGAGTTTCAAATTTACATACCAATATTAAATCTCATCAAATTACACTATTTAAAAAAATGCAACAATTTATTCTAGCAAGCGGGCATTTGTTTGTTGTAGACAATCACCAATTGCATAAACTATATAGACCAACAAAAAAAATCAAAGGGTTTCATACCTTTTGACAATAGAGGAGGCTAGCCAACAAATTCTAAGTCAAAGTTCAATTTAGTCTCTCACAAGCACATTCATGTATGCAAGGAGCAATCAAAAACATAGATTTGTCATTATCTACTTTCACAACCATTCGTAATTATCTTGTACACCTTCCTTCTTTAGTGAAAGCTTTGATGCCAATATCAGGTTTGGGAATGAAGTGTAGATATGATTAACAAATGAAAATGGATGAGAATTACACAACTAGATTATCAAGATGTACATATTTGATATCACTAATTTTTGGATGTTACAAAATTGCACACAATCAAATCCAAAAACTTGTGACATCAATTATAATGGGCTATGGAAACTTCATGCTTTTAACGTACATACTTATCAATATGAAAATGATTGTTCAATTCATCTTCTAAATGACTATTTAACTTCCACTGCATCCTGAAAAATACATAATATAAAATATATCGTACTACACGTATGCTTTTAATGTACATATTTATCAATATGAAAATGACTGTTCAATTCATCTTCTAAATGACTATTTAGCTTCCATTACATCTTGAAAATACATAATATAAAATATATCTTTCTACACCTATGCTTTTAATGTACATATTTATCAATATGAAAATGACAGTTCAATTCATCTTCTAAATGACTATTTAGCTCCCACTACATCTTGGTTTTGTATATATATATATAAAGGAATCAAGAGTTTAGTCTAATGATATGGAGCTTAGCTCTTTACGAGGTGAGCCCCCTATAATCTTTCGAGAGATGTGTGATCGACCCTCATCCACACCACAGAAAAATCAAGAGTTGAACCCACAACTTGAACTACCTAAAGCGATAACTGAGACTAAATGAGCTAATCCAAGGGTCTAGTACACCTAGAGTTTTGTGTAAATTAAAGTATTATGCTTTAAATTTTTTAATTAATTTGTCCAATTTATTTATGATAATGATTTGAAATTCATTCTTCTATTTTATCAAGACTATATTATTGTAAAGGTTAATTTCTTAAAGATTAATGAGCTTTAATTACATTATTATATATTTAGGTCATGCTATTATATGGGAAGGGTGAATATATATCATTGATTAATATTTTATATATTAAATTTTCATTTTATTAATTTGAGATTATATTATTGCAAGGGATAAGTGTATTTTTATTTTGTATTTTATCTTATTTTGTGTGGATATTAAAAATGTATGATCTTAACTCTCAACTTAATTTATTCGGTGCATTAATTGACTACATCTAAATTTCCCATTCAAATATGCTTAATTCATTACATTAAAATAGGATTGGTCCATTTTTGTAGGATTTTGTTTCCCTAGGTTAGGTCACATTCAGAGTCTAGCTCTCTCACTTTAAATTCAAAATATCTTGATTTTCAAGTTGACATTCTAAAAATATGATTGTTATCCATTAGTTTGAATGTCAAAAGCCTCAAATTGTGTGTCGAAGACTTGTATTTAAGATCATTTTTTGAAGTTATTTAACATCATCAATTCATAGTCAACTTACCTCTTGCATTCACATTCAGTCATATAAAATTTATTCTTAGTCATATTTTTAATATCAAATCATTCTTAGTTTACCTAGTCTCTACTATATCAATTATTTATATTTTTGAATCTTCTTACATTAGCTGCAAGACTTCGTTGCTACCAAGGTCTTCCTTCTATCTATAACAAACTCCAAATATGAATTTCATCACCACCAATATCTCAAACACAAATACTAACATAAATGAACTTGTACCTAATGCAGGAGCATCCAAGGTGTAAAGGCAATCCTGTGTCACCAAACATATTTTAATTTTGCTTTGTTGATTTTAATAAAGTCTTAGGTGATAGGAAAATAATAATTTCATTTGCAACAATGTATTTTCCTTTTTTGTGAAAATGTGAATGTAAATCCAATGGGAAAAGGTCTGGTAATTCGGTAAAAGTATCTTGTAAGGGAATATGCCTTTTGGGCATCCCACTTTTGGAGGAGGTCAAAGATTCATATTTGCATGTGCTTGTGTCATATGTTGTCATAAAGTGGGCTGCCAAAAGAATATTGCATGTTGCTTGCATGTCTTTACATGCAACAATTGTTATGACAGGCTGAATGGAATCTATAAGAGGTGTAAGTTGTCATAGCATCTCAAATCTCATTGGACAAGAGTTTAGGCGCCCAAGGGAAGGTTAGCATGCATTGGACCTCACCTCTTATTGCAGATTTTGTAACTCCCAAGGTTGGGCATACTTTCCTCAAGGTGGTTTTCAGCTAATGGTTTTGGAAACCAAGAGTTGTTTTCTCCTTCCACTTTCTCTATTAATTTCATGTCTTTTCATTTTGGAGAGGGGGGCTTATAGAAATGAAGTTTATATACCCACTACCAAAAAATTTCCAGATCGTTGAAGACTCATTTGTTGCAACTGTTGCATGTAGGATTGAAGAGGAGCCCATGAGCTTCATTTTGATGTAATCTTTTGCATGTTTGAATAAAATATAAGTTGCAGATTTCTCTTCCAAATTTTGTTCTTGTTATGTAATTGCGGTCTTCATGTGTTTTATCTTGTGAAGTTTTGTAATCAGATTTGAAAGGGAGATTCTCCATTTTCAATAGTATCCAAAATCAATGAAAAAATAAGATTAATTCACATGAAAGCAATGTCTTAAAACCAAACTATAAATACAACCTAGTCTCTAACATTATAAAACATTTGATAGTTGCTCTATTGCCATATTTTATTTTCTAATTTTTATTGCAACATACTTATCAATCAAAGTATCAAATTCAATCAACATATTATAACGGATAATACTCTATTTTTCTTCTCTATTATTTCTTTAATTAATCTCATTTATTTATCAATTCATATGTTAATTGATATTTCTCTTATCTATATTGTTCCTTTAGCAATCTTATTTATTTATATATCAACTCTTATATTAATTGATTTTTATCAAGAAACATTATTTTTCCTCACAACTTTATTTAATATTGATTTTAAAATAATAATAAAAGTTCTATGGTTGATTTTTGCAAGCCTATATTAATGGCTTGTGTCAAAAAATTATAGGGAAAGAATTAGCTCTCACCAAGCATGAAAAATAAATATAGTCATAAGCTAATAAAAGGTGTATTTTCATTATTATTTTTCATGAGAAAACTTGTAACCTTCTAAATGTAGCATCATTAATAAGGTATGATAACAAAAAGATCTCTCCAAAAGGAAGTGCAACTTTTAATTGCGTTAATCAAATAAATCTAGAAGAGGATGAGAATCTTGTTACCTAGTGTCTTTGATTAGTAGTGTTAGTATTAGAAAAACATTTAAAAATAGATAAACATTAGAAAAATAAGACATCTCAAACATTAAATAGTAGTCATTGAATCAATTAGTTAAAACTTTGGAAAAAGAATAACAATTAATTGAATTGAATTAATGAAAATTTAAATCAAGGAAGTAGGAATAATGTTTTAGTTATACATAAAGGTAAGTATATATTTATTATTTAAATTTGTAATGGTGAATTTTTATGTTTTGAGTTTATAATAATTAGGGTGTTTTTATATATTGATTAGTGTATAAAATGGTAATTTTATATTAAATTTGATAAATAATTTTATCATAGTCTATTTTAATCATCATTCATCTATGAAATTTAGATATATCTTTCACATCTAGTCATTCACTATTCTAGTTTAGATTCACAAGTAGAGAATTGATCTAGGTCAATTTTGTAGTCACATATTGGAACCCCCAACTTTTAAACTTGATTTTTTTATTTGGGTTCATGTTTCCCTTCTTCACTAGCCATTATGTACCGACTAAAGCATAACTTATTTCAAATTTTACATTAGAATGACATACTTAAAGACCATCCTAATTCAAAAAGAATCTTCTAGGATGTAGGATTGAGCACATCTAGAATACAATAACAAATAGATAAAAATGATTATATTAGCAATGTATCATCATATAGGAGCATATTTAGTCCATAGAGTGAAATGTTATGTTTCTAACTCTCATTGAACAATTGGATATCTAAGATCTTCTTGATTTCCACATACTCCCCTAATTGCATATAACATCATATTCAATTATACAATGAAACCAACATGATTAAAATGCAAGAAATGTGTGGAAAAGGGTAAGTGCAAGAAGTAGGGTCCATTCTTAGTGGAAAATAATGAGACATTTTTAAAAAAAAGAAATGATATTTATGTTTAAAAAAATAGAAATTCACTTTATAATAATTAATATATGTTTGAATTCAAAAGCCCAAACCTAAGCAAACATCTATTAAGAACATATATGTGTTTAGCTTTAATTTTTTGTTATAAACTAATGTTTGTTTATAACAAATATTTTTTTAAGAACATATATTCACTTTGAAAAAGTATTAACTTTCTTTCATTGGATAACTTCATTTTGCAAACACCTAAAATTAATCATGTCCTAACGACACACCTAACATCACCACTTTCACTAATTTCAATGCCATATTGGGCTCGTCGTAACCACATTCTCGTCATCTAAGCACTAATTAATTTCAAATAAATTATAAATTTATTTAATTATCTAGGGCTCAACCTCTAACATTCCCTCCACCACCTAATTAATTAAACATTGCATTTATTTATTTAAACTAACACTATACATCCATTCCCCTTAATTGATTAAATAATTTAATTATTTTATTCATTATCCTAAATCCCCAAAACTTAACCTAATCCCCCATTAATGGGATAACCATGTCACATCTATAATTTAAATTTAAAATAAATTTAATTCATCAATCTAAAGCTAAACTAACATTTAATCATAGCCAACAAATCAATTAACCTAATCCTAGTCATCCATTTCTTAATCCAAAATAAAAATAGGTTTGAATCTTGAAATTTTTGGGTTGAAGGTTAATGCTCGCTTTACTAAGGTTCCGCTCTTAACCATGTGTTGTCTTGTCTTTATGATGTCATACTACATCTTTGCATGGGAAATATCCTCATTCCTTTGCATTTGCTATGGGGGATTTTTCTCCCATACATACAAGGTTTCTCTTAGTCTTCTTAATGGCCTCAAAACCTAGCATGTTTTGCTAGTGTTGATGGTTTGAAAACTCTCGATAATGGCTTCATTGAATAAATGTCCAAGAAATTCATCCCCAATGTATCCCACAAGGTATAAATTTTGACTCTCTTTTGGATGTGGTGCTTCACTTCCTAGAGTTTCGAAATGCTTATAAATGGCTTGAACATTTGTAATGTTGCAAATTGCATCCCATAAGCCTCCCCTTTAGATAAATTAAGGATAATAATACAATGTTCCTTTTATCCCACTTAAATTTAATCCTTATTTGCTTAACCCATTCATTTACTATCAGTAAGGAAGATTTATGTCGCAAATGAACACGCGTTGCACAAACATTTGTGTGCCACGCGGACATCTCAAATAGATTCTCAACTGTAGTAGTCATTGAGATGTTACATTTCTAGCCTACCAATGAACATAATTCCTATGTCGGCTCGCAAGTGCACTAGGATGACCCTTGCATGCTTATACCTTCCTAAAACACTTCATTTTACATGTTTTCCTTGAATGAATCTCTCAATCTATGAATATTCTCTAATCTCTCTATCATTTTCTATTCACGTGATATTTCTTGCTCTCTCTCAATCTCATAGTGAAGCTCGTAAAAGTTCTTTCTCTCAAGTTTGTCACATTCATCAACTCAAGAGGAGAATTGCAAGCTATTGGTAACACTCTCTTGTTATTTCATTTTATTTAATCTTGTCTATGTAATCTCGTCTTTGTTTATTTACATTTGTGATAGGGCTTCTCCTCCTTGTGAGGTTTGTTTCTATCTCATGTCTATTACATTCATGATAGGGGTTTTCCTCCTTTACGAGGTTTGTTTCTATCACACGTCTTTACACATTTTATCTATCTTGATTCTACCTAATTGTCTGTGGAGATGGAAACACCAAAGAGGGGATTGACTTAGGCAAACCCCTAAACAACCCCAACACTTCTCCTCGATCTTATGTATGCAGGTGTCAGAGACATTTCTTTGTTGGAGGCTTCATCTCTCAGTTCTTTGTGAGTTTTTTCTTCCTTTCCTCTCATTTTACTATCTGCCTTTCATTTCTAGTGTATTTTACTTTAATTGCTATTCTATGTTATTTTCCTTCCCTTTAAGAGTTCCTAGCAATCAGAATTGTAGTATTCACCCCGTCATTTGTTGGGCTATTCTCAATTTTTGGTCTATACGAGACACTAGCGTGTCATAGGGATGTTCGTGCACCACATTGTCATCCTAGCCCAAGAGCTCGTTAGATTGTCTAGAAGACCTATATGACCTACTCTTTTAGTTTCTAGAACTCTCATCTTTTAATTCTACATAAAACATAAATAAACACGTTTTCATCATTTTATCTCATCACCTAAGTTATGTCCTTTAAGGTAGTTAAGGGCTATTTACTCCTTGAGACCTCAAGTCATCTTGGGAGTAGAAAATCCCCTCCTCTACATTTTGGTGAACCTGACATGAACCATCCTTCTTTCAAAAAAAATGGTCATTTTTAAATTCTAAAACTCTTTAGCTCCTCTTAAGTCATCTTGTTTCTTGGACTTATCAATTTTGTTCATTGTAAGTGCTCCTCTATGAGCTTTACAACCCAATATACTACCTTCAGACACATAGTAAGAAGAAGCTTGAGGCCTACCATACCCCCAAACATGTATAGTTCTACTAGACCTAGTCTAATGTTTTTCAAAAACCCTGATCCTTTTGGCTCTCAATTGATGTTTGGTGGTCCTTCCCTTCAAATTATCCTCCAAGGTCTCCATCCTTTAAGGTTTACAAAGCTTCTCTTAGGTTCCCCTTTGAGAAAGTTCAATCTTTGGAGGAGAGGCTTAAAGAATTTGAAGATTTCCTAAATTGTGGTAACACGTACACTCAAGTTGCTCCTATCGTAAGTAGTATGAGGAACTTACTTATCTCATACAAGGGCCTTGAGTTACTTTGTGTGATGTCTAACATAGTCAAGAACCATGTACCCTCATACATGTCGATCTTGAGTCAATCCCAAGATACCTAGTCAGATATCACTAGTAATCAGTTGAATCTTCCAATGTCAGAAGTATCTATACATATGGTGGACACTAATCCTTCTATACCTCTTATGACTTATGTTGATGATACAAACGTTGTGTTTGTTCCCCCTATTAATCTTAGAATCAATGCTCTCACACTCCTTTGTGGTACAACATTCCTCCTCGACATGAATCCATACCTCAAACGTCTACCACCATGGCTAATACACCTCCCCCACCATCCAATCTTATTTTAAATACCCTGTTACAAAATATGGGTCAAAAGTAGTTGCAGTTAGTCATCTTAGCCAATGTCACCTATCATTCTACTTTGCAACCTTACTATTGTCGTAGTGGTTTGGCCTTGAATATTTTAAATTTCCCCATTCCCCAAGGGTTAGAGGTTCCAAAATTTGACAAATACAATGGCAGAGGTGATCCAAAGACTCACGTCTCTTCATTCATTGCCATGTGTAGCAATTTCCTCTATCAAGATGAGTTGCTAGCTAAACTATTTTTGCATTCCCTTAAGGACACTCCTTTGGAATGATTTTGCTCCCTTCCTGGAAACTCTATTTTTACCTTTGAGCAATTGATCAACCAATTCTTGTAGTAGTTCCAAGCTAACATTTGGTCGAAGATCACATTCATTGACCTCATCCAATGTAAGCAAGGATCTCACAAGAGAGTGATTGAATTTATTGCTCATTACTAATAGTCATTTTCCTAGATCCCCTATGTTGTGCTTGATTCTGATGTTCAACATGTGTTCATGGGGAATCTACAGCCGACATTAAGCGAAAAAGGTCCTTTAAGTGAAATATCCATCCTTCGCTCATCAATGTACTACTCTTAGAGATTATCATCAAATAGCGATGCAGTATAGGGGTTCCTACTCATATTCTCATTTTGATAATCAAACAATTGTGTTTATTCGAGGAGAGTCTAAAAAGAATAAAGCAGTAGCGACTGTTGTTTCAATTCCTACTAATAATCTGAACATTGTGGGACGTAATAGAATTTTTACAAAACTATATAAATCTTATGCTAGTGTTTTTCAAAAGTTTTTAAAAGATAGTTTAATTACTCTTCCAAAAATTAGACTACTTCCTAATGATAAGTCATACCTTAGTTGGTATGATGTGCAAAAGTTTTTTCAATATCACTGGGTCCTTGGTCATGATACTAAACACTGTGTGTGTCTCCAAATGTAATCCAAGACCATATAGATAACAATGACATCCAACTCGATGATAGAAAACAAAAATTGAACAAATATGTAGCTAAGGCTAACAAACAACTATAGATTTACACATGTCCATTTCCATCTCATTCCGTAAATCTAATTACAACTACTTCTACATCTTTTGAACCTAGTCATTGTGAGTATGTGAACATGGTCTCATTTACTCCTATTCCTCCTATGAGTCAAGTGGATAAGACACTTGACATAAATTTCACACCACACTTTCACCTCAATAGGGAGCCCTCTCCTCTTTACATCTCTGCTCAGGTCAATGGTAACATCATAACTGGTGGTATGGTTGACCCTACCAGTACGGTTAATGTTATCACAGAGGAGACACTCTTTATTAATAATTTGCATAAGGAGAAATACAAGGAATCAAAGGCTATGATTCATACTCATGATGGCCTTTTTATACCACCCATCGATTCCATTTTTTTTATTGTATTGGTTGGACCTAAGTTTATTGATGTTCCATTTGTCGTGATTCCCAAATTTGACCTATTCAGAGTGAGACTAGGCATTCCATAGCTAGTCTCCATGAATAAATTCACATCGGTAGTCCACAAGTGTTTAAATTTCCCTCACGATGGCATATTACATGTTATTCATTACACTAGGTATAAACCCCTAGTGTCACATGGGAGCTTTTCATTTGATCATTTTTTGTCTACTCCTGTTGGACCTTTACCACCCCATGGGGACTTGTTCTATAGGGCTTATTTTAGGTACAAGACTGGAGTTTTGGCCCCTAATTTTTTCTTTCCCCTTCATCTCATGTTATTTCTATGAAGGCATATATGTTTGCACAATAGTGTGCTCTGTCTTGTGTGCCTTCCACTAGTACAAAACACAATAATAAACTACTGAAAAAATTAATAAAAATTGCTTATAAATGACTAAACTTAGTCACGTGACCATTAGTAGTTTATTGCCAGTCATATATAACATGACCAAATTGATGACTAAACCATTTTTTAGTCATTTATTGGTTGTTTTGATTGATCAATTTGGTAGTATATTTAGTTGTTGATTTAGTCATCGATTGTTGTAATCTGGTCACTTATTTATTCAATTTTTTTCACTAATATATTTAGTTGTTGATTTCATCATTGATTGTTGTAATTTGGTCACTTATTTAGTCATTTTTTATTCACTCGTATATTTAACTAGTCACTTATTTAGTTGTTGATTTAGTCATTGTAATCCAGTCACTTATTTAGTCATTTTTTAATTCACTGATATATTTAGTCATTGATTGTTGTTAACTGGTCACTTATTTAGTCATTTTTATTCATTGATTTATGTGCATTGGTAGTGTATTTAGTCATTAATTTTAATCATCATTTTGATCAATTTGGTAGTATATTTAGTCATTTGTATTCATTGATTTCACTGGTCATATATCTAGTCATATTTATTCACTTTTCACTTATTTATGTCAATTGGTAGTATATTTAGTCAATTTAATTATTAATTGATTTCAATTAGTAGCATATTTAGTCATTTTAATTGACTAATATTTGAGGATTTAAGCAGAAAACATAGAAATATGCATCAATCATCAATTGCACACAATAAGACGGCCATTAAGAAGGCAAAATCGATGAAATTTATTAATAAAAGAAAGATGTTCTAGTTACAACTTAGAAATAGAGTATTACAATTGTTATTTTCAGTCACAAGATTGAAAATCTAAGTTACATAGAAATGACTACAAGAAAGAAACTTCTCCAAAAAACTTTTTCAATGATGGAAACGCATGCTTGAAGCTTCCCTTCAATGCGACCACATTCCCCTTTCATCTCTTAAAACTTCTACAACATGGGAAATCTTCCTCAAGCAAGCTATAATGTGTAGAATCCAAGGAGAGTGTTGATCATGTCCCATATATGAACCTCTCTCCTTCAATGCATTCAACAATAACCTAGCTAGAATCTTTCCTCCTTTATATGCAACATGCCATCTGATATGAGCAACAGGGTGTTGCTTTTCCGCCATGAATGAAGTTGTGCTTGATCAATACAACCAAAAAAATTACTATTAGTCTCAATTTAGAAAGAATAAAAGTGCATTGTATATTGCAAGTTTACAAAAGTAAGTCCAAACACAGCAGAAAGATAAATCAATTAAAAAATGGTAGCCTTGTCAACAAATGCCTTAAACAAAGTGTTCAACATAGGCCTGAAATATGCATATTCATCCCTTGATTTTATAACCTTGTTCAAAATTTAAGAAAGGTAATATGCTCAAATTATAGAATGAAGTTGACATATTATAGAATGAAGGCTATCAACACTAACAAGACTAGAACAACATTATCGACAGAAATTTCCTGGAAACCAAGCCCAAGAATGCCATTAGACTTGGACAACAAAAATGTCAACCCTGGTTCATGTGTTGTCTCAGTAAAAACCTGCACCATGAAAGAATCCATTTATTCATAAATTCCAAATTAAGTTGATGAGAAAAGATATTTGATATCCAACTGGGAAGTGTTAACATCCAAAAATTACTAACCTGATGTTTCACAAAAAAATTCCCAACTATGACATCATCTTTACTTAAGAAACCATATATTGATCCATTGCCATATTGGATCTCATAGGATTCTCCTTCATAAACAACAAATGATATATATTAATTATTTAGAAACTTCCTTAATATCCCATGTAAGTAGACTAAACTAAGTGAGGTTGAGCCTTTGAAGTAGAGTACCATCTTCTTGGTATGTGCTTGACTTTGATCATGACTTGTATCTTGAATGAAAATAGCAAGCTAGCTGACTGTAAAATCATTGTTAATCATTGTTAGAAAAATAACCACAAAATCCTCTTTAATTAAAATAATCCTTCTAGATATTTCAAGACAAGATATTTCAGTTAATTTCTAAGAGAGTTAATTTCATTATCCAAACAACCATCAATCTATTTACTATATATAATTTCCCAAAATTTAGAATTTGAATGTAATTAAACTAACCATAATTACCAAAGATTTGACACCAAAATGTAGTACAAAATGAATTGTTTGACAACAAATGTGTTTTGATAAATCAGATATACCCTTGATATATTGATTTAAATAACAAGGAAAGATCAAACTAGAGACAACAAGATAACATTCATTAATTCACTTCAACAAGCCAACGAAACCAGAATTTGGCCATCAATTATAACTTCATTCTATTGATCTTCAAAAAGATTTTACAATACGTTTCAAAATTTTGTCCTGACTGACATGTCAAAAAGTGTCTTTTTAGTTACCCAATTTTAACATAAATCAAAAAGTATTAATTATGTATTGTTGTTTACATAGGATTACATAAAAGCAATGAAAGATGATAAGAGGAGAAATAATAAGATGTTGAAGTCCAAAGCACTTGCAAGATACAGAAGTCCATTACTCATTGTAAGGTACCCGTGATCATTCAGATCTGGCAAGGTCCTCTCTCCATGATAGTATCTACAAGGCTTGGTACTTCACTACGAGGCCTATTCTTCTAAGGGAGCTAGATATGTCTGCTCCCATTGGTGCATCGTGTAATCATGAGGCCATTTGTACTCCTATATTTTTTGTGTGTTGGCCAAGTGATTCTTCCATCTGTTGTCTAATAACCCTTTGCTATCCGAGATGAATTTTGAGTATCCAACATCCAATGCAATTATTCCATCTAAGGTTAAATTAAGGCGATGAATATTTATGTCACCACCCTTTTATATATTAGTGAGGTAGTTGGGAACATTTTTTCTAAACTCATCTATCCAATCCTTGGATCCTTTCAGTTGATCATCATCCCTTAGTATCTTAGGCACGAACCACTACTTTAGTGTGTGAAATGAATCCATTCTTGCCTTAATCTTTTGGTCTTCTACAGATATGTATTGAAATTCATTTGTGACCATTCAAACCATTTGCTCAGTAGGCTTTAAAGTTGTGGGGGCCTCACCGCTCCTTTGTAAAATTCTGCACAAAGTCATTAAGGTGTGATGTACAGGTTTCCATTTCTTGAATAAGGGGTCCAATATAGGTACATGGGCCTTTATCTAATCAATCGCTTGTGACAAGGAGACATAACATTCATACACATTTTCTAATTTGTCCACAATTAGTTTAACCCTATGCTCCAAGATCTGTTCCAATACCTTGAGGGTTTCTCTCTTTGCTCTTTGCTTTGTTTCTTCATTAGTCTTTTTCAACTTCTCAATTTCTTGTTTTAGCACATTTACTTGTTCAACATTGATTGCACCTATATCAGTCTAGATGGCAGGGGGATGGTATACTGTTAATTCTATGCTTTGGGAAGGACCTGCTCCCTTCAATTTCCTTTTCAATTTCACATTGTGTGTATGAAAATATGATCATTCTAATGAATTCAAAACACATTCAATAAAACATTAGATCAAAGAAACTGAAAGAAAACAAATAAACAAACTGTTTATGGCAGCTTCTTCGAAGTCGTTCTATTGCTCTCTATCTCCAACGTTTTGTTGATTCGAGTTGCTCTCAGATTTTATGCCAAGCTCAACGAAATGAACTACTAGAGAACGAGATTTAAAACTAAAATGCATACTATGCTAAAATGCAAGATTATGCTATGATATGATAAAACTATTGCTAAGATATGATTATTGCTGAAATGTTGAAGATGTAAATGCATAAGTGTAATTGCGTGTATTTGTTTGTCCGTGTGTGTTCGTAACCAATGCTTGGATTTGCACATGTATTTAAAGAGTTTTTTAAAGAATTTGATTGGCTGATATGATTAACAGTTCGGATCAAGCTTGTCGGGATGAACAGTGAGAGATTTTTGAAAGGTGAGAGAGAAATAGAAGGTTTCCTCCTTCACAAATTTCTCAGTTAGATCCGAAGGAAGGTTGTCATTTGAAGAATGAGTTGAGAATGAATTTCATAATTAAATAAATAAACTTATTTAATTATATGTGAGGATGAAATTAGAAGTTTATATAATTAAATAAGTAATATTTAATTATGTGTGAGAGATGAATTTAGAAGTTCACATAATTAAATGAGTAATATTTAATTATGTGTGAGAGATGAATTTAGAAAGTAATTAAATATTTAAAATATTTAATTATGTGTGGAGTGAGAAAAGGTATTAAATTAAATATTTATAATATTTAATTTAACTATGAGATGAAGAGGGTGTTTGGAGGAATATTCCATTATTTGAATTCAAATATTCAAATTTAGAATAACATGATAATTAATATAAATAAATTATAAAATTTATTTTATTTAATTAAGAGGAATATGGAAGATGGTAATAATTAAATAAAGTTATTTATTTAATTAAGGTAGAAGAATTATAGGAGTGAACAATATAAATAAATAAATAAATTTATTTATTTATATGTAGATGACTTTTAGAAGATTAATTAAATAATTTATATTTAATTAATTAACAAACTTGATGACCATTTTTAGACATATACATTTTGCCCCTCTTTGAAGTGATGTGTGAAACGCATTGCTTCAAAGAAAATAAATTTTTTGCCCCCTAATATGATTTTGATGTTGATGCTGATGATGCCCCCTCGGGAGGTAAATCACGAAGGATGACAAAACTGGATTGGATGATGATATTCTGCTGGTGATTCAGTGATTTAGCTCTCGATAATTGGTGTAAAAGATGCCCCTAGTGAAAAATAAAATAAATGTCATAAAAAACCCACCTTAATTGACCCATATAAGGTAAAAGGGGTAAAATTAGAAGTCATTTTCACCTTTTTACTACAGTGATTTGGATGCTCTAACAGTGACATAGTGAGATGTCGATCCCATTTCACACGCATAGATTCAAGTGGGCTCGTCAATTTCAGAGACTAGCTGCATATGGACCACTAGTGAGTCGATTAAACCTTTTATGATTCAAAATTTTGTGATTTTGATCAATTTTTTTACGTTTTTCACACGGATTTAGGTTTAAAAATGTCGTTTTAGCGCATACGACTATTTGTTTTAGAGCATTCGATAAAATTTCCTTAGCGCATATAGGATGTTCTTTAGCGCATATATGTGTAGGGAAAATTTTAGGTTTTCTAGTGCATACGAAGTGTAGATTAGCGCTTATAGGATAGGAGCCCGGCTAGAAAACTTTAGCACATCTAGGGCACATAATCGCACATTCAGGGATTAGTGCATCTAGGGTATGAAGTAGCGCATATGCTGGGTTTCCTAGCGCATATAGGGGTTTAGTGCTTATAGGAAAAACTTTAGCACTTTTAGGGTGCAAAAACATGCATACAGAGTTTTAGCACTTTTGAGGTAAACTGTAGCACTTGTGAGTTTTAGCGCATCGAAGGCACAGATTAGCGCATCTGGGAAATTTTTTGGCAGAATGCTAATGTGATGAAAAATGATGGTCTACATTGCTTCCTTCGTCAATAGATAGAAAAATTAGTTTTCCATCATGCTGATATGGATATAAATGATAGAAAATCTAACGATTAATTGATAACTTTGCTTCCTTAAATAGAAAACAATGAGTAAATAACTGATAACCTTGTTTCCCAAAAATGAAAAACAAGTAGATTGATTGATTAGTTGATAACTTTTCTTCATATGAATGAAAAAAAAAGAGTAATTGTCTGATAAATTTGATTTCTATGATAGAAACCAAATAGCAGATGATGGTTTTCAAACATATTTGCATTCATGACTGAAGTACAAATAAAAAAATGATTTGATCATTGATAAATTTGCTTTCCTGAAAAAGAAAACAAATAGTAACATGATGATAGAGTATATTGATTTTGATATGGAGATAGATAGATGTAGTAATGATTGCATGATCTGATTGATTGTATGATATGGGTCACTAATATGGGTCACTGATATGGGTCACTGATATGGATCACTGTTATGGGTCACTGATATGATGCGGTGATATGATTATCTGATTAATTTGATATGGTTCACTGATATAGTTCACTTGATAGATAGAGCACATGATATGAGTCATTGGTATGAGTCTTGTCCATGTGATGACCAAAAAATAGGAGGTTTTCGACAACCTCCAGATTAGAGAGCGGTTCCCGATATGTTGGGATCAAATAGGAGAGTTGACTCCAGTAGAGGTACAGTGGATAGGTGCCTGTGGGTTGGGATCTTTGTTGACTATACCGCGAGGGATTTGATTCAACCGGAGGTTGTTGATTGCACTGGCAGAGAGGTGGCATTCTGATCATAACACCTTTTATTTGCTGACTGGTGAGATGACTGTGACACCTGAGGATGTGTACAGGATTCTAGGGATTCCTATGGTAGGTGCCCTTGTGGTGTATGACCACAAGGAGATAGGGGGGATGGAGGCACTGAGGAGGGTTTGCGGTGATATGGCGATAGTTAGATATTGGGTGTCATGGGTGGATTTCAGTAGATATCCAGCCTTAGTTGTCAGGTTGGCTACATTTATTGGAGGCTTCCTTGGACCGGACCATCGGTCGAAGGGATTTTCAGTTGGTTGGGGGAGGATGTTAGAGTGGATGCTGACTCAGCCGCAGAGGTATGCCTGGGGGAGCTGCATTTTGGCTCATTTATATCATGATCTACATCAGGTTGTTTACTGAGGATCGACTAGTTTGGCCAGTAGTGTGACTCTGCTCCAAATCTAGGTGTGGGAGTATATTGCGATTATGAGGCCAGAGTGTGCTAGGGCTAGGCCACCATGTAGGCCATATGTATATGCGTATTCAGGTGCACTTGTCCAGCCCAAGTTGGGCAAGTTGGAGTACTGGCGGCGTGTGCTGGATGATGTGGATTCAGTTATATGGAGGCCCTACACAGATTGCGACCCCTGGGACACAGATCATTTGGAGATGCCCTTTGTCTGTATACCCCAATATCTGATAGGACATACCCATTCATTATTGAGCAATTTTTGGCTTTGCGGGTTTAGAGACAATATGGATTTACGCAGGGGATGCCATAGGGCATTGCTCACTATGGGCAGCACAAGGATGATCCTAGATGGGGACGTTGTATTACCTACCAGGTGGCATATAAAGAGTATTCCAGCTTACAGCCTAAGGTATGGGCATATAGGCTAGAGGTGACAGACGTCGGGATGTCAGATGAGTACTTGGTGTACTTCCACACACATCGATTCCCATAGTTTACATGCCCCGATGAGCTAGGGCCCATTGCAGTAGTATAGTAGCCAGGGGAGGAGAGACAAGGGGAGATGGCAGGTGGAGAGCAGGCGATGGGTGGAGGAGAGGAGGAGGAGAGTAGAGACGAGGAGGAGGGTGGCAGAGATGAGGAGGAGGGTGACAGGGATGATGACAACTCAGATGGTGGAGATGATGGGGGAGATGATGGAGGGGAGGGTAGTGAGGTAGAGGTTAGACATCCTCGGCAGTGCTCAAATTGTATGGAGGGCTAGATCTGGTGGCAGACCATAGACCATTATCTCAGCAGGCACAAATAGACACGCTGTAGACCCAAGTGTAGGTTGTTCAGGGGCAGCTAGGTTAGGCGTAGAGTGTGATAGCTCAGTTACAGGCTTAGCTGGCACAGGCACAGGCTCAGGCTCAGGCTCCAGCACTGACATAGGTATCTCAACCTGCCCCAGACCCACAAATAGCCCAGCTGATCACCGAGAGGGATGCATTGAGACGAAGGGCAGTGGAGGCCGAGGGCGTTGCTCAGAGGCTCATGGGCACTGTAGAGAGTGCATCCTTGTGGGAGGCGATTACAGAGGGCATGGAGAAGGCGAGGGAGGTGGAGTACTACCGTGCTAGATATGAGGAGTTGTGTCCTCCCGAGCGCAGAGAGCCATTTCCACGATCCCGCAGTAGGACCCGGAGTAGGTCATGGACAACCACACAGAGCATGGGGGTTACTGGGCCTCGACGGGATCCAGATGCAGGTACCAGTGACAGGCCACCTCCTTCCGGACCAGCTCCATTAGGGGCATCGACGAGTTAGCCTATGATGCTATGATGTAGATATATTTCACACATGTATATCATTTTTGGAGCATGTATATGTGATTTTTAATCATATCCCATGTATTTCTCTTTGGACTTTTCAGTTTCTTTGGACATTGGACATTTGTATTATTTATGATGAGTGATGATATGCAGCGGCAATGATTTTTAATGATGTGATGTGCATTTATGGGATGATTATGTGATATGTATTTATTTCTATATATTATGGGTTTTGATATGTATTCGAATGATTTGATGACTAACATGATATGCAGGATGATTTGATATGATGTATTTATGATGATGATGAAAAATGATTGATGATGTGTACTAATGATGTCATGTAGGTGGATGACTTATGATGTGATTATGAAAATATGTCATGGGATATTTGATATGTTTTATGAAAAATGTTGTTTGGCAAATGATATAAAAAATGTATGTATGGAATGTTTGTATTTGGATTTTCTAATGCAAGTAACTAATGATAATATGATGGAAAATGAATTTTCTGTTGATGATATGCATCATGAATTTGTAATATGAATTTGATATGAAAAATGAGAGGATGTGAATGTAATGTGACAAATGATAAATGATATGAATAACAATATGAAATGAAATAATTAATAATAATGAGGTGTATGATAAGATGATAAATGATATGTGATGAAATGTAATGATTTGTAATGATGATGCAATGATAATGAAATGATTGATAATGATAATATGAAAATGAAAGTGAAATGATATGAACGATAATGAAATGATAAGTGATAACGTGATGATAAATGAAATGATAAGTGATAATGTGATGATAAATGAAATGATAAGTGATAATGAAATGATAAATGAAATGATAAGTGATAATGAAATGATAAATGAAATGATAAATGAAATGATAAGTGATAATGATGTGAAATGAATGATAATGAAATGATAGTGATGTGAAAGGAATGATAATGAAATGATTGATAATGATGTGAAATGAATGATAATGAAATGATTGATAATGATGTGAAATGAATGATAATGAAATGATAAATGAAATGATTGATAATGATGGGAAATGAATGATAATGAAATGATAAATGAAATGATTGATAATGATGTGAAATGAATGATAAATGAAATGATTGATAATGATGTGAAATGAATGATAATGAAATGTTAAATGAAATGATTGATAATGATGTGAAATGAATGATAATGAAATGATAAATGAAATGATTGATAATGATGTGAAATGAATGATAATGAAATGATAGTGATGTGAAAGGAATGATAATGAAATGATAAATGAAATGATTGATAATGATGTGAAATGAATGATAATGAAATGCCAATGTGTAAAATGAAAATGAATTGAATATAAAAATGATAAAATGTTAATGCTATGAAGAGGATAGAGAATCTAAATGATATGCAAATGAATGAGAAATGATAAATGAAAGGACCTAGATGAAATGATAATGATTAATGAAATGATAATGAGGATGAAAGGTGATGATGAAACAAATGTTTGAATGTCCTCCACAAATATTTCAAAGAGACATGGCAGCCATTGATGTTCTTGTTAGCCTTTCAAAAACTCAGATGCAAATCCAGTATGCAGATATATATACACCAATCTAAAATGAAATGCAACTAAATGAAATGAACCATTCGTTGAGCCTTTTGTTAGCTTTCTTGAATCATCATAGAGCGTTAAAAATGTTGGAAGTATGTACAAGCATCAAAGGGTAAATTAGCACCAATGATGACCTGAGTACAACTTTCATGATTTTTGATCTAGCAAGTAAACACAAGCATCAAGGTATAATTGAACCGAGATGACTTGAGCATTTATTGCATGAATAGACAAAGACTAACCACTTTCTGATGCAAATTTGGAACTGTCGTCAATGATAATCTTTGGAAACCATGTGTCACGACATATTGGCAATAGATGGATAGTTAACCTCAAGACAACAGACAAAAAAAAAATCATTCTCCTTCCTCACCACTCTAGTTCAGTACATCATTGAGTGTGCTCCAGAGAGATGATATCAAAAATTAAACAACCATTGTTCAAAATGAAATACTGTTATTCCAAACATTATTTAGATTTTTAGATCATCCAGATATGAGTCATGATATGGTACTCGCTAAAAACTGTTGTGCTTTGGATCAATGATTGTATAGTTGTTCATATGATTCGATTTGGTTGTTTGTTCACATGATTGGATTCAATGCCACTGTCTAGCTGTTTTGGTAAAACTTGAAAGGTGATTGCCCCCAGTATGTCAATGTTTGCGCCCAGTATTGACACAACTTGCTAAAATGAATATGTACAATAATCAAGCCATGGTGAGACATTATTGTTCTAGGCAAATGATGGCAACATGATGTTGGTATGGCCCTAAGACGATGAAAAGATGCATGAAATGAAGGCTGAGAAGCCAAGTGCAGAACGTGGACTAATAGATGGAGAGCTACAAATAGCGTCTGTTTGCCAAATTTTCACTATTTGTTTTTATTGCATTTTTCTTGTCAATAGACTGCCTGTCGCCAGGTTTTCACCCTATGACTTTTTTTTTATGTCGCTACCGAGATGCCTGTTTGCTAGGTTTTCACCAAGGTAATCATTTCTTCAGGACTTTTTCTGCTATTTTTTGTATTTTTTTCAAGACCTTTTCTGCTATTTTTGTATTTTTTCAGGACCTTTTTTGCTGTTTTTCTATTTTTTCAAGAACTTTTCTGTTGTTTTTGTATTTTTTTAGGACTTTTTCTACTGTTTTTGTATTTTTTCAGGACCTTTTCTGTTATTTTTTATATTTTTTCAGGACCTTTATGGATGATGATGGCTGACTTAAACATAATATTTCTTCAAATGCATGTTGTTGATGGGTTCTTCGAACAGGTCCCCTTCTGGCGTCGATAGCTTGTAGGCTCCTAAACTGTAAACTACGATAACCACATAAGGACCTAGCCAATTTGGTTCAAACTTTCCTTTCTTTTCTCTATCTTGCTGATTTCGTGGGTTTTCTTTGAAAGCCAGATCACCCACCTGAAAGGTACATGGCTTTACTTTGTGATTATAGCTACGAGACATCATTTGTTGGTATGCTTTCAAATGGTCAGCTGCTCTTTATTTCTTTTCATCTAGGAGTTCTAGCTCTTGGAGTTGGGACACTCTATATTCATCGTCCATTGTGAGACCTTTTAGTGAGACCCTGAGTGAGGGAATCTCAACTTCTAGAGGAAGTATAGCCTTTGCTCCATAGACAAGAGAAAATGGTGTTGCTCCTGTTGGTGTGCAGACACTGGTTCTGTAGGCCCATAAGGCGGGATTGAGTTGAACATTCCAATCTTTCCTTAAATCATTCACAGTCTTCTTTAAAAAATTTAGTATAGTTTTATTTGAGGCCTCTGCTTGGGCATTCCCTTGTGGATAGTAAGGTGTGGAATATTTGTGTTGGATATGAAATCTTTCACAAAGTTCATCAACATCCTGATTCTTGAAAGGTCATCCATTATCTGTAATAAAGGAGTTGGGAATGCCATACCGACAAATAATGTAGTTGAGTATGAATGATGATATCTATTTGTTGGTAACTTTAGTAAGCGGTGCTGCCTCAATCCACTTGGTAAAATACTTTGTGGCTGTGATGATGAACTTATGCCCATTCGATGATGAAGGATGAATCTTGCCTACTAGATCTAACCCCCATTGGGAGAATGGCTAGGTTGGCGTAAATGGTTGAAGTTCCTGTGTAGGAGCATGAATGAGATTCCCATGAATCTGGCATTTTGAGCACGTTTTCACAAAAGTGAATGATTCCCTCTCCATTGTAGGCCAATAGTAACCCATTCTAATAAATTTCTTGGATAAGGTCAGTCCACTCGAATGAGTACCACAAATGCCACCGTGAACTTCTTGTAAAGCTTTATCAAATTCATCACGTTCAAGACATAGAAGTAAAGTACCATCAAGACCACGGTGATAAACGGTGTCGGCAATAAGAGTGTAGCGAGAGGATTGGCGAATAAAATTTCGCTTTTGGTTACAGGATAAATCAAGTGGTAAGATGTCATCTTTTAGATAGGTATAAATCTTGTCATACCAAGGTGAATCGGATCCTACCAAGTGGAAAATGATTTGGCTTTCAGGGGTGTCATAAGCAAGTGCAAATGATTGTTCCACCATAAATTCATAGCGAGCCTGATTCTCTGAGAGTTGTAACAATGATGCGATCGTAGCCATGGCATCGGCTGCTTTGTTATCCAGTCTTGGAATTTGTGTGAATTTGATGTCCACAAAGTACTTCTTGAATTCATCCACCATCTTTTTATATGGCAACAGTTTGTCATCTTTGGTCTGGTAATTGTCATTGATCTGATTAATGACTAACTGTGAGTTGCCATACACTTGTAATTTTGTAATCCTCCATTCCAATGCTATTTTAAATCCAGTGATTAATGCTTCATATTTGGCTATGTTGTTGGTGCATGGAAACATCAGCCTATATGATCGAGGAATGGTGTGTCCTTAGGGGGTGACGAAAAGTATTCCCCTGATCCATGTTGAGTGAAAGAACCATCGAAATATAAGGACCATGGTTGTTTGGATTTGGCAGTAAAGACATCAGCATCTGGAAATTCAATGTGCAGGGGATGGTCTACTTGCAATGGTGCCTCAGCTAGTTGATCAGCAATAACCTGTCCTTTGATTGCCTTACGATCAACATAATGGATATCAAACTCACTCAAAATCATTACCCATTTTGCTAACCTTCCTGTCAATGATGTTTTGCTTAACAGATACTTGAGTGGATCAATCTTTGAAACAAGATTGATTGTATGAGTTAACATGTAATGCCAAAATTTCTGTGAAGCAAAGACCACTGCTAGACAAGCCTTCTCGATGGTATTGTAGTTGAGCTCATGACTTGATAGTGTTCTCCTGATGTAATAAATTGCCTATTCTTTCCCTATATGCTCTTCTTGCGCTAGCAATGCACCCAAGGATGTCTCTGTTGCGGCAATGTATAAGATCAATGGTTTGTCTGGATTGGGTGGTACTAGAACTGGTGGAGTCATTAAGTATTGTTTGATTTGTTGAAAATCCAATCCACACTTGTCATCCCACCTGAAAGGAACATTCTTATGCAGTAGATGTGTGAAAGGTAGACTTTTCTCAGCCAATTGTGCAATGAACCTTCGTATAGATTGAAGTCATCCCTGTAATGATCTCAATTGACTGATGTTCCTTGGGGGAGGCATTTCCATGATTGCCTATACTTTGGAAGGATCTACTTCAATTCCTTTTCCTAATACTATGTATCTTAAGAGTTTTCTAGAGGTGACCCCAAAAACACATTTCTTGGGATTGAGGCGAACTTTGAATTTTTCCAATCTTGCAAATATTTTGGACAATATTTCCAAATGTCCTTCTCTAGTGTATGACTTTTCCAATATGTCATCTATGCAATCTTCCATGAATGTATGCATCATGTCATGAAAGATTGTAGTCATAGCTCTTTGGTATGTAGCCCCAGCATTCTTTAGACCGAAAGGCATGACGTTCCAACAGTAAGTTCCCCATGGACATGTGAAAGTTGTTTTCTCCTGGTCTTCGGATGCAATCTTGATTTGGTTGTAACCAGAAAAACTGTCCATTAATGAATACATGGCATGGCCAGCTATCAGATCAACTATAGTGTCGATGTTTGGAAGTGGGAAGTCATCCTTAGGACATGCTTTATTAAGATCTCTGAAATATGTGCACACTCTGACACTTTTATCTAGCTTGGATACAGGAACAATGTTAGAGATCCATTCTGCATAATCGATTGATCTTATGAAGCCCACATCAAGGAGTTTTCTTAGTTCTTCCTTAACCAATAATGCAACATGGGGGTGCATCTTTCTGAGTTTTTGTTTCACTGGCTTAACCCCTGATTTGATAAACAAGTGATGCATGATAAGATCAGGATCAAGCCCTGGCATGTCCGCATAAGACCAAGCAAAGTTGACTTGATTTGCTCTTAGAAATTCTATGAACTATGGTATTTCTTACTCTGTCATTGATACAGCTAACTGTAAAATCCTTGGTTTGTCTGAGGTTTCAAGATTGATAGCATTTGTAGGCTCAATCAAGATAGGCAATCGCTCATGGTAGTGCTCAGGGAGAGTGTCAAGATTCCCATCGTTTGGCACCTTAAAAACGTTTTCACCATCTGATACGCTCTTTATTTTATCTTTTTCTTGATCTAACACTGCCAGATTCTAGTTTTCACCATTAGATCTTTCTTTTTTATTTTTATTTTTGCAGCTAGGAGACTTGACACTCTCCTAATTAAAGACTCTATGCTGAAAATCGCTAGTGGAACAATCATTCATGTCATCTACGGAAAGGAAGTTGACGATAGATTCATCGCTTGGAAACATAGGTATATCGATAGGTTCAGATGAATCCCAATCAATGAGATCAGGATGGATCAAAGATAGCAGGTCATTGGGTTGTGTGAGATCAGCAATGGTTATGGTCATAACAAAGTTGACCGTAGAATTCGAGGTACGAGGTGGATCAATGATGATACTGTTCTCATGATAATCTTGTTTGTTTAAATCTGACTTAGTATCACTAGAATCATAGTCACCTTGTAGTTTAGATTCTTGTGCTTGGGTCCCTGACCCTTGACCTTCGATTAGAGTTGGGGCATACTGGTGTATTACATCAACCTCTTTGTCCCTCCATAACTCATCATTGTAAATGGTGTCCCATTCATATTCAGCGGAGTCTCTGTTAGAATTATTATCCATGCAGTTCTGAACTGTTGCCAAACATGCTTCTCGTGAATCTAAACCTTCTTGCAATGTGAAGACAGTGTCATGCAGTTGTTTGGATGTTCTTTCTTTTGAATTAGCATCATAGCCTAGTCCAGTTTTCTCTTTCGCCGCAAGTCCTCGAAGGTGAATAGGCTCAACTACTCCCTCTTTTTCTTTTCTTTTTTTCCAATAGGACCCTTATCATAGCCCATCTTCTGCATGATTGAGTACCCTTTTCCATATATATCTGTTGGTAATTTGACATTAAAAACTACTTCATCTTCATCTTTATAGAGCCAGTTTAGAATTTCTCTATCCTCAGGATCTGCCATGGCGAATTTTTCTTTGATGAATCATCCATTAAACTTTGTGCTTGGCTCTGTTGGTGGTTGCGTTGATGTTGATGCTGTTGATATTTGATGTTGTGTGATAGAAGGTTTTCCATGTGACCGAGGTGATGTAGGTAAATTATCGAAACAGAGAGAGTACTCCTTGACTCCATGGTCTTTGAACTTCAATTTCTTGTCAAAACTATTGGTTAACTAACTGATTTGTGTATCAATCTTGAGAGAAGTACTAGCACGAGCTTCTCTATTGTTAGGAACCAAAGTATCTTGACTAGCTTTGATGTTAGCACAAGTTTAGACATTTGATTTATCAGCTGGTATCATGATTTCTTGCCCATCATAAGGAAACTTAAGACATTGATGATAGGTGGATGGGACAACTTGCATTTCGTGGATCCAAGGACGACCCAACAAGATGTTGTATGCAAGATCATGATCTAATACTTGACAAAAAGTATTTTTGATAACAAGTCCCACTCTAATTGGTAGCATGATTAAACCTTTGGACGCTCTTTCCTCATCATCATAGGCTTTAATAGTAATCTTTCTTCTGGGATCAATGGAGTCCTCAGAAAATCCCAAAGCTTAAACTAACTTCATGGTACATATGTTCAAACAAACACCTCCATCTATTAGAACCCGTATGACACGAAACTTGTGAACCATGACTTCTAGGTATAATGATAAATTGTGAGGATGAGTTATGGAAACATCATCTTTTTCAGAAATGAAAGGCATGTGGGTGAGGAAAACTGTCCTACCATGGCTTGAAATTGATCCACATCCAGATCAGTGGATACATTTGTTTCAACAAGGGCCTTTTCTAGAATTTCCTTGTGTGCTGGAGAAATTTTTAGGAGTTCTAAGATGGAAATCTGAGCAGGAGTTTTTCGAAGTTGATTGACTAAGTCATATTGATGTTGAGGTGGAGGCCTAGTGGATCTTGAAGAAGCACCCTTTAAGACAACTTTAGCTTGTGCCCTTGTCGTTGCGTTGACCTCCCTATATTCCATTTTTTCTTTGACTTTTATAACATTGACCTGCTCGTTGTCAGTGTAGATATGATTGATTATTGGATCATCAATATGATTCACACTTTTTCCTGAAGACTCACCCTTTTGATAGTTGGGCAAAGGGTTGTGAAATGCTTGGTGGTCTTCATTTGATTTTTGATGTCGTTCTATTGTGATGGTGCCATTTTTGACTAAGTCTTGAATGGTATTCTTCAAGGCTTGACAATTATTTGTATGATGACCTTTGCAATGATGATAGTCACAATAGTATTCCTCATTCCATGATGGAGGCTTCACATTGGGTTCATAGTTTCGTTGAGGTGGCAAGGTAATGACATTTTTAGCCATCAATTCTTTTAATGTAGATTCTGAAGATTGACCCAGTGGAGTGTAATTTCTTCTACTAGAGAAGAATGAAAATCGTTGTGGATTTGTATTTGAGGTATTCCCTAAGGAGTTGTTATTGTGATTGGTTCCCCAATAACCTTGATTTTTGGAAGTCCCTTGATCAGGAGTAGAATTTTGATTCACATTGTTCCTTGGAGGAGGAGGATTGTTTCCTTGATTGGTGACCAAGTTGACAATTGTTATAGTTGTTGTTACGAGGAGCACTTGGAGTGCTAAGAACAAATGGTTTAATCGAGACATGATTCACATCAACAACACCATCATTCACCACATTCTTGTTGCGAGTCCAAAATTTAGACTTGTCCTTATTGTTGTGATGATTGGATGAGCTAGGATTGTCCTTGTCAAGTTTTATTATTCCTCTTTTGACCAAAACACTTTCAATGGTTATAGCATCTTCAATTAATTTCTCAAAAGAGGGAGGACAATGTAAATTCAAATGATAGCTCATTTTTGAATTCAAGTTGTTAATGAAGGTGACCATCTTTTCCTTTTCAGGAACAAGATGCGAATATCTAGTGAACATTCTTCTCCATCTCTGAAGAAAAGTAATAAAATGTTCACTAGGTTTTTGCGCAACTTTGCAGAGATCTATCATGGTGATTTGGTGTTGGATGTAGTAGGAATATTGTGATATAAATAGATTGATTAATTCCTCAAATGTCTTGACGAGAGGTGTGATTTTTGATAGCCATTCCATAGAGTGAGCTCCAAGACTCCTAGGAAACAAACACATCAAGTAAGTGTCCTCATGAGTGAACTCTAAAGTCATGTTTCGAAAGTCTCTAACATGATCGATTGGATCCAATTTCCCATTATAACGATCAAATTTTGGAATTTCACAATGTTTAGGAAATGGAATCATGTTGAGACTTCGATCGAAAGGATAAGGACAAATGTCCTCAAGAGTATATTTCTTTGTTGTGGTTCCCCCTTGTAATTCTTTAATTTTTTCTTGAAGTGCCTTAATTTGTTGAGTTAGAGCACTAAGATCAGATAGGGGTGTTTCGTCAAGTTTGCTCTTCAAATTCTCGGTATCAAAGTCATGAGGCAATTTAGCTCCTTGGTCAGCTAGATAGAGGAAATATTTTTCTTTATCACGTTGCAAAATCTTTTCTATGGCTTTGTGAAATTTGGGATCTTGCCTAGCCTCTCTAAGATGTTCTTCATCTCCTTCCTCATCACTATCTATGTGGTTTTTTCTTATGTCTCTGTAGTTGTGGAATGGATTTTCTTCTCTGTTATCCATGTTGTTGAAAAGTGGATTATGACTTATATTGGAAAGAGGATTACTGCTTTCACCCTCTTCTTGAATGTTTTGGGTATGACCTTGTTGGATTTCGTCCTTCAATTTATTGTACTAAGATCTTGTGGAGATAGGCATATGATTTTGAAGAGTTCTTCTAAACTTAGATCACAGTTCTGATAAGTGCGAAAATGATGATATCTTGATCTGATAAGATGTGAATCCTATGATATGATCAAAGATATTCCTAATTTTTGATTGTGGCTTCCAATGATGAAGGATGTCAGAATCTTGTTGGGGAAGGTGAATCAATAACCAAAAATTTGTTTGAAAGGTGCACTCTTAAGATTTGATCGTTGTTTTCGAAGAAATATTTCAAGATCACTGAAGGATTTGACTAGGATGTGAAGGATATTCTTTAGAAGGTTGAGGTATATTATCAAATTCAAGAGGTTGATTAAGATTATGCCGTTGAGATAGAGCTAATCTCTGATAATAAGCTCGAGAATCCAAGGGCTCTACAGCATACTCGTCAGTGAATCCCCTAACAAAATCTTGGTATCTATGAAGAAATCCACAGTAATGAAGCAAGACATGTCAACTTTTGTACAAATTTTTTCTTCTTTGCAATGTTTTCTTGTACCCTAAATGTTTCTTGGGCTTCTTGATTCTATTGGTAATTGATTTCTTGACAAATTTTGTTGACTTCCACTCTCTAAGCATGGGAGAAATATCAAAGGTGTGTAAAAGATTTCAGTTGTTGTTTTTCCTGTTCATTTCGAATGATCTTTTATTTGAATTAATGTGAATGAAAACATAGCAAACACTCTAAATTAAATGGAATGTAACCAAACACAGATAAAGCAAGTACATCCTATGGTAAAGCTAGGACAATATCCGCTAGATTCCACACGGGTTTCCCCAACCACATATCGGTAGCGTGTGAATTTAGAAGCTTGGCTGCACAGGCTCCCCCTTACAATGCACTCTCTTCTCAGGCCAACCAAGCTTCCAATCCCCATGAAACTCCCATGGCAGATTGATCACCTCTACTATAGACTGCAAAAGTGTGGATGCCTTCACACCGACCGGTGCTGCGCTAGCAAATAGAAGGTTTTTGGTTTACTAAACAATGGTGTTTAATTCAGGACCCTTGTTCGAGTGGCCATACATGGGGTAAGAGATTAATCACCAATTAGGTGGCACTCCAACATGAAGAGGTTAATCTCAACAGGGTTTATGAGAGTACTACTCTGTCTGTATGACACATCCGCACTCGTAATCTTAGGTTTTCCCTTAAGATTCACATTTGTATACCGGTCGGGGGTAGCTTGGCCTTAGCTCCATTGCTGGTTTGAGTCGTGTTGGGGTGATGAAATCCCCAGGCAGACCCAATTTTTAGAGTTAGTAACCATTTCTCTTACACCTAGGATTACACGAATGCGCAAGGGGAGAGGATACTCTAATATACCAAATCGTGAAGGTTACACAGGGATAAAGTGGGTCTGGCTTTCTGATCACCTAGTTTGCACAGGGTGAGAGCATAATCACCTACCACTTTCAAGCGCAATCAAGTAGAGTACACAGATTCATTTTAATTGCACCAAATCACAATGATTTAAGCTAAGTGAAGATGTTGCTTCACAATAGACATGGGATTTATTTTAACTGCATGATCAAAGTGTGTTGACTATCCTAGATTGATTCATTTTAAACCAAAAAAGATTCTGTCTGTGGAATGCGTCAAACTCAGAATCCTTTTTTTTGTATTACAACCTAGATGCGCAGAAACAGACAGTATATGCACCAAAACAGACTACAGATGCGCTAAAATAGACCCCAGATGCTCCGAAACAGACTATAGATGCACAGAAACAAAACCTAGATGCGCAGAAACAGAATACAGATGTGCTAAAATAGACCTCAAATGTGCTACAAAAAAATACTAAATGCGCTAAAACAGTCCTTAAATGCACTACTGTAATTAAATGCAGATTTAAATTTCTGACACAACAATTAATGCTCTAAAATCTACCTTAAATGAGCTAATTTAACCCTTAAATGCGCTAATTTAACCCTAAAATGCACTAAAACGGTTCTTAAATGCACTACTTTAATTAAGTACAAATTTAACTCTAAATATATTGAGACTATATGTGCTATTCTATCCCTCGGATGCACTAAATTAACCCTTAGAAGCACTGAAACAGTCCCCATATGTGTTGAAATTTCCTGCAAAAACATAAACAATAAATTCCTAGATGCGCTAAAACGCAGAATTTTTCCAAAAGCTAAACTCCAGAACGCGGAAACCTATCAGAATGTTCTACAGAAAAATGTCGAAATCGGGGCATAGGCCCCATGGTGGGCGCCATTTTATGTGTGTATGAAAATATGATCATTCTAATGAATTCAAAACACATTCAATAAAACATTAGATCAAAGAAACTGAAAGAAAACAAATAAACAAACTGTTTATGGCAGCTTCTTCGAAGTCGTTCTATTGCTCTCTATCTCCAGCGTTTCGTTGATTCGAGTTGCTCTCAGATTTTATGCCAAGCTCAACGAAATGAACTACTAGAGAACGAGATTTAAAACTAAAATGCATACTATGCTAAAATGCAAGATTATGCTATGATATGATAAAACTATTGCTAAGATATGATTATTGCTGAAATGTTGAAGATGTAAATGCATAAGTGTAATTGCGTGTATTTGTTTGTCCGTGTGTGTTCGTAACCAATGCTTGGATTTGCACATGTATTTAAAGAGTTTTTTAAAGAATTTGATTGGCTGATATGATTAACAGTTCGGATCAAGCTTGTCGGGATGAACAGTGAGAGATTTTTGAAAGGTGAGAGAGAAATAAAAGGTTTCCTCCTTCACAAATTTCTCAGTTAGATCCGAAGGAAGGTTGTCATTTGAAGAATGAGTTGAGAATGAATTTCATAATTAAATAAATAAACTTATTTAATTATATGCGAGGATGAAATTAGAAGTTTATATAATTAAATAAGTAATATTTAATTATGTGTGAGAGATGAATTTAGAAGTTCACATAATTAAATGAGTAATATTTAATTATGTGTGAGAGATGAATTTAGAAAGTAATTAAATATTTAAAATATTTAATTATGTGTGGAGTGAGAAAAGGTATTAAATTAAATATTTATAATATTTAATTTAACTATGAGATGAAGAGGGTGTTTGGAGGAATATTCCATTATTTGAATTCAAATATTCAAATTTAGAATAACATGATAATTAATATAAATAAATTATAAAATTTATTTAATTTAATTAAGAGGAATATGGAAGATGGTAATAATTAAATAAAGTTATTTATTTAATTAAGGTAGAAGAATTATAGGAGTGAACAATATAAATAAATAAATAATTAAATTTATTTATATGTAGATGACTTTTAGAAGATTAATTAAATAATTTATATTTAATTAATTAACAAACTTGATGACCATTTTTAGACATATACACACATTTTCTATGAATAACCTATTCACTTCATCATTCAGATCAGTCTGTGCTTTCTCATATTCTACCAATCTAAGCTCCATAGATTTAATTGCATCCCTAGTAAACATTGTTGAGTGCATTGTCATAGCAGCTAGCTCCAATGTTGATGGGTCTTGAAGTGTCTTTACCATGGCATTCCCTCTCATTTCTTATACAACATCAAGCAATCTTGGTTTTTTTTCCTTTTTTCTTTGTCCAAAAGGCTAGGGTTTCAAGTCTTGGATTGTAACCTGTGCCACTCATTCCCTCATTTGAATTGAATTTAGAAACCAACATGGGATCTTCTTGGCTTCTTACTTGATCCAGTAAGAATATCTTTTTTAACTCCATCCCAAGAATAATTAGTATATTGCTTTCTAAGACCAATTTTCTTGCTTCTTGGGGGCTAATAGTAATTTTATTAACCCCGAGTTCTTCAAGAGTCTAGGCAACAATTTGGTCATGTTGTGACTCCTTAGTGCCCATCTTATTAATTTGGAGTCTCTCCTCAAATTCTTTCATTTTCATCTTAAACCAAAAATCCTTAAATTCAGGAGTTTGAATAAATTCATCATCTTCAATAAATCTAAGGGTAGCAATCACCCTTTCATCATCATGCACTTGATCATTATGACCATGTACATCCACTCTTTCTTCTGGTTTGTGAGCATCAATTGTAAGCTTAGGCGGTGGATGGTCAACTTCGTCATCTTTAAAATTTAAAAGTACATTGGATACCTCTTCAGTATCTCCTACTCCATGTATTTCATATGCCACTAAGGGGTGCACTCCATGTGTCTTCTTCCTTTTAGGACTTGGTTGCTTAGGGGATGCTTCTAATTGTATTGTGGCAGTGTTTGGTAGGGGCTCTGTGATTACAATACCACTTGGTCTGATGGGCAGCTTGGAGGGTCTTATTGACCCTTAGGTTACTTTTCTGGCTCAACATATAATCTTTCAAAGTTGTCAATTATTACTTTCATCCTTTTGATAGAATCCTTTTCTTCAACATAGAATCCTTGGAATCTAGTGTCCCTTTTCTTCTTCTCCTCCTCAAGCCTCTTTATGGTTTCCCACTTCCTCTTTCTCTGAAAAAATTCATTAGGTGTAAAGCAATTTCTTATTACATCTTCTTCATAATCCATTACATGGGTAATACCAGCTTTAGTGAGAAGTTTATGCTTTATAAAATTAATATGCCCTTCAGGATCAAAGACCCTTTCTCCTTGTGAATTCAATGAATACCCAATCTTCAAATAGTTATGCAGTTCCTCAAAAGTGTCAGACCTTGCAAATAGCTCCTCACATTTAGTTAGGTCAGGGAGGAGTGTCCCCTTTTTCTGTCTTTTCATAACATACTACTCCATCCATAACATTTTCCACATAAATTCTAAAAATGAAATTTGAATAGAAATAAATTTAGGTAAAACATGTGGGGATTGAGGACACCCATAGACCCTTATTACTATTTGGTCTGCTAAGAAGAACTAGTCATCGAAATTGTGAGTGTGTCCTTGCTCTAGCTTCAATGCTAAAGGTCTTAATACTTGCATGATTTTATTAGGAAATCTTGGTGAAATATGACCAAGAGCAGCCATGACCTTTATTATTAAATCATCATGAAATATTACATAATCACTATGTTTACATCTACTATTCTAGATGTAACACCATTTTTGCATAGGCAACCTATTCCCTTCATCATCATTCGTTCCCAAACACATTATTTTAGTCCATCTATTTCTATTTTGGTACAATATTAAATGACACAATAGAGAGTATTTCCTGAAAGTGATGGGAGTTAAGTTCTCTCTTACCTGCAAAATTCCCTCATGTAGCCCTTTCTCAATTTCAGCAGCAAAGTCATACTCAATGTTGACTTCAGGATTTTGTATCTTCATTACCATCATCATGAGATAGGTTGGCATCGTCTCTTTAGCATCTATTCCAAGCACTTGGCACAAAGCAAAGTAATTTCTTTTGAAATATACTTGGAAGTCTTCTATGGAAAATGGCTCAATTTGGGAGGGGGAGATAGGTATCCTCCTATTGCTTACACCCCTTTTCATGTGTAAAGGAAGTTCATCACTCCTGTAGGTTTTTCTAAATCTCCTATAATCCTCCTCATTTTTCTCCAAGTCAATCTTAGTGATAACTTGCTTGTTTAACATAAAACACTCTATAATTGCTTCTTTAGTCATCACCACTAATGGCGAACCATCTGGAATTCTTATAGTTCTGGTAGTCGGGTGATAATGTTGTGCCAATACTTTAATAAATTCAACATCTACAAAGACATTTGGGACTATCAATTTGGCCAAATCTAAGGTCCAAGGATTTGAAACTGGAATCTTGTCATCCATTTTTTCATAGAAGTACCAAAATAGATCCCACCCTGAGATAGGGATAAGTGGGTCTCGACATCCATGGGTTGTATCTTTAAACATCTTTTTGAATCCTTTGTCTACAAAATTAGGTAACACATCTAAAATGGATTGTTGTAGGGAACTCTTCTTTGATTTAGAAATTGTGGGATCTTCCTTTTTACTTGCAAGTTGACTTCTTTTGGGTGACATCATGAAAAATTTACTCCTACTTGATTTATTTAAGTGTCTACTTATAGAAGCAAATTTATTTCTTATACACTTTCTATAGAGGGTTTTTGTGAACTTACCCGACAAAATAATAGTTGCAGAGTCTTCCCACTTGAACTCCCTTACCTCTGGTATGTTGAGTTGTTTGAATGATTATCAAAATGTCATTGAATCCCAAGTAATATTTGTTTCTAAGCTCGGTCAACTCACTATTAATGTCAATTCATGTAAAATATTTCAGAATCTACCCATATTTCGAGTTTGAATACATTCCTTTGATCTTAGGAAATCAAACAGTGTAATCATTAAATGCTTTGACAGCTTGTACCACAATATTGCTCTATCATTTCAAGACCACTGTAGGGTAGCATTAGCAGTATCACCACCTCGCACATGCCCCTTTGGACACCCACGAGACGACGAGTTAATTCTAGCAATTGAGTGACTATTCACCGCCATACCGCTCTATCATATCAAGACCACTGTGGGGTAGCAGTATGGTAGGGTTAGCAGTACCACCACCCTACGCACACCCCTTTGGACTCTCGCAGGACAGCGGGTTAATTCTAGTGGTTGAGTGATTGTTCACCACCATACCGTAGTGTCACTGTTTACCCCTTGCAGAGCTACAGTTTACTTTAGTTGTTAACATGTTCTCACCACCACCCCACGATATTCATATTTGTTGCCACAATATTGTGATAAGCATTTATACATTGACCTATATATCCCACCATCCCGCGCATACCTCTATTGATTGCTATGGTAGTGCAGTATTAGATTTTATTATGAATGCAGTATTTTAGATATCATTTTATTCAAAAGATTGAACAATTTTCTAATTTTGCAGTCTCTCAATTTTAGTTTTCAATGTCAGTCATACTTAGGAGATCATTTATTTGTTTGTAATTGTAGCGTAGAAAATTGGATGCTCTTGGAAAAGAGACAATTTCACGCTTAATTTGGACCTACTTTTAGACACCCTTGCATTAATCACCCCTTAAAAACTAAATTTGTAGGCCCCTAATAATCATTATTTTGGATCTTAAGGCCTATTCCACCCGTGAATCATACAAATCCTAACAAACAATATTTAAATTATGCAAATTCCACAAAACCCACCTCTAAAACCCCTAGTGGGACAAAGTCGCCCAAGGTGGCGACTTAGTCCTTTTAAAGGGATTTTTCACTTTAGAGCGAGAAAACAACTGACTTAATTTAAATTTTCAATGGATGTTCACCTATGATGACAAAATAATGAACAATTAGGTTTTGTTACCTATAAATATACGTTTTTAAGTCATTTTTAAAATATTAAGTCATTTTCAACAAGAAAATTCAAGAGTCAAGTGTCAAATATCTTTCACAAGAAGATTTATTAGTCTATCTACAGCAAAGTTGAAGCTTTACGACAACAAGCCAGGGTTTTTTGCAGGTCTCTAAGCTCACTCTTTATTCAAGATCTTACATTGCAAAGGGTTGATCATGGATGCCAATGGAGAATCATGGAGAAATCTAGGTTGAGGAGATGCAACTAGCCATCAAATCAAGCCTAAAGACTTGTTTTCAAAGTGATTCCATCTTCCATTTTCCCTCTATCTTCAAACTAAAGGTTTTCATGTCATTAAGATTCATTTATAATGTGATTTAGAGTCTCTTAGGATGAATCTTGCATTGTTCTAATTACATTCATGCATCTTGTTCTTACACATTAGAATAGGGTTGCATCTTATTTTCAGATTTCCTAGTCTTAAACACACTTAAGGCTAGGGTTTTATGCAAATTTTATCTATTCTAAGGTTTAAATACCAACTAGGGGTTTGATTTAGGCAAACCCCCCATTAGAAATCAAATTATATATTGTTTTGCAGGTATTTTTACAGATTCAGATCCAAATCTCTATCAGAAAATAGAGTGCAGGTTGAAGGCTTTTGTTTCCACATTTAGATTTGTAGAAAACCTAAAGTGGACTAAGTCGCCCATAGTGGAAAATTAGTCCCACTACACTATTTTTTCATAATTTTTTGTAGTTATAGATACCCATTTGACAAAAATAGATTTCTGGGCATTTTACCCCGTCTGGGACTAAGTCGCCCAGCTTGGTGTAAGTGTCTTAGTTGGCCTAAAAATTATATTTTTTAGGATTTCAAAGACATCAACAATCTCCATTTTGTCTATTTCTAGTTTCCAGGTGCACAATTTTTTATTTTCCTTTCTATCTTGTTCTTTATTGTTCATATTTTGTCATTTTGTATATCATAGCATGTTTTCAAATATTTCACATTTCTTAGGTTTTACATTGATAAATCATCTTCTTTTCAGTTTAGTGCATTTAGAGCATTACATTTAGGCATATTCCATCCATATTACATTGATTTTGAGTGTAACATTACATATTTTGGCTCATCTTTCCCCTTTTAGGTAAAAAACCCTAGAAGGGCTAGAAAGCATTCGGGTGCCAAAATCCTACGTTACAGTAATGAGTAGGCTTAGTTCACCTAATGTTAAGATATCTATATGTATTATTAAATCATAGATGTTCAATATGTGTTTTTTTCTAGAAAACATATAGGACATACAATAAATTATATTCTAACTAAACAAAATTAATTTCAAAATTTCAACCAAAGTAAGAAAAGTAAGAAGAATGATTGAACCCAACTTTAAATGCACTTCAAATCAACAATGAACATCTCAAGTTTTGTATACAATGTACCAACAGAATAATGATGATTCCATTCAAAAATATATCAGTAAAACAACAATGAATAAGCATACCTATACTCAAATCTTTATTACATTCAATAATAAATTACACCATACGTATAACCAAAGTTTAGGTGTCAAGCTAACCTCTTAAGACCTGACAAAACATCATCATAATTGTCCGCATTGCCAACAAGATCAAAATCTTGATCATTTGTGTCTGCATATTCTTGATTTTCTTCCTCATCCTCATCTATGACATGCAATGCATTCTCTCTCCCTATCTCTTCATTGGTAATCAAAATGTCTTCTTCAAACACTCCAACATCATCTTCATCCACTTCTTTGAATGTTGCTTGTAAATTAACACATTTCCCATCAAGCATTATATCAACAACTTCCATGAATTTTTGTTTTGAATGAGACTCTGTTTGAATGACATACGACCATCCTGGGCTTCTTACATCATCAATTATAAATGATTGGTTAATTTTAAGAGTGGAAACATACAACTCATTCGTCTCTGATAAATATTGTCTTGTATTTGTGCGTACAAATCCATACTCATCAAATTGTACTGCAGATGGTCGGATCCACTTACATTTTAATAATATAGGACTATTTTCACCCTAGTCCACTAGAATAATTTGTTGGATGAATCCAACATAAAATTTCTTCTTAGTTTCGTGAAGAAATTCAGCACTAACAACACAATCACAATTTATCTTTCCTTTGTCTTTTTCTTCCACTCTTAAGTGACCACCATAGGCCCACATGAACCACTAAAACAGATAGCCCATAAATGTTGAGACTGTGAAAGCTCACTTTCCTTCGTTGTTATATCTTGACCTTCTTCTTTTGCATCACTAACTACATTAGTAATCCATTCTTCAAATTTTGGAAAAGAATCACCTCCAATCAAATTAGCATGACGCCTGCACCTTTTAGGTTGATGTTGCATCCAAGCTTGATTGTCTTCTTCATATTTTCTACATAGAATATTAATGTACAAATACTAAGATTGATAATATAAATGTGTAAATGTAATTGAGTAAATAAATTATTGTGTAATTTTTTTTTACTTGTGCCACTTATCAAATGAAGATGTGTTTTCAAGAATATAGGCATGTATCACACTTCTTTCTTGATGTGATAGCTTGAAATGACATCCATTTCCTTCTAATACTTCACCTGCAACTGTCTCTTCTTCTTCATCATCCCATACACGTTGATTGACATTTTAAAAATCCTTCATATATTCTATGCAAAATCCCATGGCCTCTTGCATTGAATATCCTTCAGACATGCTACCTTCCAATTTTTCCCTAGTACAAACATTTTTTTTCAAAACCTTCATATATCATTCTATAGGATACATCCATCTTGTTCTTACCGAGCCACAATGCTTTAGTTCATATTGTAGATGTATCAAAAGATGCATAGAAATGTTAAAGATTTTTGGTGGAAATTCTTGTTCCAATAGACAAAGGACTTCAACAACCTCCTCCCTCAAACTATCAAAGTTCGAAGGATCTAATACATGTAAAATTATTCTCTTTAATATTAGGCCCAACCTTATAACTGCCAATCTTGGCCCCTTTTCCAAACTTAATATATTTACCACAATAGGTAAAATATTCTCCATTATGACATGATAGTCATGGTTCTTGAGGCCTCTTAAGCCATTAATGTCAGTTTGGCTTCTAATACTATTACTTACATATGTAGTGGGAAAGCGAGTATAAGACATCAATTGTAAGAATTGTGCACATTGTTCCTTTGTCCAAACATAAGGAGCACTAGGTTTTCTATATTTTTCATCATTATATTTTTCAACCCAAATATTTTGACAAATCTTTAGTTGTTGAAAGTCTTCGTGCATGATGAAATAGTATCAAAGGAACTAAAAAGAGTTTCTATAATAGCATAGGCTATATTTTTCTCAATATGCATAACATCAACAGTATGCCTAATGTCTATATCCTTAAAGTATGGCAACTTATAGAATATGCACAACCTTTTTACACTACTTTCATTACATGGATCATATTTACTACTAGCAATCCCATCATTTTCAAAAAATGACATTCTTTTTTGTCCATTCTCAACAATGTAATCACCTATTATTAGCAATGGTGCTTCATGATTCTCTTCTTGATCATTGAACCATGTGTTTTGTTAATGATATGGATGATCCATTTTAAGGTAAGCACAATGTCCACAATAAATACACTTACAAAACTTCTTAAGTGCCTCACAAAATCCTTAAATTTGCAAGCAGGACATCCATGGTATCCATGAACACTGAGACTGGACAATGTGCCATATGCAAGAAGATCATGAATCATAAACAATAAGGAAGCTCTTAAAGTGAATTTGATTGAATTTCCATCCCTTAAAGATTGAATTGCTTCAATTCCTTTCCACAATTCCATTAGCACATCATATAATGGCTCTAGATAAGCATCAATTGTATCTGAAGTCACACTTTTCTTTCCTAGTATAATCAATGATAGCATTAAGAAAATTGGTTTAGTTGCTAACCATGGAGGCAATTTATAATTTATTAAAAACACTGGCCAAGTTGACCATTTAGTACTTTGATCTGAGAATGGGTTCACCCCACTGAGAGCCAAAACCAACCTTATATTACAAGGATCTTGAGAAAAATCAGCCCATCCGTTATCAAATTCCATCCACGTCTTAGAATCAGGAACATGTCATTGTTTTCCATCAGTGCTCTTATTTTGGGCATACCATTGCATAAGTTTAGCAATGTCTCTGCACCTATACATTCAAAGTAATTGTGGGATTTCCAAAAAGTGGCAAAGAACCTTTCTAGGAACCACAACTAATTTCAACCCTTCTATATACCTCACTTCATGACATTTCAGACATTCACTCTCACTCACAAGATTCTTGTGAAATAATACACAACAATTCACACATGTGTGGATGTTTTCATACCCTGAGCCTATCTTAGTGATTTCCTTTCTACATTGAATTCATTTTGTTGGCAATGTGGATTCAGGTGGTAACAACAAACTTAATAATGTCAATAACTGATCTACACTCTCATTTGTCCAACCAAACACCACTTGCAAGTTAAGAATTTGAAGGATTATTGTCAAATGACTTAACCTGCAATTAGCATACACAGGCTTTGAAGCATCCTCCATCAACTTGGCCCAATCATCATTTAGAACCTCATTCAACATTCTATCAACATCAAACCCTTCGTCTAACATTTCTGCCTCTTCATCTATGTTTGGTGCCACTTTATCTATTTTTGGTGCCACTTCATCTATGTTTGTTGCCTCTTCATCTCTCACACTCTGCCATTCTATCATATCTTCATAATAATTGACATTCCAAGGGCTTATACCACAATGCCCATATCTTATCATATATCGATGAATCTGACTTCTTTTTTTCACCTTTCCACGAAGACAGTAATTACATGGACGTGGATATTTGTCCATGTCCCTCTTATCGGCTATTCCCCATCAAATGCATGGTATTGATCCCTAGTCAACCTTCGATGTTGATCCATCTGTAATGTTCTACACATAGCAACAAAAAATTGTAGACTAAGAGACAATAAATGTTTTTTAATTGAAAGGCATTTCCATAGCAATAGAGTTATAGAGAGCAAATAAAATAGAGAGTTTAACTAATGAATTGTAAAAAATAGATTTTTGTAGTTTATATTCAAATTGTCGATTACATTGCATTGCACATATTTCAAACTCAAAGCATTAATTCACACTACTTAACTAATAACTAGATGTTGATAGATGACAAAATTTCAATTACAATATAGTTTTTATAAATTTAACCTAAGCAATTATGGAATTACTTCACATTGCATAATTAATAACTAGGAGCAGCTACCAATTGCATTTGCTTGTCATGGCATTCCATGAGACCACATTTCTTTGAGGCATTTTTCAAAAAGTTCACTACTTTGTCTATGCTATGACATTTTTCATGCATATTGTCTACCAAAGCATTTTATCAAACAGTTCACTGCCTTGTTGCTATGGATAAAATCCTAAAACAAGTGCTTTTGAACAAGCTATGGATGCTTGGAAAAATCTATCAAAGCATAATAGTAAGCAATATCATAGACAAGGCAGTGAATTGGTTGAAAAAATTCCTCAAAGAAATGTGGTCTCATGGTGATGGAATGCCATGACAATCCATAACAATTCGCTTGTCTTGGCATTCGTCATGGCATTCCATCAACATGAGACCACATTTCTTTGAGGCATTTTTTCCAAAGTTCATTGCCTTGTCTATGCTATCACATTTTTCATACATGTCTACCAAAGCATTTTATCAAACAATTCACTGCCTTGCTATTATGGCTAAAAGCCTAAAACAAGTGATTTCAAAAAAGCTATGGATGCTTGGAAAAAAACTATCAAAGCATAATAGTAAGCAACAAGCTATGGTCTCATGGTTTTTTTTTTTGGCGCAAAAATCAACATGATTTTATTTGCATTATTTTGTAGGTTTTAAACACATTTTTTTGGCAATTTTGTTGTTTGAAATGGGGAAAAATCTTCGTGGTTAGTTTTGTACACTTTTTAATTGTAGGATTCTCATAGTTAGTGAAAAAGGTAGTGTTAATGAAGGAATGGAAAATATGCGTAGAGCCTTTGAATTATACTTGTAAATTGTGCAATGGCATTGAATCATTTAGCAAACCATTTTTTCTTCACAGGGAAACATTTTCTTGTGGAACAGTTCACTGAGACAACTCTTGTTTCAACTGACCACTCTCCCATGAAATCTCATTCATATTATAATCTTGCATGATATTATCATAGTAAAGGTGATTATGACACAACTGGCCACTACTACATGGCATCAATCAAGGAAATTCAGAGGCCATAGGATTTTGTGGACAGGTTCAATTGAAGCTGGGAGATCTTAAGAGTTCTCTCTCAAATTTTGAAAAGGTTCTAGAGGTCCACCTTGAGAATTGTGAGAGCTTAAAAGTTGTAGGCCATATATATGCTCAACAAGGGCAGGAAAAGAAGGCTTTGCAAATTTTAAGAAAGGAAACTTGCATAGATCCACATGATGCCCATACATTTATCAAAATGGGTGAGTTATTAATATTGTTAGACTCCAGTGTAGCCTTAGATTCTCTTAAGATGCCAAAGTCTCTTCTGAAGAAGAGCAAAGAAGAAGTACCCATTAAATTGTTAAACAACATTGGGGTTCTTCATTTTGAGTATGATGAACTAGAGTTGGCTCAAAAAACTTTTATGGAGGCATTAGGAAATGATGTTCTGCGTCTACATAAATTTATGTGGTCAGTCTTGTGCATTTTTTACTTGTAGGATTCTCATAGTTAGTGAAAAAGGTGTTCATGAAGGAATGTAAAATATGTGTAGAGCCTTTGAATTATACCCATACTCTGCAATGGCATTGAATCATTTAGAAAACCATTTTTTCTTCACTACAGGGAATCATTTTCTTGTGGAACAATTGACTAAGACAAATCTTGTTTCAACTAACCACCCTCTCATGAAATCTCATTCATATTATAATCTTGCATGATCTTATCGCAGTAAAGGTGATTATGACACCATTGGCCACTACCACATGGCATCAGTCAAGGAGAGCTAGAGGCCACAGGATTTTGTGGACAGGTTCAATTGAAGCTAGGAGATCTTAAGAGTTCTCTCTCAAATTTTGAAAAGGTTTTGGAGGTCCACCCTAAGAATTGCGAGAACTTAAAAGTTGTAGGCCATATATGCGCTTGACAACTTGGGCAACAGAGAAAGCTTTGGAAATTTTAAGAAAGGCAACTCACATAGATCCACATGATGCCGATGCATTTATCAAGATGGGTGAGTTATTAATATCATCAGACCCCATTGCAGCCTTAGATTCTCTTAAGACGCCAAAGTCTCTTATGAAGAAGAGTAAAGAAGAAGTACCCATTCAATTGTTAAACAACATTAGGGTTCTTCATTTTGAGCGTGATGAACTAGAGTTGGCTCAACAAAATTTTATGGAGGCATTAGGAAATGATGTTCTGCCTCTACATGATTTTTTTTGGTTAGTCTTGTGCATTTTTTACTTGTAGGATTCTCATAGTTAGTGAAAAAGGTAGTTTTCATGAAGGAATGGAAAAGATGCGCAAATCCTTTGCATTATACCCATACCATGCAATGGCATTGAATCATGTATCAAACCATTTTTTCTTCACTATAGGGTAGCATTTTCTTGTGGAACAGTTGACTGAGACAACCCTTGTTTCATCTAACCACCCTCTCATGAAATCTCATTCATTTTATAATCTTGCATGATCTTATCATAGTAAAGGTGGTTATGACACCATTGGCTACTACTACATGACATCAGTCAATGAAAGCTAGAGGCCACAAGATTTTGTGGACAGGTTCAATTGAAGCTGGGAGATCTTAAGAGTTCTCTCTCAAATTTTGAAAAGGTTCTGGAGATCCAACCTGAGAATTGTGAGAGCTTAAAATTTGTAGGCCATATATATGCTCCACAAGTGTAGGTAGAGAAGGATTTGGAAATTAAGAAAGGTAACTCACATATATCCATGTCATTCCCATGCATTTATCAAGATGGGTGAGTTATTAATATTGTCAGACCCCAGTGCAGCCTTAGATTATCTTAAGATAGCAAAGTCTCTTATGAAGAAGAGCAAAGAAGTACCCATTCAATTGTTAAACAACATTGGGGTTCTTCATTTTGAGTGTGATGGACTAGAGTTGGCTCAAAAAAAATTTATGGAGGCATTAGGAAACGACATTTGGGTTGAATTCTAAATAAAAGCCCTAGTGCCAATTTTGTAGTTTTTCCTATGCTCTTTAAGGATATGAAATTCTTTCATCAACTAGAAGAAGGTGGTGTTTCACTTGAGTTACCATGGGATAAAGTCACAACACTATTTAATCTTGCTAGGTTTTTTGAACAACTACATGATATTGAAAAAGAAAATCTTTTATACAAGCTAATATTGTTCAAGTTTCCTAATTATGTGGATGCATATCTACGTCTTGTAGCAATGGCTCAGGCTCGAAATGAGATCCAACTAAGCCTAGAATTGATTGGGGATGCACTTAAGGTGGATAAAAACTCATCAAATGTTTTATCTATGCTTGGAAAAATGGAACTAAAAATAGATGACTGGCTTAAAGAAAAAGAAACAATTAAAGCTGCACAAAGTGAATTAGATGCAAAGAATTCTTATGTTGACATTTCACTTGGAAATTGGAATTATTTTGCAGCTTTTCACAATGAGAGAAGGGATCCAAAGGTGGAGGCACAACATCTTGAGAAGGCTAAAGAGCTGTATTGTAAAGTGTTGGCACATAGACTAGGAAATGTTTATGTTGCAAATGGGGCAACCATTGTGCTAGTTGAAAGGGGTCAATTTGATATTGCAAAGGAAATCTTTACACAGGTACAAGAAGTTGTTGTAGGAAACATCTTTGTTTAGATGCCTGGTGTGTGGGTAAATCTAGGACATGTTTACTTTGCACAAGGATAGTTTTCACTTGTAGTGAAAATGTATCAAAATTGTTTGAGGAAATTCTATTTTGGCATTGACACCCAAATTTTATTATATTTAGCTTGAACACATTATGAAGCAGAACAGTGGCAAGATTATAAAATAACATTATTAAGAGCAGTAGAACATTATTAATAGTAGATTGTAATGAGAATTTTGAATTTGTGTTTAATGTAATGAGGGTTTCAAATTACCTTTGAATTCGGTGCAGAGGGCGTCCCCAAATCTGATTTCACTACAGAGGGCCTCGACGAATTCAAATTCATTGCAACAAACTCTGAATTCCTTGCCTGCCATTTCAAAAGTCTCTAGGTCCTCTCCAAATCTTTATCACCATGCAAGTAATTGCTATAACTGATTAAAATGCCTCATGCCAGGCTAATGAATGAAGCAATGTCTACAATGAACAAATGAAGCGAGGTCAAGTGAGACGAATGAATCTGCAATGAACGTGAATAATCACACCAATACATCATGTGCAATACATTGTGCCAATAATTGGCCGAATTGTTTTTTAAATTTTTTTATCTAATTTGGATTTGATGACTAACTATTTAGTCATTTTTTATTTCTGTGACTAAATATGTTTTTAGTCAATGACCAAATTAGTCATTTATTTACTCATTTATAGTTGAGTTGTTAAAAATGAGTAGAATTTAGTCATTTTTAGTTGTTGTGACTAAAAGTCTTAGTCACCTAGTCATTTATTTGTAAAATTATACTAGTGTTCCTCCTCAAGAGCCACAAACAAGCACGCTTTGATGGATAGACCTTATTTTTCCAAAATTTCCCAACTTCCAGTGGTGTCCTTTGTTCCTTCTACTATTCCTAACATAAGAAACGGAAAGACGTCCGTGTTGGTGAAATCTAAGCCTTAGGTTTTCCAACTCCCGGTCTTTCCTACAATCCCTCACCCTACCTTGTATGGTAAGAGGAAGCATACAACCAAATTTTATTCTTCTCGTTTTTCTCCTATGTCTTGGCCCTTGAGGCCTCCTCCCGTTCCTCCACCTGCTTCCAAAATGGAGAAAGGAAAGGAGCCTATGGTTAATACTTAGGTCTATGTTTTGTAGCACCTCCTATCCCTCCTAAGGATCTTGTTCTTCCATTAGTAATGGCTGAAAATATCACTCCTCTAGTGGAGCAAGAGACCCCATAGTCTTCTCAATATTCTATTATTGGCAGTCATAACTGTCGAAACCAACTTGCATGCAAACATTTACAAAAAAGCAGGTTGAGGGTGATGTGACCAAGATTTGTGGTTGAGCCATTGGCTATGGCCCAACATTCACCTCCATCTATTTTGAAGTGATCTCAGGACTGTGAGCAAGTGTTGATACCCAAAAGTGACCATAGGCTGCATGCATATTCTAGATCATAAGGGTCGCTTGAGAATTTCTGATCACAGGTTGTCAACTAGTATAACACCAATGTAGCAAATCATCACTAGTAAAGAGAGATCCCTGAGAAACCGCCACAAGCAACACTATAGGCTTAATTTACATTTCACATATCTAGAATCCCTATGCTCCGATGACTAGATTTGGCCCTACGATTTGGTGTTTGTCAATTTTGTGCTAGTGCCATTCTCTGAGCACTATAATTCTGTGCAACTATTTTCTATATTTTGGTGTTGAATTCAAGGCCTTTTGGGTGATTCCATTCATTGGTTGTTTGTAAGAGATTCTGTGCTCAAATTTCTTTGGTTTCTATTTGGAATCCTTTGTTATCATTTACTATCTGTGATTGGCTTGTTATGAGACTTGGTGATTATCAGTTCTTGTCAATTATCTATACCAATGTTAGGCTCATTACAAGCCAAGAAGTAAATTTGTTGTGTCTTATCGGATTTGGTATTTTTCTTGAGTTGTGTGTGAGTGAATATATTTTTGTTCTTAATTGTGACCTAGCATCTTACAATACAAGCATCGCTGATAGGAATTGGCTTGGGAGTGTGATGCCTTGTAGAAGACTGGGGGTGAGCCTTCTGCCTCTATTTCTACTTCTATCTCTGACTCTAGTGGTTCTATTTTTGTTCCTATTTTAGTTCCTATTGCTTCGGTTTTTCTTGCAAATTTCTCAATGGATCATGATGAACCTTACCTTAAGTGGGTACAAGTGTTCATCGCTCCCTCTTCAGAGCCTCCCTTGATCACTTCTCTACATGATCTTCCTCCTTTTTTTAAGCCCATGGATATGCCTCACATGAAGGTCATATCTACTATGGATTTTTTTGTTTCTTCCCTTCCTTTTGCTTTTGATGTGAGGATTCTACATCCTCCTCTTAAGCATAAATTAGAGCATGTCCTTACTCTGAAGGATGGTTGTAAGAAGTCTTTTTCATCTTCTTCATCTTATTCTAGTTTAGTTTGTTCTATTCTTATGATGAAGGAGTCTTCTTCTTCCTTGAAGTTTGTCATTTCCCCTCCTCCGGAGGTTGGAAATGACTCCCCCATTCATCTATCTCCTTCTGCTTAGTCACTACACTCCACTCTAAAGAAGTGCATGTTTGACTTGCTTGAGGATATTCCAACTTTGTCATCTATCTTTGCTAAGATGATGATGCTAACCTCGTAGGAGCTCTTGGATGAGGACATTCAAGTGGCCTCCTCCTTGGCTTTTGTTGCAGGTGATTCACCTAGCATTGCTAGCGTTTTCCCCCTCTACAAGCTCATCTTACCTCCCTTTACAATGATCTAGATTGGGAGCAAGATGACTTGTTAGAGGTGCTTGAATAGAGCAGTACCTCATCTTATCTTTAGATTATATTTGCATGTGTTATTGTGTTCCCCTATACTTATTTTTTTTTTGTGCTCTCCCTTGAAGGACCCTCGATATCCTTGTAGGTACTTGGATACAAGAGAGAAAATATGTCGTAACTTCTTCTATATCCTTCATTATTCTTCTATTTGTTGTACATTAATTTAATTTTCACATTGGGAATGATGTAAAGCATTGGGGCATTTAGACCTCTACCATGTTGACCCAACTTTTTATTTGTCTTCATGTGCTCTTCTCGTTCCAATCTATTTGGGGGGTGATGAAAGCTCATTTAATTTACAATATATATATACATTTATGATCATTTCTGACCCCGAATACTTGGATCCCCATATGCTTTCAATCTCTTTCTCTCTCCCTTTTCTTGATACGTTGTATATTTTATGTGTTATCCCTCACATGATAAGATTCAATAGTTCCATCTCGCTATGTATGTCATGACACAACATATCTCTCTTTCTTTCTTCTCCTTAGAATGACTTGTACTCCTTTGTGTATCACATATCATTCTAAGGGGGGATATCATATCAAGTTATTCTAATTTTTCAAAAATATGTCTTATGATCTTGTCATCTAGCTTGGGGGCAACCTAACTAGACTTGAGTACACTCTTCTCTTGCATTGAATGATGGCCTAGAGAATTAGATAAAGTTTTAAAAATATCAAATTTGAGGGGATTCCTTTTCAAACTTGTCATTTGTAGGTGAATTTGAGGAGCTTCTTAGAGTAAATTTGGGCTAATCATCTAGTATAGAGAAGCTAAGAAATTAAAGTTTTCCATTTGTTGTGTCCTAATTAGACAATGGAAGCTAGATCTAAAAGGGTTTTACCAAGGATGTGTTTTCCAGATCTAATGAGTACCTAAATTTGTGGGTATTTTGGGTTAAATCCAACCCTACCATCATGTTTAAAAGGACCAAAAACCCCTATATAAAATTTATCTATATTTAGACAAAAAATTTAGCAATGATTTTTTAGTAGCTAATATTCCTCAATTGGCTAATAGTTGAAACTGGTGATTCAAAAATTGGCTAATATTACAAGCTATAAGGTAACCTAAATCGCCACATTTTTATAAAAAAATATTTTAGTCTCGATTAAATCACCAAAATATTTATTTTATTAAACGTTTAAACTTAAAAATTCACCACAATATTTGACACCTAATTAGATCATATATTCACCTAAATTTTATAAGTTATAGTAGAAAATAAAACTAATTCGCCAATAATATTATATAATTGTTGGTTACTTTATGGTCATATCACTAATTTTTAATCACTAGCATTGATTTTATTTAAATCTAATGGTTGGGGTAGTATTCTATGAGTTAAAATGTACCCACGGAGTTCCAATTCCCATCAAGCCCAAAATTGTATTTGGGTCATTAAAAAATTATAATCTAACTAGGGAACTAAATTTTATGGGCTAAAATATACTCAAAGAGCTCCAATTCTCATGGGGCTTGAAATAAAACCCAAACCATTAGATTATAAATAAAATAAATGATGGTGAAAAATAATTTAGGGTTGATTTAAAAATATTCAATGTTTGATTTAAGATATTGAGGAAATAAGGAATTATAGACACAAGAACTACATCTTAAGCTAGTCAATCATTCCCACCTTGAGGCTCTTACTTTTCCATAGGAATTTAGTTTTCTTAAGAAAAAAAATTTCATGGTAATTAATGCATTTATCTATTTTTTTGTCAAGATTTTCCAAGAATGTTTACAATTTTTTAATGATTTTAAAAAAAATTCCAATAAAATTAATATTTTTTCAAAAAAAAAAAAGATTTGCCAATAGAAATTAATATTTTTTACAAAAAAATGAGAGATCCGCCCAGATTTAATATCATTTTTTAGAGAGGATTTCTCAAAGTTATCATTGGTTTTTAGGTAAGGAAAAAATTATTTTTTTGAGAGTCGTGTGGTCCCTATGAACAATACTATGCAATATTTTTGTAAGGACCCAATCTATTTAACCCAAAAATTACCACTATTTTTTTCTTTCTTGATTATTATCTTATTATATGTTCATTCACTTGTATACTTAGGCATCCATTCATCCGGGACATGCGTCCAACCATACAAATCAGGCATTTATCCATACAGGACAAGAATTCATCTATCCATTTGGATAGGCATCCATCCATCAAACAGAATGGGCATCCATCCATCAAACAAGATAGGTAAAATGCTTTGGCCAGAGATTTAGATTCATTGGGATCATCTGGGTCCTAAGTCACTCTCTAAAGACTACATTCCTTAAAGGAAATGCATCGAGGTTCGTCTTTAGGAGTACATAATAATAATAAATAAAGACTTGAAACCCACCTCAAAAAAAATTCGTAAGGCCCTCGGGGAATCAAGCTTCCGAGTATGCAAGGAATATATTTTATCTGATTTTATAATTTCAAAATTAAACCATATTTTATTTAAATGAATAAAATTATCTTGATTGAATTAATCTTATATTATTAATCAAGAATAATAATTATAATACTTGCCCTAAACCCCATCTCCAAACGCTTTAGGTACTGAGAGCATCCTTTGTTTCCCAAACAGTTGCCTACCTACTGTTACATCCCAATTGTGAAGTTAATATTTACTATTACTACATAGGGTAAATCTAAATGTAATGTGAATTCCGAAGATGAATGGATTATGCTTGTACCTTGTTATCAATATGAATGTTATCTCATTTGATATTACCTCAGTTGATGTTATTCATGGTGAAATACTGCATATATGTGAGTGGAAGGTTATTGAATTATTATTATTCTAACTTTGGAAATGTTTATGTAAACTGCATATGTTATGAACAATTAACTATCATAGGCATGTGTTAGTGGTTGCAAGTAAATGTTCATTCTCTAGGCAAAGGGGAAGTATCACTCGAGAGAAGATCTTGGTCGGGTAACCTGTAAAAGTAAACTATCTGAATAAATACACACACCACATTAGAATGATTGAATTGAGTCAGTTTTTGGGTAATAGGTAAGTCATCCTTAGCTAGTATGTTTGCATTGAGAGTCTTGTTTACCATGTGATGTTTATCTATTTGAGTTTGTGAGATCTTTCTCATGCTATTACGATCATATGGGTAAGTGGGATGTAGGTGGAAGTATGTTTATATGTATGCACATGCGTGTTAATGGGATCTAATGAAACATATATGCATATGAATAGATATGCCACATGTACACACTTATCAATATGATGGTAATGTGAATGGTTGTAAGTGAATCAGATGTGAACATATATATAAGTATAGTATATACACGTATCCATATGTATATGTATATTGATACAAGCATATGTTGGCAAATGGATATGCTCATACAAATGCATCGATATGATATGTACCTATACCTATATATATGTGTACATAGAGGCGTGTATATATATATATGATGTATGTTGACACCATTGGCTTACGATATATATCTATATATATATATTATATGTAAATATATATTAAACGATTATATATATATAGATACATACATACATACATATATATATTAAATATGTTAAGGTATTTAAATAAATAAATATATATATATATGTAATAATAATAATATATATGTAATTAGAATTCGACTAATTCTTATTTAATAAGAAGTTGATTTATTAAGACTACTTTTGACTTTTAGTGACTTGGCAATAAAGATAAATGATAGTCATCAACGACTATGAAGTTGGAAGATGAGTTGGAAATATATACAACTGTGTATGTAAGTCGTGTATCACTCGCCATGTCACATATATGGAAACGTATCAATACATTTTAATCTGGTAAACTTTAACATGGTCAACATAGTGAATGAGAATAACATGGACTTAGTCCAATGTCTTTATTGGCTAAATCGACTCATCCTTTATTTCAGTCGATACTTTCAACTAAGTGTTGCAAAAATGTGATTGACCATTTCACTCCTTCTAAAACTACACCAACTTGATAGTAGAAAAGAGCTTTGGTGCCACCTCTTGAAGCATTTTCCTGTAGATGTCCTTGCTAGAGAAGAATTTGAATTCTCCATGTGCTTTTTGAATTGGTCTTTGAATTGTTTTCAAAGAGGTAAGTCAATTTGTTGGAAGTTTTGCTAAGTCTGAGCTTAATTCATCGCCACCTTGTTGTTGATTCGCTTTGCATGAAGCTTGTTGTCACTTCACATGCCTAAACTATAGGCTTTCTGATTGCTTGGCTGATCTATAAATAGTCGTACCATTTCACTTGAGAGGAAGCATTATCATACTATTATTATTCTTCCATTTTCACTTGTGAGAGATGCATTTTAACCAAAAGATATACGTCTTTTGTAGTTCATTGCTTCTAAATTATTACCAGCCACCTTGTTCTATTTTGTGAGTGAGAAATAGAGTGGTCTTTTATGAGTAAGAGGTATTATTATTGTTTGAGAGAAGTGAGCTATCAACAAGTGAGAAAGAGTTGAAGTGAGAAGCTTATTTCAAGTTGATTACTATTGGAGAAGGTTGCACTGTTGTCATTATTTGGGATATGCGATAACAGGAATGGGGATCTCTTCTTCTTGTTAATTACTTGGAATTATTGTGTTTTCTATGTTTGCATGAAATGTCTTTTATGTATGTGCAATAGAAGTGTTGATGGCCAAATTGACACAACAACATGCAAGCAAGATGTAATCACCTTACCTCTCTCGAAAAAGACAATCTATAATTAGATTGATCACCTTCCAAGGTCCTGGGTGTTGGGTCACAACATTGTTGTTTTGCTGAGTGGTCAATGAGGCTGTAATGTTCAAGGGGCCTACTGGTTATTGAGTTTTTTGGTTGCTGCAAGATTGAACTTCTATCTAAACCTACTCTAACCGGGGGGTATAAAAAAAAGAGCAAAAGATAGATCAGGGACACAAGAGAGAGAAGAATGTTGATTCATTCAATTAACCAAACATGTTACTTTTCAAGGAATTCCTAATTAAACTGTAGAATAACTCAACCTGTAATTGATACAAAGTTTTATTCATTCATAGTGCAAACTTTAACATCAAATCACAAATCACAATTCAAACAAAACAAAATACAAACTTCATTCCTTGAAAGATTCCAAATTAAATGATTAACAGAACAAACATCACTCCAGAGAACAACTTAAAGCAGGTTTAAGTCTGGCTGCTTCTACTGTTGCAAAATAGATAAATAACATTTACAAATCTAGCAAGTTTCACTAGTGTAAAGAAACCAATGTCTTTGAGTTAACTCCACTAAACTAAGAAAATTAGAAAAATGTATCATCCACCCTACTACAAAACTCTCAACTCTAACTTGTTTTCCTAAAATTCTAACCCCTTCAAAGTGAGCAGATTGACAATTAATAACTCCATCCTTTTTTAAATTTCTATTAAAATCAACTCATCAACAGTTGTAGCTTTTGTGTGCATTCAATCCCCATAAAGGCAACTTTCTACTCTTATCTTTTGTTGACTTTAGTCAACTCCAGTTAATAGTTGTAACTTTTAGTTCATTTGCACCTTCAAGTTCATGATTCCAACCTCTAGTTTGACTCAGAGTTTATCCCTTTGCACAATGAGCTATAGTATCTTTTTCTTGAGATCACTCCAAGTAGACCCCTCATGTCTTCAGTTCACCTTCAGTTTGATCATAAAGTCCTCCTTTTACTCCCAGTTGATTGTTCTTTTCAGAAGGAAAAAAAGCTCCTCTTTGTACGTGAGTTTTGTAATCTCCTCCCAATCCATTATCTCTTTCAATCCACACAAGTACCTACAAAAATCAAAGTGTATTAATTAATCAATAAAATTAATCAATTCATAACATTTAATTAATTCTAATAACTAATTAAATATCTTAAGATATTTCAATTAATTGCATATATAATAATCATTTAATCATCATGATTGAAATACTATGAAACCCTTTTAAATTATTACTCTGTATGGATTTGATATCCCCATGTTGTTTGCTCCCTATTTTTGCAACTCTAACATAAATACTCTCCATATTTGACACTACAAACTGCAATAATCGATGGTGTTTTTGAGCTCTTTTTCCACTTCAAACACAGTTTCTAGTTTTTGAGATACACACTCAATATTGATCATTAACTTCTTTTCACTGTGATGTTCAAAGAAAATAATTGTTTTTCCTCCTCTTCCACATCTTTAGGAAAAATTGTAAATGTCTTCAATCTGGAAAATAACCCGCTGCCTACATCTTCTCATGACAATTTCTTGAACTTTGCATAGATCCCCTGTGTCTCTGTGGATTTTGATCTTCCTCCTACACAAAAAGCATGTACTAATTTATAGCCTTCAATCCAACTATATCCAGAGGTCTTTTTAATTCCTCCATCTTTCATCAATCTCCTCACCATTTGAGCCTCACTCCATCTGCCCACTCTTGAGTGCATTGGCTTGACAGTTTTAAAGCCTTCTTCCACAATTCCATTATGTTTGTGCATCTTGCAATCATTTTATTCAATAGATGGGATTTCTTTAAGACATTCTGTCAAATAGTTCATAGGCTGCGTCCATGTTTCCATTTATGCAACAAAAAAAACACCTCTTTGTGAACTTTTGTCAACTGTATTCACAGGAAAATTTTGGGGCTCTTTTCAGCAATATCCATTTCATGCATTCCTGTAGTAACTATATGTCACAAAATATTACTTCACTGAGGGCCTCGATCAAATAATAATCATGTGCACTGCCTCCTTGAATTTTTTTTTGAACATTCTTCAACACATCCACTTTGTTGATACCTGCCAATCACAACAATCCTTGAGATGACATCTCGAGAGGCATTGTGCCAAAAGTTTACTTGCCCTATGTGCTTTCGTTTTTAACATGCATGCTTACCAAGGCAATTGCAAAATACACATTCTGATAATAGGATTGTAATTTCATGCATTTCTGCCATAATTGCATTCCATGAGAACACATTTCTTCAAGGTATTCTGGCGAACCGTTCACTGCCTTGTATATGTTTGGACCATATTTTGCATGCATTTTCATCCACCATTTGTAATTGTGTTAAAGCCTTGTAAAATCCCCTTCAAAAATCCATTTTCATCATATCCTGCATCATCACATTACATGAGATGCATCCCTTAAGGCATTTTCTGTCAAATGATTTGCACGCCTTTGTCCGAGCTTCCACACTTTGCGTGTATGTTTATCAGGGCAGATTTATATAGAACTTTGAAAGCCTTTTCAACATATCATTTGGTGTGTATTTGATTTAAATGCTTCTGATGGATGTCCGCGTCCTGTTCCAAAGCTCCTATCTTCATGCGGGCAGAGGAGGAATTCAACCCCGCACCTACGAATTGCATGTGCTTGAGAGTTTCTGAAGCCTCTTCCTCACTTAATCGTGCACATCCTGTGATCATTTCATCATTTCCTGAGATAATGTCACTTGATGCATTCCTTAAGATAGTTTGCATACCTATTTCTATGTGCCCACACTTGCATGTATGTCCATGCTCTATTCCAAAGCTCCCATTTATGTGCACATGCAGGGAAAATATAGGAAAAGGTTGAGGAATCGGCTCGAAACCAGCCGGTTTGCATTGTGCCAACTAGCATTCGCTTGAAAGTTTCAATCGCCCATTCAACAAATCCGATTTGTGCGGGCACTGCAATCATGGCACATTCCATTGGGTGTTTTATTTGAAGCATTTTGTCATTTGGTTCATATTCTGGCGCTGGATCGAGCCAGAGCAGGTCAGGAGTGAGCGTGACGAAAACATGCACAAAAACCTTATTTCTTTTCGCCCAGTGCTAAGTTTGCTTTCCATTCTGAATGCATGCTTACCAAGGTCGTTGTATCTTTTATCTCTCCATAAATAATCCATTCTACATTTTATGTTCTCATGGATGCTCATACTCTGCTTCAAAGCTTCACTTTTGGCAAACACCCTAGTCATTTCGTGCATATCTTGCAATTGATGGCGTTCCATAAAATAACATTTTGTTAAGGTGCAGCCCGTCATGGGATCACATTTGTGATAGCTTTTATTTGAAGCATTTTGTCGAGTTCACGTGCCCTGTCGATGCTTGTCTATGGATTTTGATGCCCTCTTCCAAAGCTTCCACTTTGCTAGGGCAGGAGGATGTGTTTGCAAAGGTCGTGGGATCTGGCTTTTAACGTGAAAATTGCATTTGCCCCAAAGTTTCTAAAGCTTTCTCAAACACTGCATTTTATCGGAAGTGGAATGTACCTTGCGCAGGATCGGAGCGGGATCAAAACTTGAGCGGAGTGGGAGTCGTTTTGGTGCATCCTTCATTACCTATGCAGGAGCGAAACCATGCACGAGCGGGAGCGAAATTGTTTTGACACTTGTGCGTGCAGAGTCAGGATGAAAACAGTGCGGGAGCAGAACAAAAATAGGATGTGAACATTTTGAAATGAAGGGGCTCAGTTTTCCTCCAATCCCGAGACCGACAAGTTCATTTATTATTTCCACTTTTCTTTAGCCTTTACGTGCGGAGTCGAGTTCATTCTTGAACCAGGGCACCTAATCCAGACCGTTTTCTATTTTGCTTGCTGCGGGGCGAAGTGGACCTTTACTGCACTAGGAACCTTAAAATATAAGTGCATGATTCTTTCGGGACCCGAAAAAGCTTTTCTTTTCTGTTTCTTTCTTTTTCTTTTCTTTCTTTTTTTTTTTTTAATTTATTTAATTTTTACTTTGTTTTAAAACTCTTTTAACTTTTTTAATAATTTTAAAAGATTATTTCATTTTGAAAAATTTCTTAAACTTAAAATTCAAAGTTTATTTAAAACTTTTAATTTAAAGTCAAAGATTTTTAAATTTAATTTTAAAAATTCAAATCTTTTAAATTTAAATTTAGAAGATTTAACTTATTTTATTCTAAAGTTTTATTTATTTACATTTGAACATTTTAAATCTTTTTAGATTTTTAAAAAGATTTATTTATTTTATTAAAACTTTATTTATTTTTAATTTTTTTTGTATTTTTTATTTTTAGTTTTTGATTTTTTATTTTTATTTTATTTTCAACAACTCTAAGTCGAAACAATGCAACGGACAAAGATGACACCTAGACGACAACAAACACGAAACCGAAAATAAACGACACAAGAACTAAGCATGATGAAAAGACGATAAAAGGACGAGGATGAAGACAAACGAAAACGGCCAAAACTGAAGACAAAAAGCAAACAATGCGACAAAAGAAGGGGATCGGGAACGAACACCAAACGTGAACCTTCAAAAGTGCAAGGTGTCAGGCCCAGTCTAAAACCTAAACCTGAAAGACAAAAAACACAATGCAAAGCGGGAATCAAAATCGGGTTGGAACCAAGAACAAGAACCTTCCAAAGGGATTCAAGTTCAAGTTCCAGTCTAAATCCTGAGCCCGACAATAGAAAAACAAGCAAGGTCTGAGGGTTGTGAACAACTTCGTGACAAGAATAGAACGACAATCAAAAAATGAAGACGCAATGAGAACAAGCGAAGAGGGAAAAGACGAACGAGAACAACAAAGCACAAAACAAAATGAAACAAACCAGCGAAACGAAAGAAAACAGAGGGGGTCCCCAACTTTTCCAAGCAAAAAGTTGGGGTGTGTATGCAGGGCATAACAAGAAGTACTTGAGAGTGTCTTTGAAAAAGGGAATTGAAGCTTTTAAGCTGTTTTTATATTGTTTTTGTAAGAACTCCATAATAGGAGATTGGTGTATACCACAGTTATTATATACTAGGCTTCATTGTATGCAAGAGTCACTTGACGTACACTTAGCTAAGTTATTGATTTAACTAGGAAAGCTTGTGTTACTCCTAGGATAAGCATGGGAAGGAGCTTGTGTACTCACTTGTTAAGTAGGTTTATACCTCGTACATTAAAATGGTGGTAGGTTAGTCTGGGGTGACAAAATATCCATTGAAGGACAATACCTATGCATAGTTTAAGATAGCCCCAAGTCAAATCGGCCCTGAGTAGTGTATGTGCTAGATGACTCTCAATCATTTACTAAATATAACACTTTGGTCAAAGTAGTGCAATGTCCGAGACTCCACTATAGATTGTGTGACTACCAAGACTGCACTATCAGTTCACCATGATCCATTATTACATGCTAGTTCGAGATTGTGGTATTACAAAGTTCTAGTTATGTAGGACATAGCACTATGCTCAGTTGGTTGTCATTATCAGTTACTCTTCCAATCTCTTCGTCAAAGGGAATGGCCATCTATCGAATGATAGATGTGTGGGGGACCGCATTAAGAGTCTGTGGCTGGAAAAAAAGTGCCTGAGTGATGCTTCTCCTCCACAACAGGTGACAGAAGAACCAAGATTTGAAAGGAAGGATCTTGGACCGTCCTACAACTATTTGTTCTAAAGCTCATTGGAGTTATGTATGTAAGTGTATGTATTCTTGTATAATTGTAACTTGTGAAGTTATAGTAATGAAATGGAATCTTTATTGTAATTTGATATAGCATCTTGTTCATATATTATCAATAAAGAAAAGAAAAATTTTATTGCAATGGTTTGTTACTTGTTTATTTACTCATTTGGTGTAAAATAAGAAATTTTTACTGCATTGAAGGGTTGGTACATTACACATACCTTGCTTCCAAACGGGATCAAGACATAAAATATGTAGCTTTGTTTTCTAATCTAAGTTTGATGTGAATTGTTGTGTGGGTACACAGCCCTTTCTAGGGCTCCTTTTCCCCAAATAGTTCCTCTGTGACTGCTACCCACTAAGGGAAGCAATAAATATAAGTAAATAGTAACCATGACTATTACTTGTTTCCTAAAAACAACTAATTCCTAATCCTGAAATAACGTCACCCTTGAACTGTTGAAGTAAAAACTCATTACCATGATTAAATATCCAATAAAATACAAATAACATGAATCAAATTCTACCAAATCTTATAAGAATATTTTCTATGTTTGCACTAGTGGATTTGGGTTCATTAGATTAATCTTTTTAGATTATCAATCTAATAGAGATTACCTGTCCCTAGGATTTTATTAACATGATATCCCTTATTTCTCCTTGGCGATTTAAAGGGACGATGCCACAAAAATTGTTGTTGCAGTTGTGTTAGGATATAGATGCAATAGCTCAAGTGCGATGGCATAAACGCTACAGACTTAAATTTTTTGAGCCTTGGTATGGAAACTTACCAAGTGATAACATCCAAATCCAGGGAACCCTGGGATATTTTGAATGGGCACTCTTGAGCCAAATCCGATTTCTAGAGACAATAGTTTCCTTTTCGAGAAAGGGATAGGTGCAAAGACTCAACAAAAGCTATTGTAATGAATCAACATAATTTGAATTGGATATTGCAATACTTTATTTACATAATGTATTTTGTATTTTATTTAATGCTTCAAAAAGCATTATATATCACCAATAAACAAAAATAACGATTAGAGCTTGAATTGTTCTAGGTTTTATTTTAAAAAGAATATGCCTAGCTTCAAATTGAAATTGAAGGATTCATTAAACTTTCCAATTAAGAGCTTTTGTAGAAAGAGAGCTGTGTTTACTTCCATTTTTGGAAGTAATAATTGGACGAGGATAAAGATAAAGTCCAATTCTACATGTCAATGTCAACCGTAAATGTGAGCCAGAGGCATCGTTGATACCGAACACTGCTAGTTTTAGTTTCAATTCATATTTAAGGTTTTCTAACTAACATAAAATAAGAATCATAATAATTGTATGAAAATAAATGTTGAAAGTAAATTTAACTAATAGAATAAATGCTAATTACTTTTGCATAGATAAACTCATCAAATTTCAATTACATTTGAAAATCAAATTCTTTTGGAAGTTAGTTTAACTAATACCAAACATATTTGTTGAAGACAAAATTATCTAATACTAATTGCTTGAAAAATAAACTTTACTAATTAATTGCAAATTACCTCTCCATACTTATTCCCTTAATTTACCATACTAAATATACTATTTATCTAAATAACTTATCTTAAACACTTTCAAGAGTAGTTCATAAATACCTAAATCCTTTCAAATAAAACTTAAACTATTCTAAATATTTTAAAATTAATTTTACAAATTAAAGTTTAAGAGTTACTAATGCACATAAGTTACTCTAAACATTGAAGATTGCATCTAGAAATATTAATAAATATAGATTAAGCTATTTAAATAGTTACTTTCCAAATATAATTTTAACAAATATAAATTGCTTGATAATAATTACTAAGTTCTATTGTAAAATAAACATCTATTTAATAATAATTAATTGCTTGGAAATAAATGCTAATTACTAAGTTCTATTGTAAAGTAAACATCTATTTGATAATAATTAATTGTTAATTACTAAGTTCTATTGTAAAATAAACTTCTATTTGATAATAATTAATTGCTTAGAAATAAGAGAACTATGAGTAGTTAATTGAAAATAGAAGATGATAAATTTTCGTATAATTGAATTATAAAATAAATCTTTAAATAGAAGATGTAATGCAAAAAGGGTTAATTATTTCTAACATAGGATAGGTTTTTTAAAATCTAAAAAACCTAAGTCAAACTTTTATACTTCATACTAAGGTGAGTAGTTAATTGAAAATAGAAGATGATAAAGTTTCATATAGTTTGAGAATTATAAAATAAATCCTTAAATAAAAGATCTAATGTAAAAAAGATTATTCAAATTTTATACTTCATACTAAGGTGAGTAGTTAATTGAAACTAGAAGACAGATAAAGTTTCATATAGTTTGAGAACTATAAAATAAATCCTTAAATAGAAGATCTAATGCAAAAAGGGTTATTCAAACTTTTCTTTTAGTTTCGAGGGTTAGTAGTTTTAATTATTTAAGATTTAGAATGAGTTCTCTCTTTGGTTTGTTTTATTTCTATTTACTAAGATTATTATTAAATTAATTTATTGTTTATCCTGAACTATGGAATCATTTTTGTTTGGCATGTTGAAATTAAGGATGTGTGAGGTTCTTATTTCTATCTTCTAGTTAGATAATGTCTCTCTTTAAAAATTTCAAAGAAGTAATTATTCAAATAATTTTTCAACTAATTTTCTTTGCATGATAAATTTAATTCCTTTGATAAATAAAAGAATAGGTTATACTAATTTCTTAAATAGTTCTTTTTCCTTTAAAATAAATTTAATTTCAATAGTCTATTTACTTTTGCAACACTAATTCTATTTTTCTTAATTGTAAAATAAATTTAACTCAACTATTTTAAACATTTGATTTTTATTTTTTAAATATAAATTTAGCAATTACTAACTTATTTGAAAAAAAATCTCTTGAAAATTACTTTTTCAAATATAAATTTAACTAATGTTAATTACTTTTGAAAATGCATTTACGTATTCAAAACATTTGAGAAATATAAACTAAAAAACTATTCTTATAAACTTCTAAAATTATATTTCTAATAAACTAAGTTGTACTATGATCATGCCAATTAAATACACTTAGTGATCATTTCCTAATTATTAATTTAATTAATATTAGTTACTTTAGAAGATTAAATTAATTATAAAATTCAAATTAGTTTTCCAATATAATTTTAATTAATAAATTCATTATTAACAATGATTATTATTATTTTTTGACTAAATAAAATATTATGTTAAAATTAATCATATGAGAGTTTTAACTAATTTTAAATAACTAACTTGAAATAAATTATTACCAATAATATTCGTCTTTAAGAATAAATAAACTAGCTTATCTATCTTAATATATTAATCTATATATTATACGCCAAGAGATATCATTTTTGGTATTTTTTTCGCTTTTTGCCTTTTTGAACTTAAAAATACTTCGGCATATAATATATAGATTAATATATTAAGATAGATAAGCTAGTAGCATCCACAACGCGCAATGTAAAATAATAATTTATCACATATTTTATTTTAAATAAAGAATTATAATACTTTACAAATTGTGATTCATATCATATTTATTCAAATGCACAAAGAGATGTGTACAATAGAATTCATAATGAATGAGACAATTCATCTTTTATACCAAAAATTTAATATCAATATTAATAGAAGAATTCACTTGAAAAATATATACATCACATAAACATGTTATGTTTCCAAAGATTTTAGTCTTTCTTCCTCTACTTTTCTTTTGGCGAGTTGCTTTCCTGTCTTCATTTTTTCATAACGATCATATGTAAATGGTGGTGAGATTCTAATTCCATCCAAAGACTTAACACGTGATATAGCAACAAATGTTAATCCCGCCCTTTCTCTTGGTCCTATATCAATTGTTGCCTTGGAAAGAGTTAATCCTTGTGATTTATGGATCGTTAGTGCCCAAGCCAATCATAGGGGTAATTGACGTGTGCGGCCCCTTTGTATTGGTGAAATTGGAATTAAATTTGGAGATGCATCTTCAAAAGGAATTCCAGAGTAATTATCAAATTCAACCATAACATATGTAGGTGGATCTGGTGGGCCACATCCAGGTTTGTATATGATATTTCTGATGTATCCTAAAGCTCCATTCACAAGACCAGCTTCTATCCATAAATTAGATGTTAACATGACCCTTGCATCCTTTGAAACTAATAATTCAACATCCAATTCATCATTCTGACCTTCTACTGGATTAGCGCTACCTTCTTTGGTTGCAATGCTACGGGCTACTGGTCTTCTTAATGAATGTAACTTTTTTCTGTTATGGCTATGTACATTATCATTTGTTGCAAATAGATGAATATTATTATCAAACTCCTCCTTAATTGTTGGATGTAATGAAGCATCTGTTCTTGTCATGAGTAATTTCCAATCATCTATGGTTGGATGTGCATCTCTAATATTTGTGAGCAATTGGCGAAACCTTTTTTGGTCTTCACTTTCACCTTCTTGTCTAAACACCTTATCCAACGTAACAACTATCTTAAACTCTTCCCATAATATTTTTGCACGTGTATTACTATCATAAGGTGGTTTGTCACTTACAGGAGGTAGTTGTCCCAAATCCCCCACCAAAATGATTGATCTTCCACCAAAACTCATGTTTGCTTTTTCAGGATAAGCCTGGCATAGTCTTGAATCAATATTTTGTAACAACTTTTGTCCAATAAAAGTCATTTCATCAATTAGTATGTATTTTATATGTTGAATTTCTTCTTGAAGACTTGTGAGCCTTGTTCCTTCTAATTCAACAAAATCTGCAATAGGTATTCTTAAAGTTGAATGAATTGTTGATGCACCAATGTTAAAGGCTGCAACTCCAGTTGGTGCTAGTAATAATAAGGGAGAATGTTCTGGCTGTGATGCATCATAAAGAGCTTGACGAATTGCATTAATCAAATATGATTTACCTTTCCAGCTGTTCCTTGAATTATCATGTATAGTGGCATGACATCATCCTGTCGATTATAATGTGACATAATAATATCAAGTGCTTTTTTTTGCTTAGCACCTAATGTTCCATATGATATAGTCGACAACATATCATCAGGTATCAGTAAGCCATTTTCTTTCATAGAGTTGATAAAATTTATTGCATTATTTGTATACTCTTCTCCTTGATATTCAGCACTCCATGGAGTTTGTCTATCAATATCTCTTCTTCCTAGCATATCTATTTTTGTTGCATCCATAATTTGTCCACGATGTAATCTTGATATGATCTCCCACTCATGTTCAATTATATTCTGATCATTTGGTAAATTATCCTCATCTTCAGAATCATTATGATTTCCAATTTCTTCTGAAATAATTCTTCGTTCTAAATGCCATGGATCATAATTAAGTGAGTCCCAATTTGACATAATTGTATTATCATCAAGTCCAATATCCCTTTGTATATTACGAAATGGCTTGTACAACAATAACTCTGACCAACAAAAATCAACCCACTTTTTTGATTGACATGTAGGTATGGTGGTAAATCTTGGAAACACTCTTACAATAGCTGCCATAGTCCTTGGTTCCCATTTGTTATCTCTTTTTCTTTTGGGATTATATGTCCATGATCTAGCTGCATCTATAAGTGTGATACTTTCCATTGCATATGGTCTATCCATGTATCCTTGAATGAAATGTTTTAGATGTCCATCATCATCATTTTCTTCATTTTTTAACACTGGCTTGAACACCTCTCTTGAAACATTTAATGTAACAAATACTCTACTACATTCTACCAATGGCAACTCCAATAACATATGACATGTTTCTTGTGCTCCAATGTCTCTCTCAATGAGGGTTTCTGTTAGAAGTCTCCTATACGCCTTTGATGCCGCTTCATCTGGGTTTTCAATATTTGCAAGTCGCATTAAGATTTGATGATAAGTTTCTGAACTCTTTTCTGCTTTTGCTGCATACTTTGCAATATAATTTATTACAGCATGTCTTGAAAGAACTGGTTGCCAATCGACATTTGCTCTCCATAACTGAAGTATATTACGATTATGTGTGTTTACTCGATCATCATTTCTTGCAGGTTCATATACTTTATCTCCCGTGGTTGGATCTTCAAATAATTTTGATCCATCTAGATGTAATGGCCATGGTGCATTGTACCTACAAACAAAGAGTAAATTGTTAGCTTATATAAACATTTTAGTTATTTATTGGTACAAAATATATGAAAGTATACATATCTTACCTACAAACCATTCTTCCTCTTTTTTTTCGAAGGCAAGCACCCTCTTTACACATTGTATGGCATTCAACACAATTGAGCAACTCTTCATAGTCACGTGCCAAGTCTATTTGGCTTAGCTGTTGTGTATTTCGAAGGCATGGATGTTGTGTAAAATTTTGTAGGACCTATCATTCATGATATAACATATTTTATTAATTGAAATACAAAATTTTAAGTATCATATATTGTAAAAAGAATATATAATTGATAATTAATACCATACCTGTATGTTTCTTTGATGTGGGTCTCCCCGTGGATTCCATGCATGAACAATAGAATCAAAATATTTTTGAACATTTTTTATTTCATAAGCATTTCTCCAATTAAGGTTGTCTATGTTAGGTGCTCCATCTAACCATATGAATCCATGCACATGTGGTGATCCTCTATGTTGCCATTCATATCTTGACCAATAATCTTTTACCTTCATTCCCTTTTGTAGTATTTCCTTGCAAATATTGTATATCGTAGGTGCATGTAATGTGCCACAATATGTGGATAGTCAATAATATTTTGTCGTCTCCATTTTTGTGCTTCTTGTGGGTTAGTTGGATGTGTCCCTGGCATTAATGCATGTAAATCTGGCCAATACATATCTGCTGCACTCAAAGTAAAGAAAATTGTTGGTGTTCCAATTTGATGCAATAGATCAGTTAATTCAGCTCGACATTTTGCCCAATAAGACCTTGTACCCCTTAGCGTTGTACCAAAACGCATCAGACGGTCGGCTAGATGTGAATGAGGAACATTTTCCATATGTTCTCTTAACTCATTGATTGTGATTGGCATATCTTGCAAGCTCTTTTTGACAAACACCGCAGATGAGTTTTGTGCACGATGTCGCATAATCATATTCATCATATAATATCTAAATCGTGGGTGTCTTCCAAAATGATGATCTCTATATCTGAATAAATGCTTAACAAACTCATGTAGATGAACTCTCCTCATTCGTGGTTCTATCCAATCACATCGTCCATCTGGGAATAGTGTTGGAAAAGCCATATCAAGTAATCCTTCAGTAACATACTCATTCACTGGAGATGATCCAATTCCTGGCCAATCAATTAGTGATCCAGGATCTACATTAGGGTTATTTACCCATGCATGAATTAGTTCCATCTCTCTTCGAGCATTTGGTGGTTTAGAGGCCATTGATGTAGTGTGATTAATAATGTTTCCTTCATCTATCTCCAATATTGGACCCGCAAATACATACTCATCTGCATTTGAATCAAACTCCATATAAACAGAATTCAGTTGGTCAAAAATGTTGTGATCTGAATTGCATGTAAGTTCACTAAGCGCATTTTCATCAATTTGAACATCTTTATAGAACCTATCATGTTCTATTTTATATTTAAGTGCTCTATATACCCTTTCTCTATTAACTGTAAAATTATAAGTTGTTCCACGTTGATCCTTTTTTCGAACAATAATGACTGGTAAATCTTTTATTTGATGTGGTAAAATTTTAGCTATTTCTCTCACTTCTTGTGGAAAACTTATGGTATGTCCTTTATATTTGTATTGCCCTCCAGTTGCATGTGTTACTTGAAGTATTGGGTTGACACGTGCTATCAACATTTCCTCTATTTGTGTTAAATTTGCAAGTTCGATGGTTGTGGACCAGGATCCATATTGTTTAATGCTGAAAATCGATGTTCATTCCTCTCTTGTCGACATCGATTGCAAATAGGGCCCTCAGGTACCCGTACAACCTTCATTGCAGGATAACTCTCTTCACAAATATAACACATACTTGGTGTAGAAAGTTTATCTAGTCCATGTCGAAATATCATTTGTAGACTTTTCAAATCAATCTCAGTAGTTGTATTATTATTAATTACTTCTTGATCTCTTCTATTATCAACATTCATTACATTTTGAATTCTATCATTTGGTGTTTGTAGCACACGATCTATTGTAATAGAATTCACCCCTTCAAACTAACCTCAACATTCCCATGAGATTGACGATGTCTTTTAACTGATTCACGATTGCGCACTTGTATTTGTTGTCTTTCTATCTCATTCAATTGATCAGAATGCATAGTTCTTTGAATTCGTGAACGATGTGTTATCATTTTATCTGCATGTTGTCTCATTTCTGCTTCAATCTCTTCCATTGTCATATCTGCCCTACGTTTAAGGATTCTTTCTCTATCATTTTGGTTTCGACGAATCCTTTCTTCTTGTCTTTGTACATCATTCATTTGTTCACGTCGTTGTCTCATATAGTTCCGAGCATATTCTCTCCTTTGTTCTGTTTGTTGCTCTTCAGTTGTAAAACTCCTTGCTTCCTCTCTTTGTGCATTAGCCATTTGTTCACGTCGTTGTCTCATATAATTTCGAGCATATTCTCTTCGATGTTCTCTTTGTTGCTCTTCATTTTGAAAACTTGTCCTTGGACGACGAGGCATCCTACAAATTGTAATAAAAATTAATATATCTTTAAAATTGTTAAGAATTCGTAAGGACACTTAATGGTTCATAGGTATATAAATAATTTTATCAACCAAATACAATATTAAAAGACATTGTTAAAAAAATAATTACATATTCCCTTGGCTAGTATTATTTTTAAAGTAGTGATATTTGTTTATTTTCTACACACTAATCCATTGCACTACATATTTACTTTAATTTTTGTATGATTACAAGTTTGTTAATTAATAACATTTTCAATAAAATTAGTGATAAATAAATTAATTAAAAAAATATATTAATTTTTAAACCCACAATGAGAGTTGAACCCATAACACTTCAATTACAAATCAAATCTATTAATCCATTGCACTATTTGCTTATTTTTATATGTGATAAATTGTACATGTTAAATATAAACATTATCACATAATAGATATTTTATTAAAAAATTATTTACTTGCTTATAAAAACAATATTATAATATAAGCATTAAAAACATTTTTAAAACATTTTAATGAAATTAACTTTTTTAGGCTAAAAAATAAAACTAAAAACAATTAATAATACATGTATATTTTATATTAAATTACTTTAAAAAGCATTATAATAGAATTACTTTTTTACCCTAAAATGAATAAAACTAAACAAATATTTACTTTCTTATAATAGATATTTTATTAAAAAATTATTTACTTACTTATAATAAAACAATTATTATAATGTAAGCATTAAAATGTTTTTAATGAAATTACCTTTTACCCTACAAAAATTAATCATACATTTAAATTTTATAAAAACATTATAATAAAATTACCTTTTTACTCTAAAAGCATTATAATAATCGTTTTTTATTCCCACTATTTACTTCCTATTTATGAGAGTTCCAAAAGCTATGACCAAACGATATACTATTTCTATCTCTTTATTCGCACTATTCCCATAATAATCTGTTTTTTATTCCCACTATTTACTTCCTATTTATATGAGTTCCAAAAGCTATGACCGAAACGATATACTATTTCATATCTCTTTAGTTGTCGGCTTTTAATTAATTAGTTGGAAAATTTATGACGGAAAATATATAATATTTAATAAACGCTTTGGTTGTCGGCTTTTACTTTTTATAAGTTAACATTTTTTTTTTACACGGTCACCCACCCTCATTGTAGGTTGCTCGTAGAGTCGTCATGGTTATGCCTCTCGGCATAACTCTACATAATAAATGTCAGTTTAAAAATAAAGTTAGAATAGACTCAATTAATATTAATTTCTTTTTTTTTTAATAGATTTGTATTTTGGAATAAACATTATAAAAGAAATAAAATCTAGCTAAAGATATTAAAGGGGTGTGAAAATTTTATTAAGAAAGAAAAATAAATATATGTTATGGAAAAAAGCTTAAAAGCTTAAGGAAACAAAAATTCTAATCACATACTTAGATTTGTTGTTTTCAAAGTTGAAATTTAAACCTCTCAAATTTCAACCTATTATTTTAAAAGAAAATTTAAAACTTCTGTTATTTAGTTTCATGAGTTGATTAAATAAAACCATATTATCTTATAAATAAATTTATAGGACAGCCATGAACACATGAGAAATTAAACGGTATTATTTTACCTTTTTTAAAATTTATTTTTCTATCAATTTTGGACTAAAAATAAAATAAAATTTAGTATTACTAATTTTCTCCAAAATGTATCTTGCATTAAAAATATTATATTCATAACATGAATAATTTTATTTATTTTTAAAATTTCATGAATAATTTATACCTCCCTTATAAATATGTAAAATAAATACGTATTATTATTTATGTTTATTTTAAATATCAATTTTGATAAATATGGATATCAATATTATAATTATTTTATACATATTTAATACTCATATATCTTAATTTTGTAATATGAAATAATATTTAAAAACAATATCTAATTTCAAATAAATATATATTTTTAAAGGTTTTATAAATTTAAATTTCATAAGGACCAATGGTTGTTGTGGCTTGCATATTATTATTATTTTAATTTTTGAAATAAAAATCAAAATAAAATTTTAATCCTAAAAAAACAAAAATAGTGTTTATCCTTTCCCAAAAAATAAATTATCATTTTTTAAAGAAAAAATAGATAAATCTTTTTTTTAATTTATTAAATGTATTTATCATTTTGAGAAAGAGCGCTTATGTGGAAATTTGTTCCTCTTTTTCCCTCATTGAAGATCTTCTAAATCCCTTTGATCTCTTTTAGCTCCTCCTCTCATGTTGCAAACTTCACTTCACTGCAACCTTTCTTTTTCCCAAAATCACTATTCTTCAAAAAATCCCTTGCAAAATCCTTCAAAAGCCCAACAAAATCTTTAAAAACCCATAATTTTCTAAAATGGGAAAATCTACAAAATCTTGATTTATAGAAGTTAGAGGATAATTGTTTTTTTAGTAATAAAAATTAATATTTATTATTATAAGATTCTCCTTAAAATAGCTCCAGGGGAATATGTCATATGTAACTCCCATATTAATTTCATTTCCCTTTTTTATTTTTTCATAGCATATACTTATAATAGTTTATTCTTTCCCATAGGATATAGTTTCTATCTCCCACCTTTGTCATAGAATCTCCCATGAACAACATTATTCTTGTCATAGAATATTGCATGTAACTCCCATAAAATAATTAGCCAAGTGTCATAGTCTTACCCATTTTCCTCCAATACCATGTGTAAAATAATATTTGCCTCAAAATAATATTTTGTATTATGAATTAAAATATTCATTTATTCTTTGACAATAATATAAGTTGGTGAGGTATAAATATTTTATATTGTATTTAAATAAATTTGTATACCTTAATCTTCTTTATTTATATATGTATATGTATATGTATGTATATATAATCTCAATATTTATTTGTTTAATATGATATACTTATACTTTTGATTTTATTTATTATATTTTACTTATAAAATATAAACTTATTTCTTTCATAACCATGTATTTTTAAAATAAAATTGAATATAACATTTTCATTTAAATAATATTTGCATCTTTAACTAAATGATTGTTTTAAATATTTATTATCCCTTTCAAATTTAATAACTCTTAATTGAAAGAGGCCTCCAAAGGGGTGCTTGAAAACGCCAATCATGTGATAGACTCTGAACAATATAAAGATTTCAGGTGGAGCGAAGGCTCCAAGCTCCCCAAACTAAACACAAGGAAAGCCTATAACATGCTTACCAGCCAACAAGACATCTATACCCATCTGAACCAAACGTGGAAAGTGGAGCTCGATAAGAACGAGTGGGCAAAGGTATTTAAAAACACTTGGTCAAGTGTGTTGGAGCCAAAGAAAGCTTGCTTCTGATGGCTTCTTACATTGCAAAGACTGTCGATTAAGGGTGGATCAGAGGATATTGAGATATGCAGTTTGTGCAGAGTACCAGAAACAGTGAATCAAATTTTCTTCAACTACCTGTTCACAAGGGAAGTATGGAACCTTGTTTGCCATAATCAGTGTATATGGGATAAAAATAACAACTTAAGAATTGACAGAATTATTTTGTTGCTTGTTAAAAATATTGGAAAAGAATTAATGTTGTTCTGGATTCTTATTTCAACTGAAATACTTTGGTTCATTTGGAAAAAGAGAAATGATGAAAAATATAGTGGGGTCAAGCGTGCACTTACTAAGTCTTGCAAAAGACTCACTCTCTCCCATATTTCTATGCAGGTTGCTCTAATGGTCAAGGTCTCCAAGGAAAAGTTTTTAAAGTTGATAGAAGATGGCACAATACTGGTCAGCCTTTAGGAAGTGAACTTTGGACAGGGGCAGTAGTATATCACAGGAATCTTTCTCAAAGCTCTTGAGGTTTTCTAGAAGAAATTCAACGAGAAGGTGGCTAAAAGTGCACAGGATGAAGAGGCTCCTCCTCTTCTCAACATCAAGGACTTTTCCAGGGAGGAAATAGAGGTTGTTGGCTCTCTTTTAAGGATGAAAGTTGCAAGGCGCAAGGGTGAAGACTGATAGGGGCATGGTCAGCTTTCCTTTTTCATGTTCGACCTTGATGGATTGGGTAGTTTTTTATCATACATCAGTAACTTCAGATAGTGTATCTTTTTGTAACGAGCCAAGATGGGCTAAAAATAGTTCTCCTATTGTATTGTAATGTAAATTGATGTAACTGGGGTGGGGACTGGTTGTTGATTTCTGGGGTGTCATTACAGTGGGATAGTATGGTGATAAATCTGCATAACTGGTTTGATGTATAATGTTGTTCATATGATAAGTAATAAAAAAAAAAAAAACTCTTAATAATATAAATTGATATGGTATGAATATTTCTTTACTCATTAATTCTTTTAATAAATATTTTTTCTCATACCTTGCAACATAAAAATAATTAAAAGACTTTTACAAATGTTCTAAAGAAGGGGGTTATGACAATTTTATTAAAAATTATGTAATACTATGAAATGTGTAGGGTACTATAGCAGTGGCTTTGGCTTGAGTACACCTTACCACCAAAAAAGTAACAACATCACCACCATCAATAGCTTCAAGTCACACAACAGTAGTAATCACCATGTCATCACTAGCACAAGTAGTAATGGAAACCTTTGGTCCCACCACCAACTAATGTGATTCCCTCTAGGTGGAACTACCTCATCACTTCACTCATAGGCCAAAAGCCACCCTTGCTACTTGAAAGTAGTTTTCCACCCAAAATAGGTAGTCTCAATTTTGAAAATAATGGTTTTAGTTAACAATGATAGTGTCAAAAAAATAGTAAGTATTTTTGGAATATTCTATTTGGTTAGAGCATATCTTGGCAAGTTTGATTTTTCGAGTACTAGCATCAACATAATTTCATTCTATTTCTCCCTCCAACCTAACCCCTTCTCCATTTGTATTTTGGTTTTGGCACCTAATTTTCGAAGGCTCCATTATGGATTGTATCAACTCTATTTTTTGAGAAAAAAATTTATATGGTCTATTTTTTGAGAGCTTTGTAGTCGTGTAAATGATGCTTAATTTTGATGTCTAGATTTTTTATAAATTGTATATTCTCAAGATGATGCTAAGAAATTCTCATTTGGGGAACTTCTAAGGTCTCGTATTGTAACATTCTTTTGTGCATTTTTTTTTAAATTATATATTTTTTTATGCTTCTTATTGGTGTGATCTAATATGTCATTCTATATTAAAAAAAATTATAGTTTCAATTTTGTGGCATAATTTAATATTTATAATACGCAAAGATCAAAACCGCTTCCTTGATTTGACAAGTGGCAACATTAATCGCATTAAATATAAAGTGTCATCACCATAATTTACTAAGGACTCATGATTATGTGAATTTGGAGGTTAATCCTATGATTTTATTTTTATTTTTGTTGATTTCATTATTGAGTAGTCTTTGGAAGGTCAACCATATCTTTCACTCTCTTCTTTCCATTTGAATATTCTATGTAATCCTTTTAAATCATGTAATTTCAAATGTGGTTATTGTGGAAAGAAAAAGTATGATGAAAACGAGTGCTTTTTAAAGCAAATTGATGAACTAAAGTAGCTTCTTCAAGATTGGCACATCAATTTTCTAGGTTGTTCTACTCCAACATTAGTAGATATATCAAGTGTTGATACATCGACATTGTGTATAGACATATCATTTAAGGATGAGTAGTGTAGTCAAATAGCACGTATTGAGATTGTATCTCCGTCACTTAATGCTCTATTTGAAATTAGTGTTTCTCTAGCCACAACTTCTAATGATTCCTTGTGATATGTCCTTATCAATCTTCAAGATATAAATTTATAGGATGGGTACTTGACTATCATTTTAAGTTTATTTTGTGAGTCCCATCTTGCAATCTTGGAGATCACCATTGAGGATATTTATCTCTTCTTTAATGTTAGCTCCTATAGAGTTGCATCATCTTCTTTGGATGTTGTGAGGGCGCCTCCAAATCCTCTTGTTCGCTCTTTGCCTAAATCTAATTCTATAGTGACAAATTATATAGATATTCACGAGTCAACATATCTAAATTAATCATCATTCATGTTGACACTCTCTACATGATTATCATGTTCCCATCGATCCAGTTGTATTACCTATGATGAGTACCATGCATTCATGGTTATTGTATTTGGATCTTGTATGGTTATTGATTCATATTATTGATGAGATGCATTTATAATCTGTGTTTGGATCTTGTTATGCATACTTTTTCACAAGATCCTAATTGTCACTTTTTTAAGTCAAGCCTGAGACTCCTAATTTGATTGCAGCACCTCTTGGCAGTAGCATGGAAACACTTGAGTAGTTTCCAAAGACATCATATATTCTAGGTTTTCTTCCTTTGTATTCCTTTCAGGAATGGGAAGATATCATGCATACATATTTGGCTTTGTCTCTTTCCAAGGGGAGATGTTATTTGACAATCCTAGGCCATCTTCAATATTTAATGTTGAGCATCTATCATTGGCACAAGAAACTAATATTGAAGGGTGTTGCATGGTCTCTCTTCTTCACTCTATCATGGGTGGAACTTTGTCCTCACATGGGGTTTTATCCTTCACCTTTTTTGTTGGAAAGGGAGGCAAAGGGTGTGACATCACCTAAACCTTCTCTCGTCATTTTCTCTTGGACAAGTTTTTTCTACGAGTATTTTCTTTCCTTCTTATTCAAAAGATCACTATTGTGGATAGATACCTAACCAAACCTAGTTGCTAGGACCCTTTTTTTGGCTCCCCATTTCTCCTAAAGTTGCACTTATAGGGGGTGTTGGAGTAATATTTTATTCACCTTAAATGTGTTCTACCATAAGTGCAATATTATACCTATGTAATAAGTTTACTTAAGATAATTAGAATATTTTTATTCTAGCTTAAGTAACAAACAATGACATGTACACCTTGACTAAGGATTAAAAAGTGCCACCATTACCTCATTAATCTTTGATTGATGGTAGCATCTTTGTCTTAGTTAGATTAAGTTAATTAAGAGTTTTGACTCATGCCTCTTGGAAATGTCATCTCCTTGATTCGTGCATCCAAGAGGTCTATATATTTATGTGTTACTCTTTGTAATCAATCTCCATTGTACTGAATGTAAAAGTTAATATTTATTTTTCTGATTTTGTGATTAGCTTATGGACATGAAGATCTTATATAGATTTACTGATCATAACAAATTCTAACATATCTCTTCACATGAGAGATGTTCTAGTGACTCTCTTTTACTCTTGTAATTCTCTTTTAAAATAAACGCACCCAAAGCGATACGTGATAGCATGCATAACATTCATCAAATAAAGAAAGATAAGAAATCAAAACTGCTGAAATTTTGACTGGTGAGTCAACAATGAAACCTTGTAATCCAATGCCTTATTTCTAGATATATCTAGTATAGCTTAGTTATTGAAAACTGAGCCCATGGTAGCCCTCATGAAGACAAAAGATTTTTGATGGCAGATTCTTGCTACAATCATATATATTTTAGCGTTTTTGTCTAGGAAAATCCGTTGTGATTTTGCTTCGATCTTTTTAACATCTCCTTTGCACAAATAGATAAAAATAAGGTGAATTTGGCTAAAATGGCAAAGCAATTGAAAGAGAGATGGCAGTCTCAGTCTTGATTTACCCACAACACGAATGAGACATCTACGCCAACGAGGCATTATAGAAGTTGCCTGGAATCATGCTCTCATTGGAATTCATGCTAAACTCTAATTTCTCTGGGAAAAATAAAGTAAAAACGTGGCGATTGCAATGATGTGAAACTCTGTTAATTCACACGCATAGTTCTTGTTCTTTACAATACTTGGAATTAATCTCCCACAATTATAATCTTTTATGGTTTAGTGGATTTGTAATCTATTCATGTGAATCTCCCAGTACATGGGTTCTTCGTTCACGAAATCAATATTTAAACAAATATTGGTAAAGAACACTGCAGTTCCAGCGCATCAAGAATTTGGCCTAATAATGCAACAACTCAAAAGTACGGTTATTTGAACAAAGCCAATATTAATGTTGTTCTTACATGGTTCAGTTACCAACTCAAACCTAATTAATATGACGTGTCGTTAGGATTAGTATATCCCATAGAGGCGAAGTGAAAATATACTTTTGTTGTAATTGCTTTTGAGTTTATCTTCTGTGAGCAAAAATTAAGGATTTGTGCTAGTTCTAACTCTAACTTATATTATAAATGATTAACATAGATTTTACTTTGTTATGCATATATTCTTAAACAGATCCAACCAAAAAAATACACAGCATTATATATTTACACAAATCGCTTGCAAATTATATCTAACACTAGGAAATTTCCAAAATAGAAGTAAACGGATTACAGCCTCTAATCTTGACTCTGCAAACATAAAATAGTCACCGGTATCACTGCTGGACTCAAGCTACAGGTCTGTGGTGAAATAATTCTTCCTAGAAAGATCTGCTAAAGAAACCTCTCCTAGAATCCTCTCAAGAGAGTTCTGGAAGCTGGTCAGTGTACCCCAATTGCAGGCCTTCCAACTGAGCACGGGTTGTAGTACCAATGTTATTGTTGTACTTTACTCCCTTGATTTGATAAGAGATGGCCAGAAAAAATCTCAAAATGGCAGTCTCTGCAAGTTTTACATTAAGATTCTCAGCTAAACATTCAAGGTTTTTAAAAGTTGCCGTCTTATAACCCTATTCCTGTATCTATCTTGTGATGTATTTACATTAGTTTTGTAAGCTTCCATATAACCAATTCAGCCATATCAAGGATACAAGTGAATACAACTTATTTTTTTAATCTAACTGATGTGTTCCAAAGACACAATTACCTTGGAACAGAATACCCAGGCAATTGTTAAGGGGTCAGTCCACAACAATCTGCAATGTGAATTTGACCTGATGTAAGAACTCTAAAAACTAGCTCATTATTAAATGGCACTTTTAATTACAAATTTCAACACTGGACCAATTCCAAAACAACGGCTACATTTATTATCTGAAAATGATAGAATGTCTGAACAAATGCATCAAAAACAAATTCGAGAAGCTGCCCACAGCAAATAAAATACTAGCAGAGAATTAAAGACAATGTGACTAAAGCTAGTGTGCACACATTAAATGTTCCCTAAGATAGTTTTTTGCTTCCAACATTCACCGATAGTTTTTTGCTTCCAACATTCACCGATAGTTTTTTGCTTCCAACATTCACCATGCTGTTTAAGGTTAACCATTTCTGCACAAATTTGGGCTTGATTTTCAACTAGGGCAACATTATAATAGATTCGGAAAACATGAATAAATGCTGCTATTTTAAATAATAAATCATATCAAAAGTAAAATTAGCATATCCAGGAATTCTCAACTCTTTGTTTAATATCAACACAAGCTTTGACAAACATTTCTAAGTTTTTCTTCCATAGTTGTCTGTCTACAAACAAAATAGAGTGTGAATCAGAGATACATAATTTACTTATAAATTAATTGGCCACATTAACCCAAAAAGACATGTTTAGAACTGAATATCAGAAAAGCAAGTTATAACGGAGGTTCCTGTGGACTTGTCTCAAATGCATAAACTGCTATACATGTTAAACATTTTTACGCACACTTGAGCATCTAAAAAGAGTACAATGAACTGTGAAAAGGTCCTTGGACACTGGAACAGACAGACCGAGCATATTCAAAAATTCTGTCAGTTCCATTTACATAATAAATAGATGCCCATACTAAAAAGCTCCAAATTAAGCACCAAGATTCAAATAAAAATTGTGTACACTATACACAGAAAATCATGTATTTAGGCACTGACTCATCACATCTCTTGATACTATCCAAACCAAGTCAAAACCCTGTGATACACAACTCCTTGAATTAGATACATGAACCACATCCAGGTTGCCAAATAGCTTCACACATTGCTGAGAAGTTGTTCCAACATGGTAAAGAAACCAATAGATGCCACCCCAGTGGTGCAATATGTTCATACATTGCTGAAAAGTCGTTTCAGAGTAGGACATGTTGAACGGAACTTGGAGATGCCAAACGAAGATATCTTTTACACAAAACAGATGGTAGAATCATCATCAAAAGAAACTTCTTGCTTCAATGCAATGCTTACAATTAATAAATACCATGATATTACATACAATCCTCGGATTAGCAGGCATTACAAAAAAAAATTCAAATGCTAACAAATATTAGATATCTAAATCTGATCAGTTGCTCACCTTTGGACATGAACGGATATCAAGGGTTTCAAGTAAGTGGCAAGAGTAGATAGCACGCTCTAATTCATATTCTTTTATCCCACATGCCTGTATGA
>VDFB02193867.1:597985652-598242198 GCA_007258455.2 Sequoia sempervirens | reverse complement strand
ATTAGGCTCCTTGCAAACAATTATTTTATGGTGTCCTTCGACTGCATGGCAGACAGGATTAAGGTTTTTGAAGGAGGCCCTTATTTTTACAACCAAGTGGGTTTGTTTATCAAGCCGTGGCATGTAGGCTTTGATCTGGCAGAGGAGATTCCTAGTAGGGTTCCTGTTTGGGTTAGATTGCCAAGGCTTCCGGTCGAATGCCGGTGAGATGATGTCTTGCATCTGCTAGCCTCAATGCTTGGTAAGCCTGTGGGATCTTCGCAGCAGACACAGTTCAAAAAGGTAATGAATTTTGCTCGGTTCTGTGTGGAAATTGATTTAAGTAAACCCCTGCCAGACTCCTTGGAGGTGTGTGCAGGATCTTATACTTGGATTCAACAGCTTGACTATGAGACTTTACCATTTAGATGTCGTCTGTGTCATGAGTACGGCCACTTATTGCGTAGATGCCCAAGGGCCAAGCCTTTGGAGTCCAATTCTTCACAGCCTCCCAGCAACCAGCCTAGAGTGGACAAGGGCAAGGGCCCTATTCAGAGTAGTGGGACTGGGGAGGAAGGCTTTATTCCTGTCAGATCTCGGTATAGGAATAAGGGGTATAAAAGAAGCATGAAAGAGAGACAGGATGAGGATACTTTTAATAGATTTGAGGTCTTGGAGGATCTTAACCAATAGGAAGTGAATCCTAGTTTGGTGGATTTAGATCAAGGAATTTTGGGTACTGAACATCAAGGGAAAATGGTTGAGCGGGTTCAGGAAAACCATCAAGTGGTGGGCTTGGGTTTACAAGAGGCTGAGATTGTTGGAGGAGGCTCTGGTCAAGAGGGGATTGGGCTCATGGTCTCTCCTGATCCACTAGTGGATGGGTCTGTACATGTTGAATCCGAACTAAAGATGGAGGCTTAGAAAGATTCAGGTAGCGTTGTGGTGAAGGATAGTGAGGTTTTGTCTCATTCTGTGTGGCGGTCTGGCTCAGAGGCTGGAAAAAATAGTAAGCCATCTCTACATTTGGGTATATTGCAGAAAGATCTTAAGAAAGGAGGGGCAGAGAAAGTAGCTAAATTGGGTAGGAAAAAGGACTTGGAGAAGATTAAATTGATAGGGGAAAATCTGGTGGATTCAGGGTCAGTCAAGACTTTGGATTCGCATTTCTCAAGTCCTTTGAAATGATTGTTTTATCATGGAATGTTAGGGGCTTAAACAGCGGCCCTCGACAAAAAGTTGTTCAGCAATTGATTAGATGTCAGTCTCCTGATATGCTCTTTTTGCAAGAAACCAAGCTTTCTGTGGAATGTATGATGAGTATTATGCCCAAGCTTTGGATGAACGGTGAGTGCCAGTGTATTGGTGCTCAGGGTTCTTCTGGAGGGGTGGCCTGCTTATGGAACCCTCGGAAGATCTGCCCCCAGTGGTGGGTGTCCTTCAAATCCTCTATCTCTTTGGTGGCCTCTTGCTATGAGTCTGGTGAATTGGTTCTGTTCTCCAACATCTATGCTCCGATGGATATGCAGGGCAAACAAATTTTGTGGTCGAATATTCGCTATGTTCGAAGTATGGATCCTTTTCTTCCGTGGATCATTGGGGGTGACTTCAATGCTATCACAGAGACTACTGAGAAACGGGGTGGTACCATGCGGTTGGAGGCTTCTTCCTTCCTATTCCAGGACAATATTTCTCTTTTGAATCTGGTGGATATCAAGCCTGGTAATGGTCATTTTACCTGGAACAATCGGAGGCCTGGTGAAAACTGCATTGCTGAGCGGTTGGATCGGTTTCTGGTTTCTTGTTTCTGGGTTGGGGATAGGTGGCTTTCTTCCTCGGAGATTCTTGACTGGAGGGGCTCAGACCATTGGCCTATAAAGATTACTATCCTCTCAGCTAGGCGGCCCTTCAAGCCTTCCTTTAAATTCCAACTTATGTGGCTGCGGGATCCGGATCTCCATGACTTCATTGCTCGGTGGTGGCAGGAGGGCAGACCTTCCTTTGGTACAGCAATGTATGTCTTCACTAAGCTTCTTCAATTTGTTAAGTATAAGATTAAACATTGGAATAGGAATTGCTTTGGCAATATTTTTAAAGCCAAGTCTGATGCACAAGCTAAGCTGGATGGTATAACGAGGGTTATTAGGGAGAATGGGGTGTCTTAGAGCCTATTACAGGAGGAATCTAGGGCCTTGAAAGCTTTGGAAGAATGGGAGCTGCGAGAGGAGATCTTTTGGAAGCAAAAATCTCGGATTGATTGGATTAAGGACGGGGATAAAAATTCAGCATTCTTCTTTCATACTGTGAGGGCACGAAGGCATGGAAACTCTATTCCTATTTTGGTCACTGATAGAGGTGAGACTCTGACTTCTCATCAACATATTTCAGAGGAAGTTGTTCACTATTTCTCTTCCCTATTCAGAGAGGAACTGCAGGGGATTTCGGTGGAGGAGGCTCAGGTCCTCTCTTGTATTCCTCAGTTGGTGTCGCAAGAGATGAAGGAGGATCTTATGGGTGAGATTACTTTAGAAGAATTGGAAAGGACAGTGTTTCAAATGAAGAAAGGAAAATCCCCTGGCCCTGATGGTTTCCCAATTGAGTTTTTCCAGGAGTTCTGGGAGATCATCAAAATTGATTTATTAGCGGTGGTCAAGGAGTCACAGCGGAATAAGCAAATGTTAAAGGCCCTGAATGCCACTTTTTTGGCTCTTATTCCCAAGTGTGAAGGGGCAAACAGGTTGAGCCGTTTCCGCCCTATTGCCCTTTGCAATGTGGTGTATAAGATTATTACAAAGCTAATTGCTAATAGGTTGAAAAAGTGGCTACAGTTCCTCATTTCTGAGGAGCAAAGTGGTTTTGTGGAGGGCAGACAAATTCTTGATGGGGTTGTTATAGCTACTGAGACCATCCACTCTATGGCTATTTCTAGAGAAAAGGCTATGTTCATCAAACTTGATTTGGCGAAGGCATACGATAGAGTCCGATGGTCCTTTCTTCAAAAGATCTTGGCTAGATTCGGATTCGGAGATGATTGGATTCAATGGGTTATGAGTTGTGTCACTTCTGTTTCTTTCTCTGTTTTAACTAATGGGGAGCATTCTGAGTTGTTTGAGGCTTCTCGCGGGATAAGGCAAGGTGATCCTCTCTCCCCTTATTTGTTTATTCTTCTTGTGGAAGGGTTGGGACGCCTTTTGAGACATCAGGTGGAGTTGTGCTTTATTCAGGGATGGAGGTGGGGGGTGATTTACCCCCTCAATCACATTTGCAGTTTGTGGATGATACTGCCTTGATGGGGGTTGCCACTATTCGGGTGGCAACAAACTTTCGCAGGGTGTTGGATATGTACCTCGAGGCTTCAGGTTAATCAATTAATGACGACAAATCTTCCATCTATTTCTTCAATGCTCCGGGTCCTATCCAGAGGAGAATAGCTCAAGTTCTTTGATTCCAGATTGGGACCCTCCCTCTGTCTTACCTTGGATTTCCTATTGCGGTGGGTACATTATCAAGGGAGTCATGGCAGCCTATCTTGGATAAACTTCGGTTGAAAGTTACTAACTGGACCACCAGATGGTTGTCCTTTGCTGGGAGAGTTCAATTGTTGAAGTCTATGATCCAGGCCCTTCCCATTTATTGGTGTATGTTGCAGGTGGCCCCCAAAGGTTTTGTGGCTGAATTGGATTCACTGGCTAGACAGTTTTTATGGGCTGGCAACCTGCTGTCTTCCAAGTGGAGTTTGGTTCGATGGGACATGGTGTGCTGCCCTAAGGAGTTGGGGGGCTTGGGGTTGAGGCAACCCGCTCTGGAAGGGCTGGCTTTGGCAGCTAAACTATATTGGAGGTGGTGCACGAAGAAGGATAGGGTTTGGGCTATGATTCTTTCCTTTAAGTATATTCAGGGCACTCCTGGGGAAGATATATCGCGTTATCCCTTGGTTGGAAAGGGGTCAGTGGTTTGGGCTACCCTTAAGAAGGGAGTTGCACTCATTAAGGATGGCTTATTTTGGATCTGTCGGCGAGGGACTAAGGTTCATTTTTGGCACGACTCTTGGGATGGCCATCCTCCCATCCTCTCTCAGTTCCCTAATTTGGTAGCCTTGAGCAGGAGTTTCAGTGTTGCTGGCTAGACGAGGGTGAGTGATTTTAAGGTGCTTTCTTTATAGGGCCAGCTTATGAGAGCTAGATGGAAGACTCCAGAGGAGTGGCCAGCGATTGGTATGGCTGAGGAGTGTAGGGATCTGTATATGATTCTTTCAGGTAGACAGTGTCCCCCCCTCAGTGATAAGGATATTCTTGCATGGGCACCTAATCCGAAAGGTTACTACATGGTGGCGTCGGGTTATCGGAGGTTGCTTTCTCAAAGGGTGGAGGGGGCGGAAGTCCCTTGGTGGAAAAAGGTGTGTAATAAGTTTTCTTGGCCAAAATGCAACTGCTTTGCCTGGATTTTGACTTGGAACAGGTGTTTGACTTGGGACAATATTCAGAAGCGTGGGTTTCAGGGCCCGTCGAAGTGTGTGTTGTGCGGGAATGGGGTTGAGGACTCTTCCCATCTGTTCTTCCAGTGTCCTTTCACTCTGCAGATTTGACATTCTTGGTGGGGTGTTTGGAATAGCCCATGTGTTCATGCTTCTTCATTAATGGAGTTTTGGACTAGCCTAGGCAGACCTCCCTCGATGGCCTCTTTTTTGCAGGATGCGTGGCAGGCCGGTCCTATCTTTCTGTTGTGGCAGATTTGACTAGAACAGAACAGGAGGATTTTCAAAGGGGAATTGTTACAGGTTCAACAGGTGTGGTTTAGAGTTCTTGGGATGGTTCAGGAGACAATTCAAGCTAAGGGTGTCGAGGAGATGCCGCTTGAGAAGAAAGATGCGGAGTTGTTGGCTCGGCTGGGGATTCAGGGGTTTACCCCTATTGCTTCGTGGGGCTAGAATGGTAGGAGAGCGAGGCAGCGTGTTCAGCGACAAGGAAGTTGGCAGCGTCCCCCTGTGGGAACCTTGAAGGTTAATACAGATGGGTCTTCCAAAGGAAATCCTGGTCTTGATGGAGTTGGTGGGGTTGGCAGGGATTCTTCTGGTTCGGTGGTTTTTCTTTTTTCCATACATAAAGGAACTCAGACTATCAACCTCATGGAAGGTTGGGCGATTCTTCATGCCCTGGAGAGGGCCTTTGAGCTGGGGTGGCGTAGGGTTATTTGTGAATCTGATTCACAAGTTCTGGTTAATTTACTCAATAAAGGAAGGATGTCGGATGTGAACTGGCAGTTGGCAGTGTTGGTGCAACAAATTTTGCAGATTGGTAATCTTATGGAGAAGGTGTCTTTTGTCCATATTCCTCGTGAATGGAATAGGGCGGCTGATTGTCTGGCCAAGTGGGCTTCAGAGCATCTAGAGGATTGGAAGATTGAGGATTGGGCTCAGCTACCTCAGGAGCTTGGTCCAGACTTGGAGAGGGTTCTCGCGGAGGACAAAAGGGGCATTGAATGATTTGTTTCTGGGTCCTTTTGTGTATTTTATTCTTTTCGGGCCTCTGCCTTTGACTTGTATGTAATGCTCGTTTCCGTTATTCAATAAATTTTTACCCCTTTTTCAAAAAACTTATGAGGGGGTGATCCCATAATAGCTGGGTTTACAATTTTGGCCAACCGACAATCGGAATTATTATTTTGACTAAATCTTCACATTCGAAAGCACCTATAGCGGCTAAACCGCGAGGAATTTGAAGATGGTGAAAACTAGAGTCTTATCAAATTTTGTTTGTATATTATAAAAAATTTTTTTCAAAATTTTGGAATCAAATTGCACTTTTTAAATCTCCAATGAAAATTGATTTTTTCGTAAACAACATTTTTAAAAAAGTGACGACACCATATAACGCATAACTTTTTTTCCATGAGGGACAAAAATTCTAATTCTTTCAAATTTAGATTTGTAACTCTAATATCTAGTGCTTCCACTTGGTTAGATAGTTTTTTATTGAATATTTTTCCTTAATCAAGTTTCAAAGTCAAACAAATTACAATCTCGCATAATGGACCGATAATGCTTAACTTTTTTGTATATGTCAAAATTTAATTTAATTTTTTTTGGATCAAGGACTTCAATATCCTAGCACTCATATTTTCCAATTTTTTATAATATTCTATTTTTCCACATGTGAAGAACAAAGAAATTCATTTTTGATGAAAAACCCATGTTTAATAAAACCCAAAAACAAATACATAATAAAACCAAAACATATTAAAATTATATTCATTGGATAGCTTGTTATGAGGAATACCATAATCATTTGAAATAAATTTTAAATGAATTCATTTGATCCCCAAAAGCTAAATAAAAGTAAATTTTATCAACATTTCGATAGGTGTAAAGGAGACGATTTATAGGTATGGTTTAAAACTGGCAGGTTCTATCCAAGGGGGTTTGATCTAAGGTGATTTGATCAAACCCTCTTCAATTGGAATCCTTTAAATGGAACTTTTTAAGGCTTAAATCATTATAGTTTCCAAAAATATGTGATTTCACCAAAATTCGTAAACTTAGGGAGGAAATTATTATGCAATGGATGATGGGTCCCAAAAACATGATGGTCATATTAGGTACCCATTTACAAATGATATGAAAATGCAACTAATCTCTCACAAATGGAGAAAAGGGGAAAACCAAGTGGGAAGAAAACCCCTCTCCAAAAAGGAGATGAAAAGTAGAAAAGTGAGAAAGGATGGGAAGGATGGAGGACTCCCAAATACCCCCCAAGTACACAATCCATCACATGGATACAATACAATCAATAGCCCCCCCATAAGAGGAAAATAGAGAGACTATATAGCCCCCTTAGAACATGTGATCACCTGCAAAAATGGTAAGGGCCTGTAGATAAAACATGATCCAATGTTGACAAACAACTTGTATCCCTTTCAGAAGAAACAAAACCAAGTGCAAGTGCAAAGATGCTTCCCATTTTGGATAGGAATTGAAGGAAGGAAGAATGAATGTGAATGATGATGTCTCTAAAAATTGCTCAGGTGTCTCCTTTCCTGATGAAGATGAAGATGCCACAATCAAGTCAAGTACATGCCCAATCAATGTAGAAGGTGACAATCCAGGACAATGCAGAAACTGATCTATTGTACAAGATCTAAAGATGTAAATGCAATGATACTTCCATTGAAGGAATAGATGGAGACTAGATTGGCCCCCCATAATGAAGTGTCCTCAAAATCACTGAAAGAAGTCTGAAGAAAAAAAGGTGTCCAAACCACATGTCTCCCACTAGGAAGAAGTGAATGCAATGGTAGATGCTGAAGAAAATCCAAATCCTGAATGGAATGAGAGGGAAGAAGTCTCATACATGAAATCTCTAAAGAGAAAAAAAGTGTCTCCAAGATGGGCTCATCAAGATCAAGATCCCTAATCAAGGTCCAACCAAAGGAATGTGGAGACTCAAGAAAACTCTCCAAAGTGGAATCTAAATAGAGGAGTGATATCCCCTCAAGAATGTCCTCCAAACTTGTATAAATAGCCAAGTCATCAATACCTGAAACAAAGCCATCCTGTGATGTCAAGTCTGGAAAATTGAATGTCTTGATGAATGGAGATTATGTAAGCCTCAATCAATGACTCTGGACAAGGAATCACTAAATGTGAAGGGATACAATTAGTCTTTGATGGAGAAGAAGGAACATATGAAGAAACCTTTTCAAACTCTTTGAAAGATTCAAGGAAATCCCAACAAACATCCTCTTGCACAACAATATCATCATGGGGTACCGGATTTGAAGAATGAAGAGGAAAATGACATTCTAAAATAGGATCATTAGGGAATGTTGGAGTATCAGAATCTCCATATAGCTCCCAAATCTTGGTCCAAAGAATGTGAGGATAGTTACAATGATCAATAGCTTTCAAAACATCACCAGCAACATGCATAGCAATATTCCTTAGAACATCATACCTTTGAAAATTCCAATCAAATTTTTGGATACAATTATTAGGAGGGGGAACCCAACCATACAAATGTGGCAAAAAATAAAGGGATTGAAGATGATTGATGATGCAATCTCTCCATTGTTGATAGTTCCCCTTTCCCAACATGATCAGTGAAGGATGACATAAATACCGCATAACAAAAAATCTCCACTAACACAAAGATATTGACCTTCAACAACAAATAGAAACTTCCAAAAATGATATGCAATTGAAAAAATGCCTCCAAAATTAAGAAATTCTTCTTAAATCTTTAGGATGTCCAATGAATCAGGAAATGCACCAAATTGAAAAAAACCAATAAAATATACCTGGAGCTGAGACTGAAAGAAGTGATTGGACTGATGAAAAAACCACTAAAATATCTTTTGAATGTCACTAGAATCACCAAATTTTGACAATCTGATGCAAAAGATATTGGTTGTTGAGTCCAAAATGGAGGGTTGAATTTAGTTGACTTGAACTTATGATAGCAATAGAATCCTACAAAATAGATGACACCACTGGATAGTGCTATGAATACTCTTTCTGTTGGTATCTCATTTGTGAATTTTTGATATCGTGGCGCGAAGATATGTCCTTCAAAAGAAAAAAAACTGCCCTATTAGGGCTTGCAGTTTAACGAGGTGCAAAAATAAAACACCCCCAGGCTAAAAAAAAATAGCCCTTGGTTGCTGATGTGATTAGGGGGTGAATCAATAATTTTGAAAAAAAATTATGCTGCTGATGGTGGCGGTGGAGCGAAGGTCCTAGGTGGAGCTATTGGGTTGGGCAATGTCACTCTTTAGAACAACTCAGGCGGTCGACACCAGTGACAAACAACTGGCGGGAGCTTTGGCAGCATCGTTCAGTGAGTAGCTCAGTGGCTGAGAAATAGACGGTGGCTGGTGAAGGATGGTCAGCGATGGTCATTGATCAGGGTGGTCAAAAAACTACAGGAGTCAAAGAACGTAAATGATGACAACGGAGGTCAAACGGGAGTACAAGCAATGTCTGATCAAATCATGGATGGAGGTACCTAGAAATAAATGATGTTCATCAGCTTTCTGCAAACTGATAAGGTGAGCTGACAAAACAAAATTTAAATATTGCCAATTTGGTAATGTAAATTTTAATAATGCTGATATAAATATAAAATAAAATATGCAAAAATATATTATCAATGCTAATAAAAAAATATAAATCTATAGAAATAATATATGTGATGACCAATGAAAACTATAGCCCAATGGAAAATATTTAAACCCTTGGATGTCGACCTTAGATTAAAATGCCAGTCACCCACAATTTTTAATTTTTTGGCAAACTTTAGGAAAAATTGCCTGAATGATAGAATAAAAAAGCCTGATGATCTTAAAAAAATTTTCCGTGGAGGATGACTGAAAGGGGGAATTTTTTCTACAGATTTGTATGGATAGTACAAAAAAATGCAAACCTTAGATAATACCTCAAATGGCTCCTAGTGAAAATATCTCTTATTTTGATGAATGTGCAGGTGATCTATAGGTTTTGAGGCCTTCTAAGTGCAATGGAGAGGTCAGAGAGAGCCTGATTTGCACCAAAAAACAACATTGTTCCTAGGTAGAACCAACTAGCTTGCAAAGGAAAACCCTCAAGCCTACAAAGAATCTCACAAGCCAACTTTCTTGATCGTGGGATGAACTTTCAATAGAAAATCTCTGATACCATGTTGAATTGATGGATGCACAATGTCCCTAATGAAGCTGTAGTCTTCAATGGAGGACCTTTTCCAGGAAAAATATTCAACCACAAAGAAAGTGTTGCAACAATGGCATGCAAATAGAGATTCTATTATGAGATATGAGATATTTTACAAGAGTACATATTCTTGATTAAATAGGCAAGAGTGAAACCTAGAATGCATAAGATGTTGTCATGTGTCTTAATCACACAACATGTGACAACATGTGAACCCTACCTAGGAAATGATAAGTGATAAAGATAAGTTCTAGAAAGGACAACTCATCTTCTAGAAGGAATCTTATCTCTTACAAACATGGAAAGGGTAATGACCCCATTATTAATGATATTCTAATGATGAAACCTAGGACTAAATTAAATAAATAAAATACCTAAGTTAATTTATGCTAGTGTAATAAATAATTAATTACAATAATAGATATATCTCCAATGGTGATGTAGGAGAATCTAGTGTAGGGAAATCTTGCATCACCCAAAAAAAATGTTTTGCCTTATTTTCTTTAGTTGTTTTGAGTCCCATGATGACACTTAAGGGGTTTAAGACAATTAGAAGTTAGAAAAGGTGAAAAAATAGTCACTTACTATTTTTAATAAGTTGACCTAAATAGGATTGTATGGACCTAAAAATTTACCTTAAGGAGCAGAACTAAAAAACATTTCCGGTTGTGAAAGAATCATCTCAATACCCAGCACTATTTGGGAGATTTTAAAGCTTCCAACCCATGCAATTTCTCCAATGCAACTTCAAATTCAAATATGAAAACCTTAGAGGCCTTGAAAAAACTTGAAAAGTTGATGAATTGATCTTTGATCAGTTCGGCCTTGTAGATTTCTTCAAGAGCTTTCCAATGATATGTAATAATAGCCAACCAGACACCTGAATCAAAAGTTATGGCCTCGCAAAGTTGCCCCTCTAAAAAGTGAATTTCATTAAAATTTCTTCCTAGGCCAGAAATCAAATGGCGAGACTTTTGGCACCAAAACAAAAGAGAAAGTTAAACCTTATAGAATATTCTAGGGTGGTTATTGGGTAAAATAAAAGGGTTAAGTGGGGGTTGTAGAAAGTGGCTCCATTAGTGCAGATTGTGGCTCTGAATATATATATATTTTTTTTAGAGTTGATTTTTTTGTAATGAATCAAGCCCATGAGGTTGTAGCATTGTAACCTCTAAGTCTATAATTTCATTTTCTTAAAATAATTGAAAGTGAGCTATTTTTTGTCTCACATATTCTGTTGGTATCTATTGTTTTGATTTGTGTGGGTTTCAAGCAGTGTGGCCCTAATCAAATGGTTTTAGAAGTTGTCAATGTTTCATGTATGGATGTGTTTGGTGGTGTTGTCATTAATGTTGTCAACTTGATGTGAACACAATTCAATATGACTGCAAATGGTACTTGTATAGCTGAGATACTGTAGAAGTTCTTAGAGTACATGGAGCTATATTTATGAAGTTGTAGTTGTGTCTTTGCCAAGTGCTTTTGAGAAAATTAATGAAATAATATAGGCAGTGTTGAGGGTGTGTTATGAGTGTGCTCTGGTATTGTGCTCCACATTTCTTCTATGTTGATACTATGCCTATGTAGTTCTGTGGTAATGTTTATGAGCTTCAATGGATTATACATCCTAAGTTTTAGCTTCTTGATCGATGGGGTATGAAAGAAGTGTTAACCGATATGTAAACTGGTTTGGTAGAACTATCTATTTGAAGACTAGGAGATATATTTTTCCTCTGTAGTATTCCGGTGTTTTTATTTTAGATCTTTTAGATCTAGGAGTAGTTTCATATTGATGTTTTCTATGTTTTGACAAACACACTTGTGATTTGGTGCTCCGGATGGATTGCTCTTGTGATCCTATATGTTGTTGGTTGGTCCGGATTGGATTATTGAAGTATGATCTCTGGATGAAGTTTGTTGTAGTTATTGTGGATGTACCTAAAGGTTTCTTAGAGATGGTGAAATGTCTGGTGAAGTCTATTGAGTGATCCATTTGTGATCATTTTGCTGGAGATGCATGTACTTCAAAGATCATTGGTGTTTTTATTAGGTTTGGCTGACTTGGTGTCTACATGTTACCTAAAGTTTTGCATAAAATTAAGGAAGTGTGTGATTGATTCAATATGGTGTTTGGGTCCTAATTAAATGGGTAATGGGTCCTCTCTCATTCTTATCCACCATGGGAATGTTGATTAGTCGACCTAATTTGAATTTGTAAATTGAAGAAGGTTTAGCTAACCTTGGATTGAAGTTAGTATAAAATCAAGCCTAGATGTTGTGAATGATGCACGAGTGAGCAAGTGAAGTTTCTGATCAAGTAGAGTGTGTAAGAGTGAATCAAGGCAGTAGTATTTTGATGTGTCAGATTCCTGAGAGAAGTGAGCTATCAACACTATTTGCAATTTCCTAATCAAGTTGTGAGTGTGTGAAACCCTTTTGTGGTGGATGTTTATTTGTCATTTATTTTTTGTAGGCAGTGAGCCTCCTTCTGGATGGTGATTCCTATTATAAGCAGTGAGCTTCTATATCTGGAAATGAGCTTTTGTATCTAGGCAATGCCCCCTCTGGCAGTGAGCCTTTGTATTCGATTTTGCATTATTACTATATTGTGAGATAATCCTCACCGTGGTTTTTCTCTTATTCGGTTTTCCATGTAAATCTGTTCTTTCTGGTGTTTTATTTCTATTATTTTAATTTCATGTTCATACTTAATAATATATTGAGTTAAAGTGAAATTGATTAAGGTTAAAAGTAAAATAATTTGATACAACTGATTCACCCCCTCTCTTAGTTGTCTTGTGCATTTCAACAATTGGTATCAGAGCTCTAGTTCCTCGGTGAAAAGCTTAACCACTTGAGGTAGATCAGATGGTGCACAAGTTGCAGATACCTATTTTTGATGGAGCTAATTATAGTGATTGGAAAGTACATATGAGAGGTTATTTGGTTTCTCTTGGTTTTAAGACCTGGAAAGCTTTGGAGACAAGGTATGTTGCACTAGCCTCTGGTCCTTCCTCTATAGATGAAATTACGACTTATGAGGAGAATGAAAAGGCAAGGTATGCTATCTTTAGTGCCCTATCTAAAACTAAAAGAACAAAAGTTATTTCTTTAGGCACTGATTATGAAGTATGGGAAAAATTGAAAGACATCTATGAAGGAAATGAAAGAGTAAAATTGTCAAGAAAGCTAATAGCTAAGCAAAAATTTGAGAACCTAAGAATGGAAGAAGGTGAAAATATTGCAAGTTATTATCAGAGAGTTGAACTTGTAGCAAATGAGATCAAGAATCAAGATGATACCATGATAGATGAAGATATAATTGAGAAGATCCTAATGACCCTACCAAAGAGTTACAACAACAAGGTCTCTACTATTGAAGAATCATATGATCCAAGGAAATTTACTAAGGAGCATCTATTTGGTATCTTGACTATGTTCAAGATGAGGAAATTTGCAAGGGATAAGGAGAAGATTGAAACAACCTTTAAAGCAATGAAGATAGAAGATGAATCGAATGATGGTGGTTTAGAAGAGATGGAAGCAAAATTCATAAGGAAATTGAAGAAATTTATTGGTAAATACAAAGGTGTGTTGCCCCTTAAATGTTTCAGTTGTGGAAATATTGGTCATTTTTCATCAAGATGTCCTAATAGAACTACTCATAAGAAGAAAAAAGATAATAATAACAATCACAGAGACAAGAAGGATAGGAAGTTCAAGAAATTGTATTATGTCAAAAAAGATGCAGGAATTTTTGATGATGATTCTGATTTTGAGGAAGATAATGATGAATGCTTATTCCTCTAGCCCTAGAAAGTAAAGTTGCATCTGTTGATCACGAAAGATGCACAAGGGAATCTAGTTCAAAGAGCAAGAAGGATGAGACTGAAGGTACTCTGGAGATTGATTTTCATGCTAGACAGGATGATTTTTTTTGGGTAATTGACAATGGATGTTCGAATCATATGACTAGAGATAAGAGTAAGTTCACTAAACTTTAAAAATATGACAAAGGAATGTTATGTTTGGAGATGATTCTAGTGCTAAGATAATTGGTAAAGGAACAATTGGTTTGGATGGAAAACATAGTACTAATGATGTTTATTATGTTAAGGGTTTAAGGCATAATCTTTTAAGTGTTGGGAAAATGTGTAGTAAAGGGTTTAATCTTCTGCTTTAGGACAACACTTGTGAGATCAGAAAAGGATATAGAACTGTGGTAGTAGAAGGAAGAAGAACTCCTGCAAACATCTATCAACTTAAGAGTGGTGAAGGTCGGTATTTTTTTTCTCAGATTAATGAAATTTGGTTGTGGCATTGAAGGATGGGACATGTAAATTTTTATAATCTGATTAGATCAGTTCAGGAGTTGTGAGAGATCCGCCTAGAATCACAAAACCTTCAAATTCAACTTATAGAAGTTGTTAGTTAGGAAAACAAACAAGAAGTAGTTTTAAAGGAAAAGAACAATCATCTACTAGAATGATGGAGTTGATTCATACAAACCTTTGTGGTCCTACTCGAATAGGAAACTTTAATGGTGACAGGTACTTTATTCTTTTAATTGATGATTACTCTAGGATGACATGGGTTAATTTTCTTAGAGAAAAAGCTCAGGCTCTTGATAGATTCAAGGTATTCAAAGCACAATTAGAGAATGAGGTAAACCTAAGAATCAAATGTTTAAGGTCTGATAGAGGAGGATAATTCACTTCTAGTGAGTTTAATGCATTTTGTGAAGAACATGACATAAAGAGGCATTACTCTACCCCTAGAACCCCTCAGCAGAATGGAGTTGTAGAAAGAAAGAACTAGACTGTTCAAGAAGCTACTAGAACTATAATGAAAGAATAAAATGTTCCTAATGTGTACTTGAGAGAAGCAATCCACATTGTTGTTTACATTCTTAATAGAGTTCAGATCAGAGGTAACAACACTAAGACTCCTTATGAGCTATGGACTAGTAAGACTCCTATTGTTAAATAATTTAAAGTGTATGGAATTAAATGTTACATTAGAAGAGATGATGAGAGTCTTAGAAAGTTTGATGCTAGATGTGATGAAGGAATCTTTCTTGGATATTCAACTGACAACAAGGAATATAGATGCTATAATAAAAGGTTAAGAAAAATAGTTGAAAGTGCTAATGTAAGAGTTGATGAAGCTATGTATAGATTGGTTGAGATAAGTGAAGTGGAACCAGATAATCCTATTGAAGCAACATTACCTGAAGAGAACAAAGACAAAGAAGAAGAAGAAGAAGAAGAAGAAGAAGAAGAAGAAGAAGAAGAAGAAGAAGAAGAAGAAGAAAAGGAACCAAAACCTGTTTCTAAGAATCCTAAATATGTACATGTGTCATAGAAAAAATGACCCTTTGCTTGACATGGGATTAATTCATGATAATCAGACTTAATGAGGACTTGATTCAAGTGTTGTGAGGCATTTTATGCACCCACACTAAATCTTAGACCCTTGCAAATTGAATAACATGCTTTCAACAGTGTCTTGTGAAGGTTTTGTAAAGTGTTGTAAGACACTTTCAAGCTTTTCTAGACATAATAAATCTATTCTCCCTTAATTCAACATTATAATATGTATTTAATTACATCATCACATAAATATAGAAGGCTTGCAAAGTAAATTTAACTTTAACCAAGTGTTGTAATGTGTCTTGCACATTCACATTGGTTCTTGTGCCTTCCTAGGCTATGTGGACCTCATTTTAGTGTTGTAAAGTGTATTTAATTACACTTTCACATTGATTTGTGTGTCCCAAGGCCTATTTTACATTTACATCAACGTTAATATGCCCCTATTAACCCATATTGTGCATCCCAAGGCATAATTTGATCAAATAACCGACATAGTCATCATATAAGCCTAATTTTCTTACTTCTCGGCATTCTAGCTTGCAAAAATGACCCCTATTGGACCCATTCACCATTAGTGTTGAATTAGTCCCACTTGGTGGGACCCATTTTCCATTAGTGGTGAATGAGTCCCATTTTGAGTCATTTTTGAGGTTTAAGTGGGAAAAATTAGGTTTTAACTTTAATTTTTCTACATGTCGGCCTGTGATGAGGTATAATTAGGATACTAAAGCACAATTGTCTATAAATAAGTGTTTTTATCCTCATTTTACATCTAAAAACCCATCTTTACATATCTCATCTTTAATTCATCATCTATCTTCTCATCCAAGTCAAGCAAGCTAGGGTTTCTTCATTAGAAGTCATCAAGTTAGCTTTCTAAAGCATTCAAGGGCTAAATCTTCATGTTTTATTGTAAAAATTTAAGATCAATCATCATGGCATGGTAATCAATTCCATTTTTAATGTTTCATTCCATTATTTCATCATTTTGGTTTAATTAACTAAAAGGGGTTTGACCAAGGCAAAACCCCATGACTTAATGTTCAACATTTTCTCTTCTCTTCTTGTGTGTTTGCAGATTTAGGACTCTTGGAAGCTTAGAAATAATTTAAGATAAAGTTGTAAAGTTATTCAAGTCACCTCTTCATCATTCAAGTCAAAACATCAAGAAAAAGTCACTTACCCAAATTTGGCAATTTCATATCTGAACACCTAGAGGTGCAAATTAAGCAATCTGAAAGCTACAAATTCCATTTTTGAGTTTTCAGAAAGTCTAAAGTGGACTAATTCACCATTAGTGGTGAATGATTCCCATTGTACATGTTTTCTAAAGATTTTTGTAGATTCAGACACCCTTTTGGCTAAAACGGGCTTTGATACAGTCATTCAGAACTGGGACTGATTTACCCAGAGTGGAAAATGAGTCCCACTAGGCCTAAATTTTAGTATCAGTAGCCTTATAGATGTATTTTCCATCCTTCATCAAGATGCTAGGTGCACACTTTCAGTTTGATTCATTTCTAGTTCATTTCTGCATAACACAATGTGTTTTCAAACAAGTTGCATTTCAATAGTTTAGCATACTTAATCAATCAATATTATCAATATTTGCATCTATAACATTTAATTTAGACATAATTTCATAATAAATATCTTAGATTGAGTGAATCACTTAGGTTTTTGAGGTTTATCTCTCTCCTTTTAGGTGAAAAAACCTAAGAGTGCAAGAGAAGTACATAGTCCTAGAAATCTATGGTTCATTTTTGTGAACCTACTTTTTGATCACTTTCTTTTCTAATTTTGGAGTTCATCATAGATCTAGGCTTGTATTGAGCTTGCATTAGGATTTTTATGATTCATTTGCATGCTAGGTGTTAAATTTTGCATTCATAAAAAGTGCATTTAGGTTGCATTGTTAACATCTAAATCCATTTACACTCTCTGAAACTCTACATTTTTCAATTAGGTTTGCATCATAGCACTCTGAAAGCATTAAAATCAGTCAAAAAATTCTGAAAATATTGAAAAGTCTCCATACTGGGACTCATTTGCCACCTTGGGCGAATCAGTCCCTTATGACTTTTGAAACAACACTTTACATATCTCAAAAATTTGTTTTTAGGCTTTTGATTGGTGCCTTAACTTGTATATATTATTTAGTTTCACTTTTTTAGCATGCATTTCATAAAATTTAGCCTTAATTATCTCATGTCATGCATGGCTTTAATTTCAAGTTTGCATTCTCATCTTGTTACATCTCATAATTAGTCAATAGTCTCCTATGAAATTTAAAACATTATTCTTCATTTGCATCTTTGATTTCACATTGTTACATTTCAAGATTGTAGATTAATATTTCTATCATGTTTTCATTACAAAATTCTATAGTTCTCATTTTGCATGTTCTCTTTTTAGATATTATTGAATGTTGTAAGGAATTTTTCTTAAAAGCATATGAATATGAAATCCTTTCTCCTTTCTTTTTGTTCATCATAGATCTCTCTCCTAGTTCCCATTTTGTGGATTAGGTTAGTCTAGGGAAAGAAACCTTGGAAACTCATAACGCTTACTTTTTTTCTTCTCCTATTATCTCTCACACTTGTGAAGCATATACTTTAGTGCTATAAGAACCAAATGATGAGAGTTGTGACAATCTGAGTTGTTTCTCTCCTCTTACCTCTCCCATTAGACATAACATTACTAAAGAAGAGGACATCACACTAATTAATCATGATGAACAAACAACACACCATGATTATGAGACCATAAATTCATCTCCCAATTCCTCCCCTATTTGTGAGAATGTTTTTAATCATGACAATCACATTGTTTGTGAGGAGGATATGTTGACATTAGATGATCAACCCTTTAAGACATATGACAATCCTCTTTATTTTTCTTCCCCTATGTTGGAAGACATTATTGGATAAAGGGAGGTAATCAAAGATAATCATGAGAATCTTCTTACTCCCTTTCCTAATGTTTCCCCCATCCAAAAACACACAATTAAACACAAAGATCCAATCATTGCAAAACAAGAATGTGATGCTTTTTATTCTTTTGATGCCTCTCCCACTTGTGATGAAGCTACTTTTCCTATTTCAACCTTAGATAAACATATTACAAGCTCTCCTAGTAGGGAATAAATTTTGGAACAAGATAATGAGTCATTACAACCACCAAATGATTGCATAAAGTATTCCCCTGATCTCGCCATTCTTAATCATCAAATGCATTCAACCATTAATAACTCCCTTCACGACGATGAAGTTATTTTGGATGAACCAAACCTAAATTGTCATGAACATGTGGTTTGTTGTTCTCCTAACAACTCTCCTTCTAGGGAGAATATTATGACCCATGACAAAGGTAATATCCCCTTCAAAGACAATGAAGAATCTCACTTGTTAAGGGATGTTAACAATATTCAACCTCACCATACCCTATACCCACCTTCGCATCCACTTCATCCTTCCAATAAACCTAAACTCATCGTTTACGCACCATCCCATCCCCTTTATCCCTCTAATTGACCCCGACACAACCTCTATCCCCCTAACACCAATGTATTGCAACAATCTAGTAGTGATATTGTTGCTCATACATATAACACTCAAAATAATCTGCAACTACCGCAATCAACTCCAACCTCTTTAGCTTTACCTAACCTACCTAGTGTTCCTTGTTATATCCCACAAACAAAGGAGTATGACCTTATTGAACAATTAAAGAATACTCCTGCCAAAATTTCCCTTTGGGATTTACTTCAAACCTCACCAAATTACAAAAATATTCTTCAAACAACCTTAAAACAAATTGCACCTTCTCATGGTAAAACTCCAAATGATGTGATAGCTCTCATCCAAAAAAATAATCTTGATATTAATTTTCATCAATATGAGCTCCCTCCTTTGGAGTTGTGTAAACAACATGATGCCTTTATGATAATTGCACAATTAAATCGCACAGGTATCAAACACACTCTCATAGATAATGGTTCTTCCCTTAATGTGTGTAGTGTGAGTCTCCTTGATCAATTAAATGTTGATAGGTCACAAATAAAACCTGATTCTATTTCTATTCAAGGATTTGACAATATAACAAATCAACAGCTCAGTGTAATCACTTTGCCTATTATGGTTGGGGTGGTTACTTTGTAGACTCCTATCCATTTCATGCCTCATTATCTTTCGTATAATCTTCTTTTAGTCCAACCATGGATTCATGAGATGAATGTAGTGCCTTCAACCCTTCACTATGTCATGAAATATGTCTATAACAATCACATCTATCAAATTGAAATAGACCTTGAGCCTAAAAGTTGCTTGCATCTTGAAAAGGAATTCAAGTCCTCTGAAATCATTAATTCCAACATCCAACATAGAAATTGAACACGACGATGATGAATGGCCATCTAAATTATTTGGTGATGATTGGGGGTCCTTAGAATTCACACCTTTAGTTATGGGTGAATATATATTCACACAAAAGAAAGATGAGAAACAAGAAAAACCAACCATATTGTCAATGAAAAACTCGAACACCTTTTCAAAAGCATCCACCTCAACTACTTTAGATAATTCCACAAACTCTACAATCACCCTTGACAAACACAATAATGAACAACCACCTGATTCCAAAGCAATAAAAAAGATTTATGGAAAAAGGGTATGAACTCCTAAAACAATAGGGATATAGTGGAAAAGGATGTGGTTCTCGAGAGCAAGGTATTAGCAACCCTATAGAGCCTAACATGCAACAAAAAACTCATGGTCTTAGTTATTTTCCTTTGACCACGATCACCAAACCTTCACTCAACATCAATACTATCACATAAGAATTTTCCAAGATTCTTATTTATCCACATAAATAATGTTAGTTGTTGTTCCTTGCCATGCCATAGTTGTAGGTTCATAGCATACTCACTATTGCATGTTTGGCATCCATTACAAGGGGCAACATACCATCATCCATTCTAGGCTCACCCTTGTCCTGCACTAAGTGGGGGAAAAAGGTTAGACAACCTTATCCTAGTATGTCACTTTTCGTTGACTTTTTTACTAATCGCTAACCTTTCATGAACATATATGAGCAAGCTTGGGATGTGGATGACTTGTATTAAGATTGACTCGCATGTGACATACAACCTTTCTTTTATTTTCATTTTCCATGACATGACGCAACCTAACTTCAAAACATATGACTTGGTATAGGGCTTTCCAAGTTGGCTCTCATGTCTTGTTTTCTTTTTGCTTTTTGTTTTCTTCTCTACTTTAAAGTAATTGCTCACATGACGATGTGTAGCAATTCCTTTAAAGTGGGGGCATATAGTACCATAATTCATTTTCATTTCTTTGTTCCTAGTGTAGCCTTGTCATTGATATGATATTTTTATTACTTTATGGATGACATTGGGTTTGATGTCCTTCATAAGTGTGATCTTTCTTAGCAGATTGCATTCCTCTTTATGGCTTGATGCGACACACTACATCCCCTAAGTTGTGGATATACTATTCTTTGATTGGTCCTCTCTTGGAGAAATTAGATACAATGATCCCTAAGTGATTGACCTTACATAAAATAAACAAGACTCCTTTGAACATCCTTTACATTTTACATGATTGCATTTTTACATTGTTGTATTTTGTATGGCCACCTTGCATAACACAACTTGCATGCCTGTGGTGCCATCTTATTTGTTCATGAGTACGAAGCTTGAATTGACACCTTTTCCTTTTTCTTTGTGGTGCCCTGTTAAAGTTATCAGGAGGTATAACTTTGACATGGTTGATTGGGAAGCCCACCTAGCGGCATGAATTTTCCCCATAGCCACTTTTGTGTTTGTGAGTGCATACCAACTAGCATATGTATCTTACTTATTTTTGGGATTTCTCACCCCATGGACAATTAGGAGTTTTGTGGCCCCATAGTGAGTATGTTGTGGCCTTCACACCCCATAGATGACTTGAAGTTCTGTCGCCCCATAGTGAGTACATATTTTTCACCCCATCTTTCTTTCCTTTAGTTCTGGCCATTGCATGATTTTGTATCTTGACGGTTTGACTTAGGATCTTCGATCCTGGGGGCTTGTGCAACCTCCTTGATATTTTCCATTCTTTTTCATCTATATCTATACATGTGGTTCTCTCTTGAATGTCTAGATTAGTGTGATTTTGAAGTAAGTTCATCCTCTCACTAAAGTGGGGGCTAAATGTGACGTAGAAAAAAGGACCCTTTACTTGACATGGGATTAATTCATGATAGTCAGACTTAATGAGGCCTTGATTCAAGTGTTGTGAGGCATTTTATGCATCCAAACTAAATATTGAACCCTTGCAAATTGAATAACATGCTTTCAACAACGTCTTGTAAAGGTGTTGTAAAGTGTTGTAAGACATTTTTATGCTTTTCTAGACTTAATAAATCTATTCTCCCTTAATTCAACATTATAAAATATATTTAATTATATCATCACATCAATATAGAAGGCTTGTAAAGTAAATTTAACTTTAACCAAGTGTTGTAATGTGTCTTGCATGTTCACATTGGTTCTTGTGCCTTCCTAGGCTATGTGGACCTCATCTTAGTGTTGTAAACTGTATTTAATTACATTTTCACATTTATTTTTGTGTCCCAAGCCCTATTTGACATTTAAATCATCATTAATATGTTCCTATTAACCCATATTGTGCATCCCGAGGCATAATTTGATCAAATAACTGACATAGTCATCATATAAGGCTAATTTTCTTACTTCTCGACATTCTAGCTAACAAAAATGACCCTATGGGACCCATTCACCATTAGTGGAAAATTAATCCCATCTAGGTGGGACCCATTCATCGTTAGTGGTTAGTGAGTCCCATTTTGATTCATTTTCGGGGTTTGAGTGGGAAAAATTAGGTTTTAACTTTAATTTTTCTACATGTCAGCTTGCGATGAGGTATAATCAGGATACTAAGGCACAATTTTATATAAATAAGTGTTTTTATCCTCATTTTACATCTAACAAACCATCTTTACATCTCTCATCTTTAATTCATCATCTATCTTCTCATCCAAGTCAAGCAAGCTAGGGTTTCTTCACTAGAAGTCATCAAGTTAGCTTTCTAAAGCATTCAAGGGCCGAATCTTCATGTTTTATTGTAGACATTTAAGATCAATCATCATGGAAAGGTAATCAATTCCATTTTTCATGTTTCATTCCATTATTTCATCATTTTGGTTTAATTACCTAAAAGGGGTTTGACCATTGAGGCAAACCCCCATGTCTTAATGTTCAACATTTTCTCTTCTCTTCTTGTGTGTTTGCAGATTTAGGACTCTTGGAAGCTTAGAAATCATTGAAGATAAAGTTTCAAAGTTATTCAAGTCACCTCTTCATCATTCAAGTCAAAAATATCAAGAAAAAGTCAATTATAGGCCCAAATTTGGCAATTTCAGATCTAGACACCTGGAGGCATAGATTGAGCAATCCGAAAGCTACAATTTCCATTTTTGAGTTTTAAGAAAGTAAAAAGTGGAATAATTCACCATTAGTGGTGAATGAGTCCCATTGTACATGTTTTCTGAAGATTTTTGTAGATTCAAACACTGTTTTGGCTAAAATGGGCGCTAGTACAGTCATTTAGAACTAGGACTGATTCACCCAGAGTGGCGAATGAGTCGCACTAGGCCTAAATTTTAATATCAGCAACCTTCCAAATGTATTTTCCAGCCTTCATCAAGATTCTAGGTGCACACTTTCAGTTTGATTCATTTATGTTAAGTTTTGCATTCATTTCTAGTTCATTTTTGCATAACATAATGTGTTTTTAAACAAGTTGCATTTCAATAGTTTAGCATACTTAATCAATCAATTTTATCAATTAGTTGCATCTAGAACATTTAATTTAGAGATAATTTCATCATAAATATCTTAGATTGAGTGAACCACTTAGGTTTTTGAGGTTTATCTCTCTCCTTTTAGGTGAAAAACCCTAAGAGTGCAAGAGAAGTACATAGACCCAAAAATCTATGGTTCAGTATAGAGAAATCATCTGGAGGAACAAATAATTGGAGATAAGAGTGAAGGTGTTAAGAAAAGAAGCAAAGAGTTTGATGTAAACTTGTGTTTACTTTCTAAAATAGAACCTAATACTGTGAGTGAAGGTTGTAATGATGAAAGTTAGAATAGAGGAATGAAAGAGGAACTATAGCAGATAGAGAAGAATGAGATGTATGGGAACTAGTCCCTAGACTGGTAAACAAGAATGTAATTGGTTCAAAATGGGTGTTCCAGAATGAGCTGAATGAAAATGGTGAAGTGACATGAAATAAAGCAAGAATTGTATGCAATGGTTTATTCATAGGTTGAAGGAATATATTTTGAAGAAATGTTTGCACCTGTAGTGAGAATGGAGGCCATTCAGATGTTCTTGGCATTTTCAGCTCATAAAGACTTCAAAGAATACCAAATGGATGTCAAGTCTTCATTTTTGAATGGAGAACTGGAAGAAGTATACATGGAGCAACCAAAAGGATTTCAACTATCTAAAAAACTGGATATGGTTTGTAAGCTGAAAAAGGCTTTATATGGACTTAAACAGGCTCCCAAAGCCTGGTATGCAAGGTTGGATAGGTACCTAACACAACAAAGATTCAACAAAGGGTCTTTAGATAGAAATATCTACTTTAAAATTCAAGGTAACAAATTTTTTATAGTTGTGGTATATGTTGATAACATTATGTTTGGTGGAAATGAAGGCATGTGTAAGAAATTTGCAGAAGAGATGCAAAAATATTTTGAAATATCGATGATTGGTGAGTTAATTTTTTTCCTTGTACATCAAATAAGTCAAACCGATAAAGGGATATTCATGTCACAATCTAAGTATGTTAAGGAATTGTTGAAGAAGTTTGGAATGAAGGACTCCAAACTGGTTTGTACCCTTATGGGAACCAAAGTAAGCTAAGTAAGGATGATGAATCTTCTAAAGTTGATCAGAGCATGTATAGATCTATGATTGGTGTACTTTTGTACCTTACTGCTACTAGACTAGATATAATGCATGTAGTATGTTTAGTTGCAAGATTGCAAGCAAAACCTAAGGAAGCTCATGTTACAGTTGTGAAGAGGATATTCAGATACCTTAAGGGAACTCTTGATTATGTTCTATGGTATCCAAAGGATAATGATTTCACATTGAATGCCTACATTAATGCGAACTTGGCTGGTTGCATAGATGAATAGAAGAGTACAAGTGGAGGTGCATTCTTCCTTGGAGGAAGATTAGTTTCATGGTTGAGTAAGAAACATGATTCAATTCCTTTATCCACTATATAAGCTGAGTATATTGCAACAACATCCTACTATACACAAATACTTTGGATGAAGCAAAACTTGAAGGACATAGGTGTGATATGTGATGAGCCTATGTCTATCTTTTGTGACAATACAAGTGATATAAATATTTCAAAGAATCCGGTGATGCATTCTAGGACAAAGCACATATCTATTAGGTATCACTTCTTAAGGGAGAAGGTGTTTTAGAATGAAGTTAGACTTGAATATATACCTACCAAGGAACAAATTGCTGACATTTTCACTAAGGACCTTCTAAAGGATACTTTTGAGTATCTTAGGGGGAGGTTAGGGGTCACTACCCCTCCTTCCTTAAACTAAGTGCACATGGAAGTGCATCAGTCCAATGGATTCAAAGATTCTTTTGTCTTGGACTGATTATTGGAGTCTACTCATGGAGAGTAAAGAGGTGCATTGTTGCATTATGTGATGTGGGTGCACTCCTAAGGAGGAGTGATTAGAGCTTTAAAAGGAGGAGAGAATTTCCTTTGCCATTGATGTCAAAGGGGGAGAGAAAGTCATGAAAATTTTGAAAAGAGAGAGTTTAGAAGTAGGAGATTGTGTATATTTTCTTTCATGGTTTTTCACATCATGTGTTGCCATCAATGACAAAGGGGGATATTGTTCCATGTATGGACATGTGTTTGGTGGTGTTGTCATTAATGTTGTCATTGATGTCAATAGAGTTCAATATGATTGTAGATGGTACTTGTATAGTTGAGATACTGTAGAATTGCTTAGAGTAAATGGAGCTATATTTATGAAGTTGTAGTTGTGTCTTTGCCAATTGATTTTGAGAAAATTTAGGAAATAATATAGGTGGTGTTGAGTGTGTGTTCTGAGTTTGCTTTGGTATTGTGCTCCAAACTTATTCTACTTTGATTATATGTGTGTGTAGTTTTGTGGTAATGTTTATGAAATTCAATGGATTATACATCCTAAGTTTTAGTTTTTGGATCGACGGGGTATGAAAGAAGTGTTCACCAATATGTGAACTGGTTTGGTAGAACTGTCTATTTGAGGACTGGGAGATATGTTTTGGCTCCATAGTATTTCAGTGTTTTTCTTTTAGATCTTGTGGATCTGGGATTTGTTTCATATTAATGTTTTCTATGTTCTGACAAACGTACTTGTGATTTGGTGGTTTAGACGGCTTGCTCTTGAGCTCTTATGTGTTGATGGTTGGTCCAGATTGGACTATTGAAGTATGATCTGTGGATGAAGTTTGTTGCAGTTGTTGTGGATGTACCTAAAGGTTTCTTAGAGATGGTGAAATGTTTGGTGAAGTGTGTTGAGTGATCCATGTGTGATCATCTTGTTGGAGATGCGTATACTTTGAAGATCATTGGTGTTTTCATTAGGTTTGGCCGACCTGGTGTCTACACGTTACATGAAGTTTTGAATCAAATTAAGGAAGTGTTTGATTGATTCAAGATGTTGTTTGGGTCCTATTTAAATGTGTAATGGGTCCTCTCTCATTATTATCCACCATGGGAATGTTGAGTAGCCGAGCTAATTTGAATTTGTAAATTGAACAAGGTTTAGCCGACCTTCGATTGAAATTAGTATAAAAGCAATCCTAGATGTTGTGAATGATGCATGAGTGAGAAAGTGAAGTGTTCGATCAAGTAGAGTATGTAAGAGTGAATCAAGGTAGCAGTACTTTGATGTGGCAGATTCTTGAGAGTAGTGAGCTATCAGTGTCTGCAATTTCCTTATCAAGTTGTAAATGTGTGGAACCCTTTTGTGGTGGATCTTTATTTGTCATTTTTTTCTATAGGAAGTGGGCCTCCTTCTGGATAGTGAATCCTATTGTAAGTAGTGAGCTGCTATATTTGGCATTGAGCCTTTGTATCCGAGTAGTGAGCGTTTGTATTCGGTTTTGCATTATTACTATATTGTGAGCTAATCCTCATTGTTTTTTTTCCCTTATTAGGTTTTCCACATAAATTTGGTGTTTTTGGTGTTTGCTTTCTATTATTTGCATTTCATGTTCATACTTAATAATAGATTGAGTTAAAGTGAAATTGATTAAGGTTAAAAGTAAAATAATTTGATACAACTGATTCACCCCCCCTCTTAGTTGTCTTGTGCATTTCAACAGTCAATTAATATAGATTAAGGATAAGTGGTAGAATAACTTAAATAATTATACAAAAAGATACCAAGAGAGGAGAGATTTTATGTTTTGTAAGAACAAAACAAATTAGGCCTGTTTAGTGCTCTGTTTGTTACAAGAATGTAAAGATTAAAGGTGTTGTCATTGATGTCAGCTATTCAATTGGTTATCAACTGATTGTTGTTGTCATTAGTGTCATGGATACAAGTTATTGGTTGTATATGTTGAGGATACTGAGAAAATTGTAATGAAGACATGTTACAAGTGTTCAATGGTTGGTTCGGGTTTTGCTCTGGATTTTATCCTATATTTGTATGGTTCAGATATGTTGATCATGGTTGTTGGAAGATGCTATATCTTGATTTTTGGCTGTTGATTCATTATACAATGCGAGTTGTGTTCACCAGTTGTGAACTATGGTTTTCTGTGTTTCTGGTTGAGGTCCAACAGAAATATTGTTGGTTCAGATTTCTCTTTGATGAAGTCTTATGACTTGCGGTTCTAGAGTTGAGTTGTTTTGATAGTATTGAAGATAATTTTGGTATTTGGAAAGTTTGTGCTTAATTGTTCTATGTGTTTTACACTGGTTTGGCTGACCTTGTGTGGAATACTACTTTCCGAGTTAGTGAAGCGTGTTGGATCTATTTGGGTCCTGATGAAGCATGTGTTTGTGTCACCCTAATTCTAATTCCACTCTAGGATGTTTTGGCATCGGGGTATGTGTAGGATCATGATGGGCCAAAAAGTGGTGATATGATGGGTATGTGTAGGGTATGTGGCTAACAACTTTTTTTTACCCAAAATTGATGAAACAAAAAAGGGTTTTTAAAGGAGATTCTCATATTTCCTCCAATATAAATTATGCTTTACTTTGAATTTAATAAATAATTATTATTCATTTCTTTGAATTACAACTAAAGTCCTAATTAATAGGTTGATTAAAAAACATCTATAGCTTTCAAATGGTATCACATTTTTTGAATCCAAAACATGGGTCACATTATATGCTTCACATACTATAGGATTAAAAAAAATGAATTTCATGAAGTTTTGACCAAGTTAACGTGGTCAGACATACGAGTTTTTTATATTTTTTAAAAGTTGTAATAAAAAATCATAATTAATTATTTACTTGGAAAAAAATTACAAAAAAATATGCATCACATCAAGACATGAGTCATCTACTTATATCTAAAATCTTATAAAAAAATATTATCATTTTATTGTGGTTAAGGTGGTTAGACAGACACCTACTTCTTATTTTTTCCTTGAAATTTAAGTGCTACTACATTGAAATTTCAAATTTTCAACAAATAGATTTTTTATTTTTTTTAAATAAACCTAGTAGTTTAGAAAATATATTCAATTTTCCACAGATTCTATTCTTACATATTTATGAAATACTACAGATAACTTTTTCAAATTTTTATGTCAAGTTGCTTAAAGTTCTTATTTTTCTGAATTTTATCGCCACTTAAGGGCCTATTTTTTCCATGATGATCCTTCACATACCCACCGACCTAATTTGAATTTGAATTTGGATGGTTGACTTTGGATATGTTTCAAAGTTGAAGATGGTATAAATGCAAAATGAGTTAGGAAAGAAGAAGCAAAGAGAACAAGGAAATAGAGACAAGAGAGAAAAGAGAATGGAGATAAGTGTGAATTAGTGTGTGTGTATGATGCGAGTGTGGAAGATCAATTTGAAGCCTAAATGTTGAGTTTCTAAAAGCAATGAGCTGAAGATGCAATCTATCATGTTCATGCATGTCTGCAAGTGGATTGAGTGAATTGTGGTGGAATCCTTTGTTGTATTGAGATTGTCTTCTCTCTGTTTCAAGTCTTCTTTATCTTTTTTGTATCTTTGTGGCAGTGATCCCTCTGGGTTGTTAGCCCTATTGGATAGTGAGTCCTTGTTTCAAACAGTGAGTCCTTGTTTTGGCAGTGAGCCTTGTTTCTCAAGCAATGAGCATCTTGTAATTAGTTTTGATATTCTCTATAGTGTGAGTTAATCCTCAATGCGGTTTTTCCCTTATTGGGTTTTCCATATAAATATCGTGTTATTGTGTTTATATGATGGTTTTTAGTTTCTGCACTAGTAAATTCATTATTTAATCTGCTAAGCAGTGTTAAGGATTAGTTTCAGTGAATGAATTAAAGTTTAAATTTATGACAACTGATTCACCCCCACCCAGCAGTTGTCTTGTTCAACAATTGGTATCAAAGCTTGGTTCCTTGGTGAAGAACTTAACCACTTGAGGAAGGTTTGGGATGGTTGGCAAGATGAATTATGATTATCCAAGGTTCAATGGAACTAACTATGCCATCTGAAAAATATTGATGGAAGAATATCTAGAGTATTGTATATATGATGTGGAGAAAGCTTACAAGAATCCTTACACTCCTCCTACTAGTTGTCTGAGCACAAATGATGAGATCAAAGCACATGAAGCGAACAATAAGGAAAAGTACATTTTGAAGAACATTCTGGTACATTTTGAGTTGAATAAGGTTCAAAATCTGAAGACTGCTAAGGAGGTATGGGATGCTTTGGAAAGGGTGCATGAAGGTGATGAGAGAGTTAAAGAGGAAAAAATATAAAACTTGGAGACATAGTTTGAGCTTTTGCATATGTCTGAAGATGAGAATATTAAATATTATGTATAGAGATTAGATGAGAATTGTAAAGAAGATTCTTAGAAGTCTCCCTTATGGTGAGAAGATGTGTGCTATCAAGAACAAAGTATAGAATATAAGACCTACACTAAATATCTATTGTTGGGATTTATAACATCTTATGAGATGAGGAAGCTGAGTTTGAGGAATGGATGTAAATTAGAAACTGCTTTTAAAGCTACAAAAGCTGAAGATCCAGATGAAGAAAATTTTGATGAAATTGAAGCTAACTTTGTGAGAAGGATGAGGAAAGGCTCTGGTAAGTATGAAGGTAAGTTACCTTTAATGCTTTAGTTGTGGAGAAATAGGTCATAATGTTGCAAAGTGTCTAGAAAGAGCTAAGAGGAATAAACAAAGATATGAGAAAGAAAAGAAAGGAAAGAAGATCAATAGAGCATATTATGTGAATGAGAATACTAGTATATCTGATGAATATTTTGAGTATGAAGATCTTGATGATAGCAAATTCTTGTTCTTGGCTATAAAGGATGAGCCTACTTTTGCTAATTTTGAAAAACAGGTGAAGGAAAGCTCTCCAGAGAAGAAGAAAAAAGTAGGTACTGTTATCTTTGCCCTACATGCTAAACAAGAAAAGAACTATTGGGTTATTGATAATGGTTGTTCACATCACATGACTAGTGATAAAAGTAAGTTTTTCAAACTTGAAAAATATGATGGAGGCTTGGTTATGTTTGGAGATAATAATGGTGCTAAAATTTGTGGGATAGGTTCAATAAGTTTTGATGGGAAGCATAATATGGATGTTGTCTACTCTGTTAAGGGATTAAGGCATAATATTTTTAGTGTTGGTGAGATGTAAAGTAAAGGATATGATCTTGTGTTTAAGGATGAGAGTTGTGATATGTAGAAAGGATTCAAAACATTGATTACCATAGGAAAGAAATCTAAAGGAAATATTTATCAACTTAAGGGTGTTGATGGATGATGCTTTATGACTCAAATTAATGACAGTTGGTTATGGCATAGAAGAATGTGTCACATGAATTTTGATAACTTTGCAAGGATTAGTGCAATTTAGGCTGTGAGAGATTGACCAAGAATTACAAAGCCCATTAATGCTATCTGTAGAAATTGTCAATTTGGAAAGCAAGCTCATAGAGCTTGGTATGCGAGTTTGGATAGGTATTTGATTCAACAAGGTTTCAACAAAGGTATGGAAGGTAGTAATCTATATTTTAAGATTGAAAATGACAAAATATTGATTGTAGCTGTATATGTTGATGACATTATCTTTGAAAGAAATGAAAATATGTGCAAGATGTTTATGGAAGAGATGCAGAAAGAATTTGAAATTTCTATGTTTGGAGAGATGAATTTCTTTCTTGGGATACATATCAATCAAACAAAAAGGAATTTTTATTTCAAGGTCTAAGTATTTGAAAGATATGTTGAAGAAGTTTAGGATGGACGGTTCCAAATTGGTATGTACTCCTATGGCGACTGGTTGCAAATTAGGTAAAGATGTTGATTCACCTAAGGTTGATTAGAGAAAGTATAAATCTGTGATTGGTGGACTATTTTATTTGACTACCACTAGACCGGATATTATGCAATTTGTTTGTCTTATGGATATATTTCAAGAATATCCTAAGGAAACACATGTTTCTACTATTAAAAGAATATTATGATATTTGAATGGCACTCCAGATTATGGATTATGGTATCCTAGAGATACTAACTTTACTCTTAGTACTTATACAGATGTAGATTGGGCTAGATGTGTAGATGAAAGAAAGAGTACAAGTGGTGGTGCATTCTTTCTTGGTTACAAATTGGTGGCATGATTGAGTAAAAAGTAAGATTCAGTCTCCCTGTCTACTATTGAAGTTGAATATATTGTTGCTGCATCTTGTTGTACATAAGTTCAATGCATGAAATAGACATTGAAAGATATCACAGTGGTGTATGACGATCCTATTTCTATATTATGTGATAATACAAGTGTGATTAACATTTCAAAGAATCCTATGATGCACTTGAGGGTGTAGCATATATCTATCAGATATCATTTCTTGAGAGACAAGGTCATGGAGAATGAAGTAAATCTTGAGTATGTTTTGATGAAGGATCAGGTGGCTGATATATTTATGAAGGCTCTTCCTATAGATACTTTTGAGTATCTATGGGAGAAGTTAGGTGTCATTTCCCCTCCTTTCATGAACTAGATGCATATGGAGATGCATCAGTCTAGTGGATCTATGGGTCTATCTTTCTTTTGGACTGATGTTTTGGTGGCTACCTCTTAGGGGGAGTATGTAGTATTAGACCGTGTTGTCATTATGAGTATTTTGTTTTTCTATGTCAAAGGGGAAATCAATGTAAAATATCTTTTTCCTTTGACATTGATGTCAAAGGGGGAGACGAAGCATGTGAAAAAAGAGAGGAAGCATGTGAAAAAGAAGAGGAAACATGTGAAGGAAAGAGGAAGAATATAAAAGACTATCTACTAAAGGGGAGAAATGGAAAGGAACAAAAAGAAAAATCTTGAGAAGTTTATTCAAAGCTAGTATGGTATCTTTGATGGTTTTTCACATCATGTGTTGCCATCAATGATAAAAGGGGGAGATTGTTGCAAAAATGGAAAGATTGAAGGTGTTATCATTAATGTCAACTGGTCAATTGGTTATCAACTAATTTTTGTTGTCATTAGTGTCATCGATACAAGTTATTGGTTGTATATGTCAAGGATATTGAGAAAATTGTAATGAAGACATGTTGCAAGTGTTCAGTGGTTGCTTCGGGTTTTGCTTTGGATTTGCTCCTATATTTGTATGGTTCAAATATATTGATTGTGGTTGTTGGAAGCTACTATATCCTAATTTTTGGCTATTGATTCATTGTACAGTATGAGTTGTGTTCACCAGTTCTAAACTTTAGTTTTTTGTGTTTCTAGTTGAGGTCTGAGAGAAATATTGTTGGTCCATATTTATCTTTGATGAATTCTTATGACTTGTAGTTCTAGAGTTGAGTTTTTTTATTGTATTGAAGATAATTTTGGTATCTGGAAATTTTGTACTTAATTGTTTTACACGTGTTTTACACTGGTTTGGCCGACCTTGTGTGGAATACTACTTTTAGATTTAGTGAAGCATGTTGGATCTATTTGGGTCCTAATGAAGAACGTGTTTGGGTCTCCCTCATTCTAATTCCACCCTAGGATGTTTTGGCACTGACCTAATTTGAATTTGAATTTGGATGGCCGACTTTGGATATGTTTCAAAGTTGAAGATGGTATAAATGGAGAATGAGTTAGGGAAGAAGAAGAAAAGAGAATAAGGAAATAGAGACAAGAGTGCAAAGAGAATAGAGATAAGTGCAAATCAGTGTGTGTATGATGCATGTATGGCAGATCAATGTGAAGCCTAAATGTTGAGTTGCTGGAAGTAGTGAGCTGAAGGTCCACTCTATCAGTCATGCATGTCTGCAAGTGGATTGAGTGAATTGTGGTGGAATACTTTGTTGCATTGAGATTGTCTTGTCTCTGTAAAAAGTATTATTTATCTTCTTTGTATCTCTATGGTAGTGACCCCTTTGAGTTTTTAGCCCTATTGGAAAGTGGGTCCTTGTTTCAGACAGTGAATCCTTGTTTTGGTAGTGAGCCTCTTGTAATCAGTTTTGATATTCTCTATAGTGTGAGTTAATCCTCACTGTGATTTTTCCCTTATTGGATTTTCCACGTAAATCTGGTGTTATTGTGTTTATATGATGGTTTTTAGTTTGTGCACTAGTATTCATTGTTTAATTTGCTAAGCAGTGTTAAGGATTCATTCTAGTGAATGAATTAAAGTTTAAATTTTTGACAACTGATTCACCCCCCTCTCAGTTGTCTTGTTAAACACTTTTCCATACTTTTTATGGAATTAGGTTTTAAGGAGAGAAAAATAAACCAATTCATATATTGCTACATTTTAAATTCCCATTAAGTGGACATTGGTGACACTCTAAGGGGTACAAATATAGACAAACCTTGGAATTATATTTTAAATTATTGATATGGTATTTCTCTTAATTTATTTATTTTAAATTAGGCTATCCAAGGTTGAATTACCTCTTATACAAAGAAGGCTAAGCTTCTTGAGGAAAGACATCACCCTTAACTGTACACATTTCTATAGAAAAATAAAATCTCAATGACCTATATGAAACCTATTTAAGGGGTTAGGTATCTAGTGGATGACATACAAAAATGTGTGTTAATGTAAGCTTTTTATTTTATATTCAAGTATGTTTATTTTCTCTAACATATATTGAAAGTAACTATCAGAGAAAATTTTATCTTCTATAAAAGGCATGCGTGTAGTTCCCACGTATTCATAGTAATTGGAGTTACTTATTCTCTTGGTTATATATGCCACCACTCTTATCCATTTTTTTATCTTTCACAAAGTGCATGTAACTATTTGTTTGACATCTTCTTACTTGGTGTATCTCTCACCTATTTCTAGTAGTCGGAGTTAGTTCTATTGGGTATATTTTCTCAATCCTATATATATAGACATACACACACTTCACTCATCACTAATTTTGTTGATAGAGAGTGACCTTCATTTATGTTATTTGTGTATCTATTGTATGGTTGGTAACTAGATTTATTTTGCTAATTTAATTCTTTTTCTTTTTTTAAAATAGTTATATTGAGTCTTATAATACACTAGGTCTCTAATAGTTTGTTTCTCCTTTGTATAATATAACATGGTATTAAAGTCATTGGTACTAGGGAAGATCAATTTATTGATAAAATTTGAGAGATGGTAGGTATTGTAATTTTGTGTTTTGGAATATTCTCAGCATGTACCATGTAATATTTTTATTATACCATTTTGTATTGAAGGTTGAAGAAATTCATAATAGGATTTTATTTCAATTAAATCAAAATTTGGGAAGATAATCTAAAATTAGGTTTTCTTTATATTTGCTTTGCCAAATTTAATAGGTACTTGTTTCTTTGGGAAATTTTGACACAAAAAGCATTTTCAATGAGTTTAGATGAGACAAAAACCTATAGATCCATATAAGTATTATCAAAACTTGAGCCAAGAGTATTTGAGGGAAAAATTTTACTCTTTGTGCTCTTATGGTTGCTTTTCATAGGTTTGTAGGATTTTTTAAATTGATTAAAAATTAAGGAAAGGTTTTAGCCCACTCAAAGGCTAGACTAAGTGCTAAATACTAGCCTAAGACCTTAAGAATTTGACCCAACTTTCCCAAATATTGATCACCAAATAGGGGTCACTAGTAAGTAGGTCCAATGCCACTATTACTAGGATATTCCACCACCATTGACACCTCCATCACACCTTCAATGACTTTGTTGTTGTGCTCTACTACCTCACCACTCAAGTGGGTCCACCTTACAGTGTTACTCCTATGCCACTTCCACTAAACCTTACCACCACCATCACTAGAAACATTACACACTCAACCATTACGGCACCATGCATTTTCCATCAAACCTAATATGACCCTCCATTAGTATTTTTATCTAGAAGGCCTACTTTAGGAGGCCATAACTTGATCAAATGAAGGTATTGTTTTGAGAATTTATTTGAAATTGGATAGAAGTCCATGTTCTTCATAGTGGTATAATTAGTTTCTAAATTTGACTCTTTTATTTTTATTATTTAATTTTTCTAAAATATTTGGTTGTTTAGCTATGATTTTTAGAGCTTCAAATATTCATAAATTGCACAAACAATATCCTTATTTAGTGTCTCTTTCTTAAAAATTGGTGTTTTTCATATCTCTAAATAGTGGTGAGGTTGTTCTATTACTATGTAAGAACATATTAATTAATATTTCAACCACTTTTATTCCCTATAGTTCTTTAGTTAGTAATTCATTATAGGAGGTAGATTCATCCCATCTCAAAATCCAATCAATAAAGATGACCCATGGTAGCCACATATGTAAGTGTTGGCATATAGTACTCTACATAATGCAATATTTGGCTAAAGATTATATAGCCACCCAATAAGAATAAGAGAGATCTCCTATTAGAGAAAAATTATATTCTATCAAATGATTTAAATGATAGATTATGATTGTGTTGTGTGGTATCACAACATGCTCCATTTTTCTCCTTGCAAAAATATGGATCTCCTCTTTTTTGATGCTTTTCTTTTCTTTCCTTTTCCTTTGCTTGCTTTGGTGTGCTTCTCTAGAAGGAAATGGTAAAATAGAAGTTTTGTTTCAACCTGCCTGGTCATTGCTTGAAACTCTATCTTTATAGAATTCAAGGCATTTTGGTTTTTTTTTCAAGACTTATCAACTCGCCAAACCCTCGGAGTCCCAGAGTTGATGCGGGTGTGCTAAGGATATTGTATCTTTCGTTGGTTCTACTTTCCCATCCGGTTGGTAAGCCGATCCTGGTGAGTCATCACTAGGATAAGTCATCTCGATGCATGTGTTCCTTTCCTTTATCGGTTAGCCCAATGGTTGATTTTCATTTTCTTTGGCTAGAGGTTAGAAACTGGAGGTTCTATTGAAAATATGTTTAAATTATTTTGGTCCTGCTTGAACCCGATTCCTGATTCCTATCTTTACACTCTATTCTCATAAACCCAATGTGTAATCATCCCAATTCCCAGTGATCTTTCCAAGTTCTGGTACCTAAGGATTCAAACCTTGTGATCATCAATGATCACATATCCAAAGTTTCTTTGCCTTATAAAGTCTCTACCTCATAATAATCAAAGTGACATGCAAGCATGCCACGTAGGCTTTTTGTGTCATCTTCTTCTCTAGTGGTGGACCTGCATAGAAACCAAGGTGTTCATGATTTGAACCGTAATCCGCCATGATTGCAACTTTATTCAAGAAAATTAATGAATTGTAATAGGGAATTAATGAAGGTGGAAAAATACACACGTACTTGGCAACACCTTGAGTATGCAGTTACTTTCACAACACTCTACCTCATTCTATACTACTAATTTTTAAGGACATTGAAAGATCAAGAATGATATTGTGGCACACAAAAAAGGACAAACTTCGAGAAACCAAGAGCACAAATACCAAGGGTTTTGAAGTGGCGTTCTAGAAACAATTTAATCACTAGAAAAATTAGGTATGTTTTGAATAGCCAAAATTTTGCTAGTCATTTTATGCACGCATGTCTCGAGATAATGGTATCTCCTTTGGTAATTGAAATGTTGATTATTTTGAAATGAATTATCCAAATGGTATATTGAAATTTTTATAAATTTTTGAAGATAACTGGTTAAATTTAACCCTAACTCACACACAAGGCACATATCTATAAAAAAATGTATGATGCATAAGTGAATATGAGCACTTCCAAAGCAAGGCCAGAAGATAAATTTTAATATTTTTCTTTGCAAGCCATATCAGTTGGTTGGGGGTAATTACTGATACCCATTTAGGATTTTTTTTTGATGTTGAATTCATTGCTTAGGCCCGACAAGAAAATTCTTCTTAGTGTACAAAGAATGTTATAGCAAGTGGGTTACATTTAGCAGGAGGGTTTATGCCAGCAATGGAGGCCCCTAAACTGGTTATTGAATGTTTAAATTGTTACAACCAACATAATAAATTCATTGAAAAGGAGGGAAGGGTCTATGTAAACCTCTCCGTGAAAGGGATTTTATATATATTAGGGCTCCTCAATTTTCCCCAAATGAATCCAATAGATATAAAAACAATGGTCAAAACCTACTTGAGCACATAAGAGCATAATAGAAAAATTATGAGTACACAGTGATGCCAGGAGGAAATTACTAAGAAAATGAAACCAATTCGAAGATATGTGTTCAACCCAGATGTTCAAGATGTCATAACTATACTAAGAAGGATTGTTGGGCTTAGGGATGCCAGTAAATTTGAACCATGGATGTTCATAATCATAGCAAAATTAATGGAAGGCCCTATGCAAATGCATTGGGAAATTTTTATGAGCGAAAGGCTACATGACCAGATAAAGGAATTTCCATAGTCTTTATGGTTTTCTATGTCCTCATATGTGATTTATTCATGTTCCCTAAGGGAAAATAAGAAAGGGTTGAATATAATTGGTACCTTGAGTAGAGAAATAGCTAATAGTCTAATATATGCTCATTTACCCCAAATTACTATTTATGAATACTAAGAGCATTATTGAAGAGTTAATGATGTGTTTTCCATGAAGCTGGTAAGGATAATGGAGGGTGAAAAAGCTAAAAGGTTGTATTTGGAAACACAAAGGATCATTCAATAGGTTAGAGGTTGGTACATTCAATTTACCACTTTCACTTGCATCAAGGTGGAAGGATTCGAAGGATTCCCTTTCATTTTACCAAGGTACCCAATAAACAAACTGTTACTATTAGAATTAGTGAGACAGATGAATCCTTCCCATGCCCTTTTTAGTGTGGCACATAAGAAATGTTTTGTCAAATTCCTCATCACAATAGGGAATTATAAATGCAATGCAGCTAAACTAGCCAATTTGTGCAAAGAAGAATTGAAGATATACAAATTGGAGTTCTTTACACTCCAAAGAAAGAACTATGATCCAAAGGGGAATATTTCCAAGAAGATAGCCGACATATATGCTCATGTTCATCATTTAGAGGATTTTTGGCTCAATTATGATGATGAACACGAAGTGAGGAAGATATCATATCAAAGGTTGTCATTACAATCAACATAGATTCTTAAATTCTATGAAATTCCTAATCAGTTGGATGAAGATGATAGAGAGGTGTTGAATCTAGTCTATAATTCAACTAAGGTTTATGCTGAACCCATCCTAGATCCAAATTATGAAAGTAAATAAATAACCACTGTTGAAATTTTTGAACAGGTTTTAATGCATACTCAATGATGGATTGATGATTAATGTAAAAATTTTAGAAAAGTTGGGATAAGGGCCACATACTCACTCAATAAAAAAAAGAAATAGAGAGAAAAAGGTGAATATGGGTATGAGGAGCTAGTTAAAATGAAGAGAAAAGTTGGTAAAGCAAATAAAACTGTCCATATTGAGGAGAGAACTTCAGATGTCGCAAGCCAGAGAGTTTCATTGATGCTAGCTAGTTAGCATAAAAAAACTGGAACAAGCAAGGTCAAAGTAATAGTGAAGCCCAGGCCATAATTTTCTTCCACAACAAAGATAAAAATTCAACCTATGACTAATGAAGAGGCGAGAATGAAAACAAACACTCGTGCTTAGACAAGTTCTATATCCTAGAGGGTTGCAACATTATTCACCTCTCCCCCTTCAATCAATACGACTGCTATAAAAAAACACTAGGAAAGACTCTTATGGATCTAGAAGAGAGTTCTAAATTAAATGAAGAGAAAATTAGGGAACAGTGGGAGAAAAGGGGGTGACATGATGGAAGGAGTAAAAGAGAACAAATATAAGGAGAAACCCATGGTACAGTCAATGGTAGAAGAAATTTTGGATTTAGGACCAATTCCTATAGACATTGAAGAAGAAGAATTCATAAGAGGAACATTCACCCCATAGGTGGGAAACCTTGAGATATTGATAATGAAATAGGGGAAATTGCAAGTCAAGGTCCCACTGGTGATGTTGATATTGAAGACACAATTGATTCCCAGCTTTCGCTAGGATGTAGTAGAAATGATTTTGAAAAATTGTAGGCTTTTGAAAATTTGGGAGAAGACTGGGTTGAAACTGAGAATATAGAGCCTTCAAAAACCTTGGATGGTGGGGTGAGAAATGAAGAGAATCCTGGTATAATAGGACAAATAAAATGATGCCCCATGGACTGGTGTTGAGCACATTGCTAGACAAGAAAACACAAGTCTTGGAAATGAAGAGATAGTGTCAAATCCAGGTAATCTGGAATCCATGCTAGTGAATACTAAAAATGTTCCAGTTCTAGAGGACGTGATAGGAAAGGTTGAGAAAGTAAGAGGAGAAGTTCCCGAGCTTGTTGAAAACGAGGAACAAAGAAATGTTGCATAAGAAAAATATAATAAAGATGCACTTGATTGGTTGGTTAGGGAATTGGCTTCCCCATTGGAAATGGAACTAGTGCCTCTAGATCTTAGAAGCTTAATGCGAGAAGTGGAAACTCCCAAACCTAGGTGAAGAGAAAAAACAAAAATGTTATGCAAAAGAATGCAGATGGAGGAAGAATGCTCCATATAGCTACTTTGGTAGTGGATAAAAGCAAACATGAGATAACACCTAGGGATTATAGGGTGAAAAGTATCAATGTTGGGAATTCATCCTAGGGACATGAATTAGAAGAGATGAAGATTAATTTATAAATAACTATTGCTAGGGTGTGGAAAAGTAAACAAAAGAAAAGAGAGTTGAAAGAATGGATTGCCCACCTAGAAGATTTTATAATATCATTAGCCCAATCTAATCAAGCATGTTGAATTGCCTTAGAATCTATAGACATTCAAATTATCCTGATTGATATCATGCACTTTATCCTAATTTACTAACACCAATTCTACCTAGAACACTTCTTCACTAACCATTTAATAGAATAATCTTTATTTGATTAAATTCATCCTAATTCCTCTGTTAATTAAATAAATCAACTTTATTTGATTAAATCATTATCTTCTTTTAATTAAATAAATCATTTTATTTAATTAATCCTAATGTTCTTCTTTTGATTAAATAAATCATTCTATTTATTTAATCCTAAAGTCATCTCCTTTAAATTGAATAAATTAACCTTTATTTGATTTAAATCTAATGTCATCTCCTCTTAATTAAATAAATCAAACTTTATTTAACTAAATATAATGTACATTATTCCTCCCATTTCATTTAAATAAATCCAAAAATCTAAGTCAAATGTCAAATCAAACTAATCTCCATCTAAGTTAATTAAATCCTAATTGACTCTAACTATAATCTATCAAATCCTCTAGATTTTGCAACTTGCACAAGTAAATCAATTTGTTTGATTTATTAATTCTTCTATTTCATTCAAAAAGGGCATCTCTTTGGAATACTCCTCCAATTTGAAATATCCCTCCCAAAAGGACTTGTCCTCCAACATGACATTTATAACTCTTACATGTCCTTTTTGTTGAGCCAAGTGGCATTAACTCCCCTTTCATCTCCTCTTCACAATCCATCTTTCAAATTTCAAATTCTACCTAATAGTACATTTATCATGCACATTGATCAAAATGTGCTCCACCTATCTTCAATAACATGTTGACAAGTGGCACATTGTTATTGGTTCATCTTTAATCCCACATCCTTCATGTTTATCACATCTCCATCCTTCTTTCCTATAAATGGAGAGCCTCTCTATTGATTTTGGATCCGCAACTTTATGCAAAGTCATTATCTATAGGTTTTATGCAAGTTCATCCATTGTTCATCAAGGTTTTCATAACATTTCATCACCATAGCTAGGTTATTGAATTTTTTTTTATCAAGGGTCACATTGTTCATCATCAAAGTGATGCAGGAGCATCCTTGCTTCTTTGCAACCCTGCATCAACCAAAAATATTTTCAGTTTAGTTTTGTTCTTGTTCAGTTCTAGTTGGCAGATTTAGTGTTTCATCATATTTTCTCACCAGAGCCTATGGATCTATGTTTTTTTCATGGACATGTTCATTTTCCTTATTGCAAGATTTCAACATGATTGGATTTTTTTCGACAAGATATCACTTCCAGATTAAGTGGCAGTTGAACCAACACCAGAATAGTTTCAAGCCTAATGACTAGTTTTATCTCTTGTGGATCTTTCCCATAACTTTCAGATCCTTATGGTGTGTTTTGAATTGTTCTGTGGAGTGTCCCCAACCTTACTTATTGGTCCAAACTTCATCCTATGCACCCACCAAGGATAAATTCAAATTTAAGGCTGACTTATTTCATGCACACGTTACATTTTCATTCATCAGAGATTGTGATGATCTTTGGATGACATGGAGGATTCTAGATCTGTGGATATGATATAAAGCATTGTAATGATCATTAGGATAGAAAGTGATAAGTTAGGAATGAATATTGGTTTTGATATGTAAATTTTCGCTCGTGTTATGGAGAATATAAGAATATTGTATTTTGAGCATGTTGTATCAGGCCTGTGAACCAAATTTGTAAGCCTGGATGTTGCCGGCCAATTGTAATCAAAATTTTTGGTAATAAGAATGTTTGAATTTGCATTTGCCTCTATATTTTGTGTTGCTTCTATTGTGTAACTCTTGCTACACAGTCCATACTATTCTCTTTGAGGACCCTCCTATCGTGGTTGCACTAGATTGGTATCAGAGCGAGATTTGTTTCATGAGAGATCGTCAGAGTTTGCTAAGTCTTGTTGAAGATTTTTTGTGGGGTGGCAAATTGAGGATCTGAGCTGCAACTACAGAGGACTTGTGTAAAGATGGCAGGAAGAAGAAATGGTAGAGGAAATGGACTATGTGGAAATGTAGACCAAACTATGATGGAGATGTTGAGAGGAATTGTTGCTAGATTAGATGTAGTCAAAATGGCCCAGAGGAGAGGTTGATCAATTGATGATGTGAGTAATGAAGAGGTAGAAGAATGGGAAGAAAGAGAAAGAGAAGATCAACCTAGCCTGGATTAGGGAGAAGAGAGGTTCATAAGAGCCCTAACCAAAGTGAATAATAAACCACATTTCAATCCACTATATTATAGAGGTAAGTTGGATTCAGATGAATTGTTTGATTAGATAATGGAGATGGAGAAGTACTTTGATTTTGAAAGTACCGCCGAAGATAAGAAGGTAAAATTTGCTTGTACAAAGTTGAAAGGACATGCTTCCCTTTGGTGGGAACATTTACAGACAGATAAGCAAAGAAGAGGAAAGGAAAAGATAAAATCATGGGATTGGATGGTGAATAAGTTAAAGAAAAAGTTTATACCTGCAGATTATCAAATTAGTTTGTTCCAGAAGTTGCAAAATTTGAAGTAGGAGTTAAGTGCAACAAAGTATACTGAGGAGTTCTACAAGTTGAATATCAGATCTAGACATTCAGAGGATTGTAAGGAAAATCAGATGCAGAAACAATTCTCCTAACGTCAATACCTTAGAGAATAATGTAGATATACTTTTAATTTTTTCAATTACAATTCAACTAAGATGCACTATGAAGTAAATAACAGAAACATAGTATTTGACAATCACACAGGAACACCAGATATACATGGGAAAACCCTTATGAGAGAAAAACCCACCACACCAAGAGAAATCACTTTGTATTACAGCAATAAAGATTACATACAAATGTCAGACTTATCTTTCTGGTGTCTGTTTACAGTAGCATTCACCATGAACAATCTTGTACAGGAACCTTCAAGTTATAGTCTTTATAGTTTAGAAAAACATTTATTGATCATACAACCACCCAGCAATCCGTCGATCCAACCAACCGATCACAATCTGCAATCATAAAGTATATCCATGTTGTTCCATGTCCATCAAGCTTCCTCACAAAACCGTCACAATGAACTACCTTCTAATTATTCATATTCAGCTTCTCTTATTGGTCCACGAGACTCCACATAGGATGGTCAAACTATCAAAATAATTCACACTATGTTGGCATCTCAGTGAGACATTAATAGTGTCTCACCGATGCCACATAACCTTCATATCGATGTCGCCAAGGGTTGTTTCCATTGGAAAGAGGTTTCACCGAATTCAGAAGACTATCGCTCAACTTTCGCCCTGTCGCCAAGACATATCACCTTCGCTGAGACATCCCAATGAGCCTTCTTGTGTTACACCAAGTTTAGGAGACTATCGATAAGATTTCCTTATGTCACCAAGACCTCACACCGACATTCTCCACATCTATTGCTATCGCCCAAACTCATCACTTTTGGTGAGACATTATACCAAAGCTCCACAACTCACATAGACTTAAAAGTTCTCATCAACCAGACAATCGGCTTTTACCGAGACAGCATACCGAGGGTTCAAAGTTAGACTTAAGTCATACCGAGCACCACATGATAGTCGGAAAGACTTAACATTATCGCAAAAATGTCTCTTCGAAACCCTTTGTGTTACCCCGATAGCCAAAAGCTATTGGCAAGACATCCTCCAGTCACCAAGAACTCTCCCTGAGATCCTTTGTGTTACTCCGATGACCAACACTTGAGCCTCTATTGGTGAGACATTTGTACATCGCCGAGACATCATAACAAAAAAACCATTGTTACTCTGATGAACCCAAGTGCATTCTCGTTGGCGAGACTTTAACTATTCGCTAGGACTTCTCATCGAGCCGCTAAAGGTTATCCCGAAGCCCATGGTCACCATGAGTCTCCCCGACACATGATTGAATGGCCTATCAGCCAAAGATCTCTATGAGTTGTAAGAGGTCACACCAATTGCTCTATGTCACAGCAATAGGCTCCATAGTGAAAGCATTCGACAAGACAAAAGCTAGGTCACAACAACCTGAACAAAAACATGGTGTTCCAAACTGCTAGTAAGGCAGACATTTGAGCTATCACACCGACTTGACTCCAATGGAGGTTTCAGCCTATGATGATTGAGGCATATATTTCCAACAATCTCCCACTTGACGAAGATCACATAGGCTCCTCCAGAGCACAATAAAACTTACAAAAAATCATGGGCACTAAGGCCCATCAAACTGGCACACCACCTGAACTTGTCTGTGCTCACTAGCTTCGTCAATGAATCTGCAACATTCTCCAAAGTATCAACCTTTTCCAAACTGACCTTTCCATCCACCACCATATCTTGTACAAGGTGGTATTGTATGTCTATATGTTTCATCCTGGCATGGAAAGTTGGATTCTTTGAAAGACAAATTGCACTCTGAGTGTCATAGAAAATAGTTATTTCCCTTGCATCAAAACCAATGTTAGAACATAAACATTTCAACCAAACTGCTTCTTTACAAGCATGAGTAGCTACCATGTATTCAACCTCTATATTGGAAAAAGTGACTACAGCTTGCCACTTACTCATCCCACTTACTACACCACCATTCAACATGAAAATATATCCATTGGTGGACCTCCTACTGTCAATGTCCCCTGCCCAATCAAAATCTACATAGCCACGAATGTTGAGAGTCCTCTATGTTTCAACCAAGTTCCCATGGTAATACAAAGCAAAATCTAAAGTCCCCTTCAAATATCTAAACACTCTCTTCACAACATCCCAATGTGTTCTTCCTGGATTAGCCATAAATTGACTAAGAACTCCCACTGCTTGGGCAGTGTCTGGCCTTGTATAGACCATTGCATACATAAGACTACCAACTGCACTAGCATAGGGTACACTGGTCATGTCCTCCATCTCAGTAGGAGATTTTGGACAATCCTCAACAGATAGCTTTGTTCCCTGCAAGACTAGAACCACTAGTTGTTTGCAATAATTCATACAAAATATCTCAAGAACAGTCCTGATATACTTACTCTGACTGAGCCAAAGCTTTCTATTCTTCATGTCCCTAGTTATCTCCATCCCTAGAATATACCTTGCTGCACCAAGATCTTTCATTTCGATCTTAGTAAACAACTGAGACTTAAGATCAAAAATCATTAGCTTACTATTGCCTATGAACAACATATCATCAAAATAGAGAGCAATAACAAGTATTTGATCACTTTCAACTTTATAATCTACATAGTGATCAGATTTTGATCTCACAAATCCCAAAGACAATATAAAAGTATCAAATTTTTGGTACCACATTCTAGGTGACTACTTTAACCCATACAGAGACTTCTTTAATTTGCGTACCAATTTTTCTTTACCTTTCTCAACAAAGTGCTTAGGCTGGGACATATAGATTTCTTCTTCAAGATCACCGTGAATAAATGTTGTCTTCACATCCATCTATTCGACCTCTAAGTCATACGCTGCTGCAAGTGACAAAAGAAATCTAATCGACTTCAGCTTAGCTATAGGAGAAAATATTTCCCCATAATCAATTCCCTTGACCTGGGAATAACCCTTTGCAATCAGTCTTGCCTTGTACTTTTCTACACTTCCATCCAGACCAATCTTTTTCTTAAATACCCATTTACAGCCCACAACCTTTCTTCCTTTAGGCAAGGGCACTAGACTCCAGGTTTCATTCTTTTCTAATGATGCCATCTCTTCATTCATGGCTTCCAATCAAGAGTCTGAATCAGACATTTTAAATGCCTCATTTACAGTCCTAGGCTCATCAGTGCTAGAAATTAAAGCATAGGCACAAGTAAAGTCAATCAAAGAGAACCCATACCTATTTGGCTATTTTCTTTCACAGGTTGACCTCCTCACTTGCTGAGGCTGAGGTTCTTCTTCTTCAAAAATTTTAGAACTGCTTGAGCTCTGCTTAGTTTTAGGTACATTTTGAATTTTCAATTCCTCTTTCTCTAGTGTAGGAGGAATTAATGCTACATCCTTATTGTTTTCTGACTTTGTCTCTGACTACAGATCCAAAGTGGAAGGTTTCAGCTCATGAAAAATTACACTACTGCTATATACAACCTTCTTTGTATCAGGATTCCAAAGCTTGTATCCTTTTATGACAGCACTATAGCCAATAAAAATACATTTGACAACCTTGTTCTCTAGTTTAGATCTTTTCACATCTGGCACATGAGTATATGCCTCACAGCCAAAAACACAAACATGTCTAAGAGAGGGCTTCTTACTAGACCATGCTTCCAAAGGTGTTTTCTCAACAAGAGTAGAATTTGGAGAAAAATTAATTAGGTAACATGGAGTAGATATAGCCTCAGCCTAGAATTTCTTCTCTAAGCCAACACTACTGAGCATACTTCATGCTCTCTCCATTACTGTCCTATTGAATCTTTCTGCAACTCCATTCTGTTGTGGAGTATAAGGTGTAGTCTTGTGTCTTTTAATTCCATGGTCTTTACAGTATCTTTCAAATTCATCAAAACAAAATTCACCACTATTATCAGTCCTTAAGTATTTTATTTTTCTTCCAGTCTAATTTTCAACAAGATTTTTAAATTCTTTAAACCGACTGAATACTTCTGATTTACTTTTTAGAAAATATACAAATGCTCTTTTTTGAGTAATCATCAATAAATGACACATACTATATTGACTTAGACAAAGAAGGAACATCTACTAGACCAAACACATCCAAATGAATATAATTTAGCAAACAAAAAGATTTATGAGGACTGGAATAAAATAAAACACGGTGCTAGTTTCCATATATACAATGCTCACAGAATTGAAATTGGAGATTACAATCTTCAAGCCCCTCAACCAGGTTTTTGTTCTTCAAGGTTTTTAAATCTTTTTCTCCTATGTGGCCTAACCTATGATGCCAAAGCAAAGTCTTCTCTACAGGAAGTTTTACTTCCATAGAGTTTACATAATTAGGGATATTTCCCTCTTTACCTCCATGAGCAGCTTTCAGTGACTTTCCAGAGACACTGTTACATTGAACAACATGTGCATCCAGCTTGTACAGGGTACCAATTTGAGCACCTCTAGCCAGCACCATTGAACCTCTAGTCATCTTGCAACCACTTCTAGAGAATGTAACTTGTACTCCAATATCATTCAACATACTTACAAAAAGTAAGTTTCGAGCCAAACCTGGTATATGCATTACATTATTGATTCCCTTCACTCTGCCATTAGGGAATTGTATTCTGACTCTTCCATGGCCAACAATCTTTAAAGTTGAATCACTTGCCAAGTACACCTTTCTACCATTGTATTCTTCATACTTCGTGAACCATTCTATATGAGATTTCATGTTTAAAGATACTCCAGAATCAATCAGCCAGACATCATTTGATGCCTGAGTAGCCAAGGCTGCAATGAAGGTGTCACCATCACTATGAGAAGAACCATTATTGGAAGAGCCCTTCTTCTTCTTTTTCTCCTCTTTACAATCCTTTCGAACATGACCAAGTTTCCCATAGTTCTAGCACTTTACCTTGGACTTCTTGCCAGGAGACTTTGATCTCCCCTCTGATTTCGATTTGGACTTCTTGCTTCTCCTCTCTCTTTTAGTCTTCCTTTGACAACAAGAGCTTCCTTCTCATCTCTTCTGACAGCAAAGAACCAAAACATCTTCCATCTTGAAATTGGATGTTGTACTCCCAATAGCCATCACTAGATGATCCCAAGAGTCTGGCAAAGAACACAGTAGTAGCATACAATGATCCTCTTCTTCAGTCTTCACACCAACAGATGTCAATTGAGAAATTATCATATTAAATGCGTTCAAATGATCAGACACAGACCCTCCTTCCCGCCTTCTCAAAGAATACAGATTCTTCTTCAGGAACAATTTATTCACCAAGGACTTCCCCTAATAAATAGATGCTAGTCTCTTCCACAAAGAAGAGGAAGTCTTCTCCTCATGCACATTCAAAAGAGCTGAGTCTACCAAATAAAGCCTTATTAGCCCCCTTAGACTTCCTATCTACAAGGTCCCAATCTTCTTCTTCATGCCTGTAGGTTTAGTTCCAGACACTGCAAGCCATAGATCATGATCAACTAGAAGATCCTCCATCTTGAGTTTCCACAACTCAAAGTTACTGTCATTGAATTTCTCTATTTCAAACTTTCCAGACATGCTAGCCATCTCAACCTGTAAGCAAAGATAACAAACTCTACAAGACTCCCACTAAATAGAATTGACTCAAAAAACCTAATGTACCCACAAGGATAACACAACTGGCCAGGCTCTGATACCACTTGTAAGGAAAATTAGATGCACAAACAATTCTCCTAACATCAATACCTTAGAAAAGAATGTAGATATACTTTTAATTTTTTCAATTACAGTTCAACTAAGATGCACTATGAAGTAAATAACAGAAACAAAGTATTTGACAATCAGACAGGAACATAAGATATACGTGGGAAAACCCTTACAAGAGAAAAACCCACCACACCAAGAGAAATTGCTTTGTATTACAGCAATAAAGATTACATACAAATGTCAGACTTATCTTTCTAGTGTCTGTTTACAGTAGCATTCACCATGAACAATCTTGTACAGGAACCTTCAAGTTACAATATTTACAGTTTAGAAAAACATTTACTGATCATACAACCACCCAGCAATCTATTGATCCAACCAATCGATCATAATCTACAATCACAGAGTATATCCATGTTGTTCCATGTCCGTTGAGCTTCCTCACAGAACCATCACAACGAACTACCTTCTAACTGTTCAGATTAAACTTCTCCTATTCGTCTACGAGACTCCACATAGGATGGTCAAACTGTCAAAAGAATTTACACTATGTTGGCATCTCGGTGAGACACTAATAGTTTCTCGCTGATGCCACATAACCTTCATATCGATGTCTCCAAGAGTTGTTTCCATCGGCAAGAGGTTTCACTGAATTCAAAAGACTATCGCTCAACTTTCGCCCTGTCGCTAAGACATATCACCTTCGTTGAGATGTCCCAACGAGCCTTCTTGTGTTACACTGAGTTCAAGAGACTAGTGCTAAGACTTTCTTATGTCACTAGAACCTCCACCGACATTCTCCACATGTATCGCTATTGCCCAAACTCATTGCTTTCGGTGAGACATTATATCAAAGCTTTGCAACTCACATAGATTTATGTGTTCTCATTGGCCAGACAATTGATTTTCGCCGAGACATCATACTGAGGGTTCAAAGTTACTCCAAAGACTTAAATCATACTGTGCACCATAGGAGCATTGGAAAGACTTAACATTATCACCAAGGCATCTCTTCAAAACCCTTTGTGTTACCCTGATAGCTAAAAGCTATCGGCAAGACATCCTCCAGTCGCTAAGAACTCTGCCCAAGATCCTTTGTGTTACTTTGATGACAACACTTGAGCCTCCGTCGGTGAGACATTTGCACATCGCCGAGACATCATAATGAAACAACCATTGTTACTCTATTGAACCCAAGTGCATTCCCGTCAGCGAGACTTTAACTATTCGCTGGGACTTCTCACTGGGAATAACCCTTTGCAATCAGTCTTGCCTTGTACTTTTCTACACTTCAATCCAGACCAATATTTTTCTTAAATACCCATTTACAGCCCACAACCTTTCTTCCTTTAGGCAAGGGCACCAAACTACAGGTTTCATTCTTTTCTAATGATTCCATCTCTTCATTCATGGCTTCCAACCAAGAGTCTAAATCAGACATTTTAAATGCCTCATTTATAGTCCTAGGCTCATCAGTGCTAGAAATTAAAGCATAGGCACAAGTAGAATCAATCAAAGAGAACCCATGCCTATCTGGCTATTTTCTTTCACAGGTTGACCTCCTCACTTACTGAGGCTGAGGTTCTTCTTCTTCAAAACTTTTAGAACTACTTGAGCTCTGCTCAGTTTTAGGTACATTTTGAATTTTCAATTCCTCTTTCTCTAGTGTAGGAGGAATTAATGCTACATCCTTATTGTTTTCTGACTTTGTCTCTGACTGCAGATCCAAAGTGGAAGGTTTCAGCTCATGAAAAATTACACTACTGCTATATACAACCTTCTCTGTATCAGGATTCCAAAGCTTGTATCCTTTTATGACAGCACTATAGCCAATAAAAATACATTTGACAGCCTTGTTCTCTAGTTTAGATCTTTTCACATCTGGCACATGAGTATATGCCTCATAGCCAAAAATGCGAACATGTCTAAGAGAGGGCTTCTTACTAGACCATGCTTCTAAAGGTGTTTTCTCAACAAGAGTAGAATTTGGAGAACAATTAATTAGGTAACATGGAGTAGATATAGCCTCAGCCTAAAATTTCTTCTCTAAGCCAGCACTACTAAGCATACTTCGTGCTCTCTCCATTACTATCCTATTGATTCTTTCTGCAACTCCATTCTGCTATGGAGTATAAGGTGTAGTCTTGTGTCTTTTAATTCCATGGTCTTTACAGTATCTTTCAAATTCATCAAAACAAAATTCACCGCTATTATCAGTCCTTAAGTATTTTATTTTTCTTCTAGTCTAATTTTCAACAAGATTTTTAAATTCTTTAAACCGACTAAATACTTCTGATTTACTTTATAGAAAATATACAAATGCTCTTGTTGAGTAATCATTAATAAATGACACATACTATCTTGACTTAGACAAAGAAGGAACATCTACTAGACCAAACACATCCAAATGAATATAATTTAGCAAACCAAAAGATTTATGAGGACTGGAATAAAATAAAACACGGTGCTAGTTTCCATATATACAATGCTCACAGAATTCAAATTCAAGATTACAATCTTCAAGCCCCTCAACCAGGTTTTTGTTCTTCAAAGTTTTTAAATCTTTTTCTCCTATGTGGCCTAACCTATGATGCCAAAGCAAAGTCTTCTTTATAGGAAGTTTTACTTCCATAGAGTTTACATAATTAGGGATATTTCCCTCTTTACCTCCATGAGCAGCTTTCAGTGACTTTCCAGAGACACTATTACATTGAACAACATGTGCATCCAGCTTGTATAGGGTACCAATTTGAGCACCTCTAGCCAGCACCATTGACCTCTAGTCATCTTGCAGCCACTTCTAGAGAATGTAACTTGTACTCCAATATCATTCAGCATACTTACAGAAAGTAAGTTTCGAGCCAAACCTGGTATATGCATTACATTATTGATTCCCTTCACTCTGCCATTAGGGAATTGTATTCTGACTCTTCCACGACCAACAATCTCTAAAGTTGAATCACTTGCCAAGTACAACTTTCTACCATTGTATTCTCCATACTTCGTGAACCATTCTCTATGAGATGTCATGTTTAAAGATACTCCAGAATCAATCAGCCAGACATCATTTGATGCCTGAGTAGCCAAGGCTGCAATGAAGGTGTCACCATCACTATGAGAAGAACCATTATTGGAAGAGCCCTTCTTCTTTTTCTCCTCTTTACAATCCTTTCGGACATGACCAAGTTTCCCATAGTTCTAGCACTTTACCTTGGACTTCTTGCCAGGAGACTTTGATCTCCCCTCTGATTTCAATTTGGACTTCTTGTCCTTCTTCTTGCCTTTCTTTTTTAGTCTTCATTTGACAACAAGAGCTTCCTTCTCATCTCTTTTGACAGCAAAGAACCAAAACATCTTCCATGTTGAAATTGGATGTTGTACTCCCAATAGCCATCACCAGATGATCCCAAGAGTCTGGCAAAGAACACAGTAGTAGCATACAATGATCCTCTTCTTCAGTCTTCACACCAACAGATGTAAATTGAGCAATTATCATATTAAATGCGTTCAAATGATCAGCCACAGACCCTCCTTCCTACATTCTCAAAGAATACAACTTCTTCTTCAGGAACAATTTATTCACCAAGGACTTCCCTTGATAAATAGATGCTAGTCTCTTCCACAAAGAAGAGGCAATCTTCTCCTCATGCACATTCAAAAGAATTGAGTCTACCAAATAAAGCCTTATTAGCCCCCTTAGACTTCCTATCTACAAGGTCCCAATCTTCTTCTTCATGCCTGTAGGTTTAGTTCTAGACACTGCAAGCCATAGATCATGATCAACTAGAAGATCCTCCATCTTGAGTTTCCACAACTCAAAGTTACTGTCATTGAATTTCTCTATTTCAAACTTTCCAGACATGCTAGCCATCTCAACCTGTAAGCAAAGATAACAAACTCTACAAGACTCCCACTAAATAGAATTGACTCAAAAAACCTAATGTACCCACAAGGATAACACAACTGGCCAGGCTCTGATACCACTTGTAAGGAAAATCAGATGCACAAACAATTCTCCTAACATCAATACCTTAGAAAAGAATGTAGATATACTTTTAATTTTTTCAATTACAGTTCAACTAAGATGCACTATGAAGTAAATAACAGAAACAGAGTATTTGACAATCAGACAGGAACACAAGATATACGTGGGAAAACCCTTACAGGAGAAAAACCCACCACACCAAGAGAAATTGCTTTGTATTACAGCAATAAAGATTACATACAAATGTCAGATTTATCTTTCTGGTGTCTATTTACAGTAGCATTCACCATGAACAATCTTGTATAGGAACCTTCAAGTTACAATCTTTACAGTTTAGAAAAACATTTACTGATCATACAACCACCCAGCAATCTGTCGATCCAACCAACCGATCACAATCTGTAATCACAGAGTATATCCATGTTGTTCCATGTTCGTCGAGCTTCCTCACAGAACCATCACAATGAACTACCTTCTAACTGTTCAAATTCAACTTCTCCTATTGGTCTACGAGACTCCACATAGGATGGTCAAACTATCAAAATAATTTACACTTTGTTGGCATCTTAGTGAGACACTAATGGTTTCTTGCTAATGCCACATAACCTTCATATCGATGTCTCCAAGAGTTGTTTCCATCGGCAAGAGGTTTCACTGAATTCAGAAGACTATCGCTCAACTTTCGCCCTTTCGCTAAGGCATATCACCTTCATTGAGACGTCCCAACGAGCCTTCTTGTGTTACACTGAGTTCAAGAGACTATCGCTAAGACTTTCTTATGTCACCAGAACCTCCACCGACATTCTCCACATGTATCGCTATTTCCCAAACTCATTGCTTTCGGTGAGACATTATATCGAAGCTTTGCAACTCACATAGATTTATGTGTTCTCATTGGCCAGACAATTGACTTTCGTTGAGACATCATACTGAGGGTTCAAAGTTACTCCAAAGACTTAAATCATACTGAGCACCACAGGAGGATTGGAAAGACTTAACATTATCGCCAAGGCATCTCTTCAAAACCCTTTGTGTTACCCTGATAGCTAAAAGCTATTGGCAAGACATCCTCCAGTCGCTAAGAACTCTGCCCGAGATCCTTTGTGTTACTTTGATGACCAACACTTGAGCCTCCATCGGTGAGACATTTGCACATCGCCGAGACATCATAATGAAACAACCATTGTTACTCTATTGAACCCAAGTGCATTTCCGTCAATGAGACTTTAACTATTCGCTGGGACTTCTCACTGAGCTACTAAAGGTTATCCCGAAGCCCATGGTTACCATGAGTCTCCCCGATACATGATTGAATGGCCTATCGGCCAAAGATCTCTACGAGCGGTAAGAGGTCACACCGACTCCTCTATGTCATAGTGATAGGCTCCATAGTGAAAGCGTTCGGTAAGACAGAAGCTAGGTCACGACCTGAACAAAAATATGGTGTTCCAAACTACTAGTCGGCCAAACATTTGAGCTGTCACATCGACTTGACTCTAATGGAGGTTTCAGCTTGTGATGATTGAGGCATATATTTCCAACAAGGATGAGATCGAGCAAGTAGCCAGATATGTGAATGGCTTGAGGCCATCTATACAAGATGAGATCAATTTGATCAATGTGAAAAGTATGGAGGAGGCATATCAATGTGCCCTAAAAGTAGAAGATAAGCTAAATAAAAGACATGAGCAGAGATAGAGAGGAAGGGGTGAAAGATTTCAAAGAGGAAGAACTTTTACTAGAGGAGGAAGAGGATATTTTGCAGATCAGAATAAAGATAAGGAAGTCAGTAAGAATGATAATTCATACCGTATAGTTGATGGAAACTCTTATTGGAGAGGAGGATATGGTGGTTACCAAAATGAGGTTTATAGAAAAGATGATAGAGGACAGGAGAAAAGAGTATTCAGGAAAACTTGTTTTAAGTGTGGTGGAGAAGGACGCAGAGCATTTGAATGTAATCAAGGAGAGACAAGAAAAAAGATAGAGAATAGTAGAAGAATTACCTTTGCTGAGGAGGATCATGCCAGATCCTGTAATAAACTGAAAGAGGGAGAAGGGTTGGTGAACATAAGAGTATTGTGTCAAAGTAAGATGGAGCAGGAATCATTGCAGAGAAAGAATTTGTTTCAGACCAGATGCAAGGTAGTTGGTAAATGTTACAAAGTGATTGTTGATAGTGGAAGCTCCAAGAACTTGGTTTCTGAAGAAATGGTGACCAAATTGAAGCTGGAAAGATTGAAACACCTTAAGCCCTATTAGATAGCATGGATTCAAGATGAGCATAAGATACTGGTAAGTGAACAATGTTTGGTGAATTTAAGATAAGAAATTATCATGATGAAGTTTTGTGTGATATCATGCCTATGGATGTATGCCATGTTTTTTCGGGAAGGGCTTGGTAGTATGATAGATAGGCTATTCATGATGGAAAGAAGAACACATATACCATTGTTGCTAATGGGATGAAGCAGAATTTGTTTCCATTGGAGGATGTTCCTAAAGTTGAGATTTGTACAAATGCTAGAATTTATTTGGTTGATGGAAAGAGATTTCTAGATGGACTGAGACATAAGAACATATGTTATGCCTTGGTTCCTAAGAAGTCTAAAGACTTGAAGCATGAAGAAGAAGAAGAACTAGAGGAGATAAAGGATTTGCTAGCAGAATATGAAGCTATCATTTCAGATAAAGTACCTGATGGATTGCCACCTGTGAGGAGTATTAGTCATTGCATGGATCTAATTCTTGGAGCTAGTTTTCCTAATTAAGCAACACACTAGATGACACCAATAGAGAATGAAGAGTTGAATAGACAAGTGCAAGATTTATTGAGGATAGGTTTGATCATAGAAAGCTTAAGTCCTTGTGTAGTACCTATTGTGTTAGCACCTAAGAAGGATGGAGAATGGAGGATGTGTATAGATTCTAGAGCCATAAAAAAAATCACAGTGAAGTATAGATTTCCTTTGCCCTGGATTGATGACATTATGGATTGTTTGAGTGGAACTAAATACTTTAGAAAGATAGATTTGAAGAGTGGATACCATCAGATCATAATTAGAGAAGGGGATGAGTGGAAGACAACATTCAACACAACTAAAGGATTGTATGAATGATTGGTGATGCCTTTTGGACTAACAAATGCGCTAAGTACTTTCATGAGGTTGATGAATGAGGTATTGAAGAAATTCTTGGGTAAGTTTTTGATTGTCTATTTGGATGACATCTTAATTTTTAGTAAGACTAGGGAAGAACATTTGTTGCATATAAGACAAGTTTTGCAAAGTTTTAGAGTAGAGGAGTTGCTGATAAACATTAAGAAGTGTAGTTTCATGAAGGAAGAATTGGTATATTTGGGATTTGTGATATCTATGGATGGATTGAAGATGGATCATGAGAAGGTGAGAGAAATTTTTGAATGTCCTACACTAGAAAGTATTGGAGAGGTAAGATAATTTCCTATATTGGTTAGTTTCTACTGAAAGTTCATTATGAATTTTAGATCTATTTGTAGTTCTATGACAAAAACAATGAGAGGGGATAAGAAGGATTTTAGGTGGACATTTGGAGAAAATTAGAGTTTTGAGTTGTTGAAACAGAAGGTGACTGAATAGCCTATGTTGGCTTTACTAGACTTTAATAAGGTATTTTAGGTAGACTATGATGCAAGTGGAAATGCAATTGGAGCAGTATTAAGTCAAGAGCAAAGACTAGTAGCTTATTTGAGTGAGAAATTGAATAATTCTAGGAGAAGAGATTCAATGTATGACCAGGAGTTTTATGCCATAGTTCAAGCCTTGAAGATGTGGAGACATTACTTGTTTCCTAAGGAGTTTGTGTTATATACAGATCATCAGGCGTTGCAATATTTGAATAGTCAAGGTAAGTTGAATCAGAGACACATGAGATGGGTGGAATTTTTGTAGAGTTATACTTTTTTTTTGAAACATAGGAGTGTAAATTCAAATAGAGTTGTTGATGCTTTGAGTAAGAGAAGTAATTTATTGGCAGAGATGAGAGCGGATGTATTAGGCTTTGATGAATTAAATAACTTGTATGAGCAAGACCTGGATTTTGCAGAACCTTGGAGAGCTTGTAAAGAAAAAGTCTTGGAGGATAGGATTTAGTGGTTGGATTATTTCATTCAAGAGGATATGTTATTCAAAGGGAATTAGTTGTGCATACCTTGGAGTTCAATGAGGGATAGCTTGGTGAAAGAAAAATATAGTGGAGGATTGGCAAGGCACTTTGGAATTAATAAGACAATAGCATTGGTAAGTGAGAATTACTTTTGGCCACAGATTCATAAGGATGTTAGGAAATTTGTGCAGAGTTGTAGAGTTTGTCAAGTTGCCAAGGGGAGTAGTCAGAATGTTGGATTGTATAAGCCTTTAACAGTTCTAAAGAGACCTTGGGAGGATATCAACATGGATTTCATACTTGGCTTGCCAAAAACACAGAGAAGTAATGAATCTATATTTGTGGTGGTGGATAGATTTTCTAAAATGGCACATTTCATACCTTCTAAGAAAACAACATATGCAGTACATGTAGTAGATTTGTTTTTCAAGGAAGTGGTCAGATTGCACAGATTTCCTAGGAGTATTGTTTCAGACAGAGATACAAAATTTTTTGGTTACTTTTGGAAAACACTTTGGAAGAAGTTAAAGATAGATTTAAAGTTCAATTCTACTTTTCACCCATAGAATGATGGATAGAAAGAGGTAGTAAACATGAGTTTAGGGAATTTGTTGAGATGTTTGGTTGGAGAGAAGATCAGAAGTTGGGATTTAGTCCTTGCACAAGCATAGTTTGCTTACAATAATTTATTGAACAAGAGTATCAGAAAGACACCTTTTGAGATTGTTATTGGAGTTTATCATAGAGGTATATCAGAGTTGTGAGACATCAGTAAAGAAGATAAAAGGAGTGCAGAAATAGAGGAATTTGCAGAACATATGACGAAAGTGCATACTCAAGTAAAGCAAAAATTGGAAGATATGAACCGAAAGTATAAGGAGTGAGAAGATGAAAAGAGGAGACATAAGGAGTTCAAAGTTGGAGATGAAGTGATGGTGTAATTGAGGAAGGAAATATTTCCAGTTGGCACATACAATAAGCTCAAGATGAGGAAGTTTGGACCCTATAGGATTTTGAAGAAATTTGATTCAGGAAATGCATATGAAGTAGAGTTACTAGATGACATGGGTATATCACCTATATTCAACATTGTAGATCTACATCAGTACCATGAAGTAGAATTCAGTGAAGATAATGAAGAAAAAATGGAGAAGCATTTTCCTAAACAACAACCAGAAGAGATAGAAGAGATTTTGGATATCAGAGATGGGAGAAAAACATGTGGAAGATAGTACAAAGAATATCTTGTGAAGTGGAAAGGCAGACCAGTGGAGGATTCTTCTTGGATTTCTCAGGCTAAGATACATCGTATTGGTTTTCCTTTAGCCCTAGAAAAGTGAGGGACTCACTTTTCAAATAACCCCAGATGTCTGATGTAAGAGCATCCTTGGTTCTTTGCAATCCTACATCAACCAAAAATATTTTCATTTAAATTTTGTTCTTATTTAGTTCTAGTTGGCAGATTCAGTGTTTCATCATATTTACTCACCAGACCCTATGAATCTATGTTTTCATTATGGACATGTTCATTTTCCTTATTCCAATATTTCAACACAATTGGATCTTTTTCTGGAAAGATATTGCTTCCAGATTAAGTGGCAGTTGAACTGGAACCGAAATAGTTTCAAGCCTAATGACTATTTTGATATCTTGCAATCTTTCCCATAACTTGTGGATCCTTACAGTGTGTTTCGAATTGTTCCATGGAGTGTCCCCGACCTTAATTTTTGGTCCACACTTCATCCTATGCACCCACTGAGGAGAAATTCAAATTTAAGGCCAACCCATTTCATGCACATGTTAAATTTTCCTTCATTGGAGATTGTGATGATCTTTGGCCAACATGGAGGATTCTAGATCTGTGGATATGACATAAAGCATTGTAATGATCATTAGGATAGAAAGTGATAAGTTAGGAATGAACATTGGTTTTGATATGTAATATTTTTGCTCGTATTAAGGAGCATATAGGAATATTGTATTTTGAGCATGTTGTATCAGGCCTGTGAGCCAAATCTGTAAGCTTGGATGTTGCTAACCAATTGTAATCAAAATTTATTATAATAAGAATGTTTGAATCTACATTTTTCTCCATATTCTGTGTTGCACGGTCTAGACTGTTCTCTTTGAGGACCCTCCTACTGTGGCTGCACCACAAGCTTGCAAGGAATTGTCAAAGGGCTACTTTCCACATCAAAGTAGCACCAATTCCCCCATGGGTTGCTGGTTTGAATGCTTGGAATGAGTTTTATTAGCTTTCATTAGATTAATTTTTCTTTGTTTCTTGTTCTTTGCATTTGAATGAATTGCATTGGGAATGATTCTTTTAGACTTTATGGTTGACTAACATTGGGTTATTTGTTCATGTTTGAGAAGGTCTAGATCAACCATTCATAGAATCTAGTACTCATTTCCAAGGAGCAGGTGGATGCTATCACAACACTTCACTATAAAATGAGTGTGTTTGAAGAATAGATGGAGTACATGGTAAGGCAGGGAGAAGAATTAATTATAGATTCTATTGGGAAGTATAGAGAGGCATACCATTGGTCTAAAAATTCCAAGAGATTGGAAGGGGTATGTAGATTTTACCAAGAGAAAAATAATGCTGAAAGGAGAAAATTAAAGGCTCTTATTTAGACAAATGTCCAAGAATTGCTAAGTGAGAAGATAATCACGGAATAGGAGGTTCCAATGTATGGAAAATTTAAGAAGAAAGTAAACTAGGAAGGTGACACCTTAGTACAATGTGTGGAAGGATTTGAGAAAGTCATCAAAAGATGTAATAAATTAATTGACAGATATCAAGGTTTCATTGAAATGCTAGCATGATAGAATTGTGATCCTTGGATGCTATGACAGGATGGTAAAGAAGTACAATATTTCAAGGAGTAGCTTGAAAGAGTGAATAAAGACCTTATTCATTCTCTAAAATAGGAAGTTTTTGATGAAATTATAAAATGCATGAATTCCATGGTCAAATACAAAATAGAAAATATGTAGAGGAATGCAAATATCCTCCAAATATCAAAAGATTATACCAAGCTCAAATACAACTGAAAGGTAATTAAGGGAATTTCAAAAGAGTTTATGCATCAAGTATTAGTTTCATTCTAGGAGTATCAACTGAAGAAAGGTGAAGAAGAGTTCTCGGACCCAGAGTCTAATGCAAGGCAATGAATAACTAGATATCAAATACTTGTGGTTAGCACAAGAATATGCTATTGAAATGAATTTTTTAGGTTGTTCCCAGTCTTAGTGGAGGTGTATTGTCTCAGAATTTAAATAATACCAATGGCCTTGTTTTATGCAGAGCATTTGTATACTAGAGCTTGGAGTTGAAGACTAATGCTGATGAAGAAGTCAAAGCTTTGATTTTGTCTAGAAGATTCCAATGACAACCGGTGTTTGCCACGTGCTACTTTTTGATTTGTTGTTAATGATTCCCTTTGAGAGACTTAAGTTCAAACTTTTGGGTCTTGTTCTTATAAAATGTCGTTTGTTGCTTTACTTTTATTTTTAAGTTCAAAATTATGGATGTCGGGGAGCCAAAAATTCTTTAAGTTTTGTTCTTTTTCCTAATTTTTGAATCATTCCATATTAAAAACTTGTATGCACATAGAAGCTAATCAATATCAAAGCTAATTTGAAATCTACCACTTGGTATGAAATCTTATGTAGTTGATTATTTGTTTTGGTTCGACAAGACTCTATGCTATGTTGTTTAAGGGTGCATACAAAACCTACCTGGTGTCCAAATAAACCCCCCTTTCCCTAAAATCCCACACCATTCTCTGCCTAGTTGTGAAGCAATCTGGTGAAGTATAGAGTGGTTTTCCTTGATTTGGTTAGTTCTTAAGGAATGTGTGGATAATACTTGGGAGAAATTTTACTTTTCAGTATTTTTGATGCTTTATTTTAGAATATATTTTAAATTTCAGAAAGTGTTTCAAAAAAGAGATAAATGAATAGAAATTTTATTGAAAATCTTTTGATTCCATAATATTGTTGAATGCTTAAAGCTAAATTTACTTAAGTGATAGAAAATTTATTTGAAGTTCATGAAATATTATTATAAATCTATTGATCTCATGAAATTTTCTGATGACCAGACTGAGAATATCCTTTACATATCCTTATGATTCCTTTGAGAATTGAAAATTATTGTTTACCTCTCGTGATTAACAACATTATCACAATGAACCCTAATGCAAACCTAGTATGGTCAAGACCTGACATAAATGAGGGATTAAGTTGAGTCAGCCTGAGATTTAGGTTGTCCTAGTTCAATCTTTCAAGTAAGGATAGGTTCTTGTGGTCTCTCTGTGATGATTTATCTACACTGTTGGTGTGTGACTAACATCATGATAAAAAAGAACTGGTGTAAGAAGGAAGGGAATTTCATTGTTCTTTTGGTTTTGTTCAGGTTGAAGTTGGATTCTCGCAGAGTCACTAGGTCTTGGTCTAACAATCCTCAAGTAACTTTAGTCAAACTTAGTCATCTAAAGTCTTCCAAACCTTAAGGGTCTGGAAGTGCAAGTGTGATACCACAAAATTTGACTGTTGTTATACCTACCTTGCCTACAATGATAGATTTCTTTAATGTAGAGTCACCAACCTAATTTTTTGTGTATAATGATCTCTCGAAGAGTCCAGACAAATTGTGTCCTAAGTATTACCTTTACAATGATGTAGAAGAACATATCAATATCTTTAAGGATACATGTTACAGAGCAAGGATACAACATGAAGACATTGTAAGTAGGTTGTTTCTATATACCTTAAATGTTGAAGTTTACTAGTTGTACATCACCCTACCTCATAACTTGGTTAGATCATGGAAATATATGGAAAGTCAATTTTTAGCCAGGTTTAGAACACTAGTTGCTCCTACCTTGTTATATCATTAGTTTTCTCAAATCAAAAGGTTTGATGGTGAACCTATAATTGATTTTAATGATAGGTTTCAAAAGGCCTATTCTAGGTTACAAGAACCTTACATAGTGGATAATTTTTCCACCATCATGATTTATTATACAACAGTAGATCCTTTAATTGCTATGTTTTTTAAATGAAGGGAAAATCCTCCCACTACTTTCCTAAAAGCCTATGTTGAAGCCGTAAGTGTAAATGTAGAAATAAAACACCTCAGAAGTGGATCGTTTGTAGATGGTAAAAATGGATTGAATAACTATCCTGCTCCGAGTGTGAATGGAGTTCCATTAAATCATCCAATGACTCCTAATTCTTTTCCTTCAATGGTACAAAATAGGACATTTCCTCAAAACACTTTCTTTCAACCAAGAAATAGTCAAGCTTTAGTCCTGCACCCTATTCTAGCTATCACAAAGTTGCATCCTAATGGAAACTCTTTCTTCTCATAGACTCAAGAAATTCAAAAAGGTCAAAACTCTAGATGATAAGGAACAAATTAAGGAAATCACATCTCAACTCAAAAGATTCACCAAAAAAGTTACACAATTAAGAAATTAGAATTTTTATTCCTAGAGTAATAATCAAAGTTTGCAAAGCCAATCATATAATGCTCCTAGACTACCTAGACCTTGGAACACACAACCAAATAATGGAGGAATATCCACACCCTTAGATAATGCTAATTCCTTTGATGATAGACCTACGTAAAAGGTGAATTTAGTTGAACTTTCAATGAACAATTAGTGTGAAATCCACAACACAAATGCTCATTCTGAAGTGGACTTTCCGTAGTTTAAAACTACATCAGATATTTTTTATTCTACTATGCACTACAATGAACAATGTGACTCTCATCCTCCCAAAGGGAATGCATTAGTTCCAGTAGGATATGACTCTACTTTGGTTCTTGAAAGTTATGAATGTGTTGAGTCACTTGTTGTTATTAAGAGTCGTACTTATGAACATGAAGGAGATAATTTAGCCATGACTTTAGAAAATTACATGTTTCCTTATCAAGATGAAAATGAACCTTAGGGTGAAGCTGATGAAATTCATTATTTTCAACATCTAAAAGGACATAGCTATGACTTGAGAAGTAACACTACTAGTGGAAGTAGATTCAAAGGGCCTTTTACAATGTTAATCGTGCCTAATAACTTTAATACTCCATCAGATGTTAAATTGAGCAATACTCCAGGGTTACCCAAAGTTACCTCTCAATATAACTCATCGAATGTTTCATGAAGTGAAAAAGTAGACTCCATTGATCAAAAAAATTTGACTAATCATTTAGCAGAAGATATCAAAAAGGTAAAAATCAACCTCTCTTTATTAGAATTGCTCAAAACGCCTATGATCAGGAAAGCTTTCTTGAATACTTTAGAAGATTTTCCAAAAGAAAGCAAGTTTAGTAAAGAATCTTAGAAAAAGGATAGCTCCATTAAGGAAAAAGAAAAAAATATTATTCCTATGGCAGACACGCAAGTAGCCTTTTATAAAAGAAAAATAGAGTCCCCACCATTTTTGCTCATACTGAGAATATTTGGTAAAAATCTCCATAATTGTTTAGTAGATTCTAGAGCAGCTACTAATGTGATGCCTTTATCAATATGTCAGATGCTAGGTTTAACTCTAGTAAACTCCCTGAAGAAAGTCACACAACTTGAAAAAACTAAAGTAAATGTAGTTGGACAATTAACCAATAGTCATATACAGCTAGTGCCAAATCCTCAGATTCAGTATTATATAGATATATAGGTTGTTGAGATACTTGATACTTATGGGATGCTATTGAGTAGGGATTGGTCCAAGACTTTAAATGGATACATGGCCAAAAATTTCTCACATATGTGGCTACCATGGAAAGGAGTTCCTAATAAAATTAGGATTGAGAGAGAATCACACATGAAATATATGATTACTAATTACAATAAAAAAACTGAAGTTCTATACATAGACATAGAACCAAGGGTGTATAAAATTTGAAGTTCAAGAGTTAAAATAGAAGAAGTTTTCATGTGTAATGCTGGAAACATAATAGATAACTCTCAGAATAGACATGTTATTCAAATCAGATTATGATTCTTCCAAAGAAGAGGATAATCATTTAGATAAATTTTGGAAGAATATTGTTGTAGAAGCTTGAGAGAGAAGGAAAATTAAAGATTCATTGAAAAGGTTTTTGTTGCAGGGTTGTTGCAGGTTACAAAATTTTGCACACTCAGAGGGAAGTTGCATGATGTGCTTAGAAATCATTCATAGAATTGAAAGTTGACACTGTTTAGAAAAAACTACGCTTAAGAGTTCTGAGCCAAAAGTACGTGGAGATAAAATGTAGGCTATGCAAACCGAAAATGTTAATTCGAAAACTCGTAAGAATGTTATGCTAAAAGTTGCTAAAGATCAAACTTGGACCCTTAAGTTCGATGGATCTAAATCGAAACAAGGAATTCGAATTGGAGTTGAGCTCATTAGTCTACAAGGTAAGTCTTTTCTTGCTACTTACTGGTTACAATTCCAATGTACTAACAATGTGGCAAAATATGAGGCCCTTATTCATGGTTTGATGCTCGTGATCAAGAAGAAGGTCAAGATTCTTAAGTTGTTTGGTGATTTAGAGTTGGTGGTCAAGCAAGTTCGAAAGTAGTATATTTTTCATTACAAACACTTGTCCAGTTACCGAAACAGAGTGTGCGACTTGATAGAAGATTTTGATGCCTTTAATATTACTCACATCCCAAAAAGATTCAATCAAAGAGCTAATGCCCTAGCTACCACTGCTAGTGCTCTAGAACCTTTGGATACTTGAGATTTGAGGAGGTTTACATTTGAGTTTGTGCAATTTCCCTCAGTTCCTGATAATGTTACAAATTTGCAGGTGTTTGAAGATGATCGTCACATATTGGAGTTTATCACTAACACCAGTATCTTTGAGGCACAAATAATTGAAGAAATAAATCACCTGAATGGTGAAATTCAAGATGAAGAATTATCTCAAGCTAAAGATAATAATATTTTGAAAGGGATAATTGAGTTGGAGAGATTATTTGATGTACATATTAGATAGTTCGAAAGAAAGACCTGCTTAGGAGTGATGGAGGGCAGTCTGAATTATATAATTTGAATACTAAAGAAGACCCTAAGAACATGCTTATAGGGAAGGTATGTACCAAAGAAGAAAGAAGAAGTATTTCTCAGGCACTCAAAGATTATTGGTAGGTTATAGCATGGACATACCAAGATTTGAAAGCTTATGATACTTCCATCATCACTCATACAATTCCATTAAAGCCTAATGTAAAACCTTTCCGACAAAAGCATCAGTCCATAAATGCGCTCTTAGAACCTTTGATTCAAAAGGAAGTAAAAAATCTCTTCTCAACCCAGATAATTTATCCTATTACACATTCTACTTGGGTGGAGAATTTAGTACCTATAAGGAAGAAGAATGGATATATGACTGTGTGTGGATTTTTTAGAATCTTAATAAGGCATCTAAAAAAATATAGTTATCCCATGCCTTGTTTGGAAGAAGTGTTACAAATTGTTAATGGTTCACAGATGATGTCCTTCTTAAATGGATTCTTTGGTACAATCAGGCAATGGTCATGAAGATCGGATGAAGATACTGTTCACTTACAAAGTGGGGAACTTTTTCTTATAGAAGGATGCCATTCAGATTGATAAATTTTGGAGCCACATTCTAGAGAGCTATGGATTATGCCTTCCAAGATTTGATAGGAGAATGTATTAGTATATACATGGATGACCTCATGGTATTTTCCAAGAATAGAGGAGACCATGTTCATGATCTCAGAGCAATATTACAAAAATGAAAAACTTACGGAGTTTCACTAAATCCTAAGAAATGTATTTTCAAGGAAACTGAACGAAAACTATAGGGACATATTATTTCTGAAAGAGGTATTTCAATAGACCCAGATAGAGTGAGTGCCTTACTCAAATTATAGCCTTGGGAAGTAAAAAAGAATTAAAATCATATTTTGGTAAGATCAATTTCATTCAAAAATTTATTACTGGATTTACCAAGATAGTGAAACCAATCAATGATATGTTGAAGAAAGACGAAAAAATTGAGTGGAAAAATAAAGCTAAAGTCCTCATCAAGAATATGCAAGCTGCAATTGTGGAAGCATCGATGTTGGTAAGTCCATATTATTTTAAACCTTTTTTATATTTACTCTTTTGCTTCTAGTCATACATGTGCAGTAGTGTTGACAGAAAGGGGTAAGAACAAAGAAGAAAAGTCAATTACTTTTATGAGTGCTCCATTTAAAGAAGTGGAGCTACGATACATGGATATTGAAAAACAACCCTTTGCTTTGGTTAAAGAAGTACAAAAATTTTGACATTACATTCTCAGAAGTATAGTCAAGGCTATTGTCCATGATGTTGTAGTAAAGATGTTACTAACATAGAGTGAACTTAGAGAAAAGAGAGCTAAGTGGGTTACGATTTTGCAAGGGTTTTATTTAGAGATTATACCAATGAAGTTGGTCTGAGGACAAGTCTTAGTTAAATAAATTGCTAAGATTGATCCAAAAATATCCATCTAGCAATAAACTCTGGATGTAAAAGATCAAGATGATTGGTATTCAGATATATGGCATTATCTAGTTACTTATAACTGCCCTGATCAAATGTAAAGAAATTAGAGAAGAGCCTTGAAGATAAAAGCTCAAAATTATATGATTAAAGGATGGGTTCTATTTAAGAAGAATCATGAAGGAATTCATCTAAGATGTTTGAAGAAAATAGAAGCAAATGAAGTGTTGCAAGAATTACATAATAAATTTGGTACAACTCATGGAGTGCCTTTAGTTATTGCACATCTCATCCTAAGAGTTGGCTATTACTGGCCAATCATTTTCAAAGATACTTATGAACACATAAAGCACTATTATACATGCCAAATTGTTGTAGACAAAGGAAGATTTAATGCTCATCCATTGCAACAGATGATGGAGATGCGTCCTTTCTCATTATGGGGTTTAGACTTCATTAGTACCATTAATCCTCCATCGTCCATAGGTCACAAGTTTGTGTTGACTGCTACCAATTATTGTACTCAATGGATTGAAGTGTGTCATAGCAAACAATGCACCCCAAAGGTGGTAATCAAATTCTTAGAGGAAAGTGGTTAATGAAATCATCAAACAAAAATTTGTGGGATATAATCAAGAGATTAGTTGAAAAGAATCCTAGAGAATCAGATTCTCTATTGAAATTCGGCCTTTGGGTAGATTGTACTAGGATGAAATCCACATTGGGGAATTCTCCTTACCACTTAGTCTATGGGGTAGATCCTATATTGCCTATAAATTTGAAAATCCCTACTTGGAAATTTTCCCAAGAGTACATTGGGTTAAGTGATCAGATCAAAGCTTGATTGTTGCAATTGATGCACTTAGATGAAAAACGTATTAGAGTTATAGATCATTTTGCTAGGCACCAATCTGTGGTAAAATGATGGTTTGAAAAAAGGGCTAGATTAAAAAAATTTAAGATATTTGATTTAGTCCTATATTGGGACAAAGCCCATGAGCATGGTAAGTTTGACAAGTTATGGATAGGTCCTTACCAAGTGTCTGAAATTTTAGGTGACAATACTTATAGGCTTAAAACTTTGATTGGAGAAGATGTCCCATTTCCTGTCAATGGGAAATTCCTGAAACATTACTTCCAGTCTTAGTGTTGGTTGCTAGTTCTTGGGGTAGTATGTAAATAGTTTGTAAATAGTTTTTTTGTAATTAGTTCTTTTGTAAATAGTTTTGTTTTTTTTTTGTTGTTTTGTTATTTTGTGTTGTTTTGTTTTGTTGGGTGTTCGTCTGTTGATTTTTTTTTGTTTTCCTTTTGGGTTTTTGCATTCTTAGGTTATATAGTATTTAACAACCTTTGAAGGTGGTCAAAATAATAGAATGTCAATTATGGAAATGTGATCTATGCTTTGACTGAAAATAGTCCTTTAATTATAGATGATTGAGGAATTGTTTGGTTCCTTTTACTTCAGCTCGCATAAATCATTCAATCGACGTTGAGCTACAAATGCCCATATCTTAAATTATTCTAATGAAATTTGAGATAGTAGTTGTTTGCATTGAGTGAAAAATAATAAGGTGACCTTTGCTACCACTATAATTCTCAACCTAATAGTAGGTTTCATTGCCTGTAAATTGAAGAAAATGAGCTTATAAAGAAATATCAAAAGAAAAATGAATATCAAAGAAATATCAAAAGAAAAAAAGGAAGAGAAATTCAACTCTTTAGGCTATCCAAATATCTCTACCAGGGCTATGGATGCCTGACTGGAAGTAGAGCTATGTTTGGGGGAATTATAGAGATAACCTTGTTGGGGCTATGGATGCTTAACTAGAAGCAAGGTTCTATCCAAAGTTGGATTAAAAGGAATTTCCAAATTATGTAGGTCAATGCAAACATTTGGTATGCTCTAAATTACTATAGTGGAATAAACCAATTGCACACATGTGAACTCAGTGACATTTAATCTTGTATGTTGGCCAAAGTGAAGATGAAATGTAGGAATGAGGGTCTAACCATTTATAATTTGAAGATTGAAGAAAGTTGAAGCATGGTTATTAGGTCCAGAATTGGATTTCTATTGTTTTGTTTTCATTTTTTGAATGATAGTTGTTGTGTGGTCTCACAACACACCCCATTTTTCTCCTTGGAAAAATGTGGACCCACTCTTTTTTGCTGCTTTTCTTTTCTTTCCTTTTCCTTTGTTTGCTTTGGTGTGCTACTCTAAGAAGAAATGGTAAAATAGAAGTTTTGTTTTAACTTTCCTGGTCATTTCCTGAATCCATGTCTTTCTCGAATTCGAGGAGTTATGGTTTTTTTTTCAGGTCTTATCAATTCGCCAAACCCCCAGAGTCCTAGAGTTGATGTGGTTGTGCTAATGATATTATATCTTTGGTTGGTACTAGTTTCCCCCCTGGTCGGTAAGTCGAGACTGATGAGTCGTCACCAGGATAAATCATCTCAATGCATGTGTCCCTTTACTTTATCAGTAGTCAGATAGTTTCTTTTCATTTTCTTTGGCCAGAGAATAGAAACTAGAGGTTCTATTGTAAATATGTTTAAATCATTTTAGCCTTGCTTAAACTCGATTATTGGTTCCTCTTTGCACCTAGTTCTCATAAACCTAATGTGTTCTCCAGTGATCTTTCCCAGGTCCAGTACCAAAGGATTCAAACCTTGTGATAATCAATGATCATGTATCCAAAGTGGCTTTTCCTAATAAATTCTCTGCCTCATAAGAATCAAAGTGAAATGCAAGCATGCCATGTAAGATTTCCACATTGTCTTCTTCTCTAGTGGTGGGCCTGCGCATAATCTAAGCTGCTCATTATTTGAACTCTAATTTTCAATTATTGCACCTTTATTTAAGAAAATTAATGCATTGTAATAGGAAATTTAATGAAGGTGGCAAACTACACGTACTTGACAACACCTCGAGTATGCAGTTACTTTCACAACACTACCTCGTGCTATACTACTAATTTGAAAGAACATTGAAAGATAAAGATTGATATTGTGGCATGAAAAAAATGTAAACCTCAAGAAACCAAGAACACAACTACCAAGGGTTTTGAAGTCACATTCTGAAAACAATTGTATCACTAGCAAAACTAGGTATGTTTCGAATAATCAAAATTTTGCTAGTCATTTTATGCATGCATGTCTCGAGATAATGGTATCTCCTGTAGTAATTGAAATGTTGATTATTTTGAAATTAATTTAACCAAATGGTAGATTTAAAGTTTTATGAATTGTTGAAGATAATTGGTTAAATTTAACCCTAACTGACACACAAGGCACATATCTGTAAAATAATGTAGGACACATAAGTGAATATCAACACCTACAAAGCAAGGCTAGAAGACAAATTTCAATATTTCATTTCACAAGCTATATTAGTCAAGTGGATAATTACTGATAACCATTCAAGATGGTTTTTCGATGTTCAATTCATTGCATGGGCCCCACAAGAAAATTCTTTTCAGTCTATGAAGAATGTAATAGCAACTGGGTTACATTTAGCAGGAAAATTTCTACCAGTGATGGAGGCCCCTGAACTGGTTATGGAATTTTTAAATTGTTACAACCCAGACAAGAGAGTCATTGGAAAGGAAGGAAGAGTCTATGGAGACCTCTCCATGAAAGGGATTGTATATACATTTGGGATCCTCACTTTTCCCTAGATTAATTTAGTAGATATAAAAACAATGGTAAAAACCTACATGAGCGTAGAAGAGGATAATAAGAAAATTATGAGTACACCATGGTGCCAGGAGGAAATTACTAAGCAAATGAAACCAATTCTAAGATCTATGTTCAACCCAAATGTTCAATATGTCATATCTATGCTAAGTAGGATAGTTGGTCTTAGGGATACCAGTAAATTTGAACCATGTATGTTCGTACTCAGCCAAATTAAAGGAAGGCCCTATGCAATTGCAATGGGGAATTTTTATTAGCGATGGGCTACATGACCAGATAAAGGAATCTCCATAGTCTTTATGGTTTTCTATGTCCTCATATGTGATTTATTCCTTCACTCTTAGGGAAAATAAGCAAGGGTTGAATAGAATTGGTACCATGGGTAGAAAAATAGGGAATATTCTGATATATGCTCATTTACCCCAAATTACGATTCATGAATACTGATAGCATAATTAGAGAGTTAATGATGTGTTTTCCATGAATCTGGTAAGGATAATGGAGGAATACAAAGCTAAAAGGTTGTCTCTGAAAGCAAAAAGGATCATTCGGTAGGTTGGAGGCTAGTACATTCAGTTTCCCACTTTCACTTACATCAGGGTGGAAGGATTCAAAGGATTCCCTTTCATGTTACCCAGGTACCCAACGGAAAAACTATTACTACTGGAATTGGTGAGACAGATGAAGCCTTCCCATGCCCTTTTCAACATGGCACATAAGAATTTTTTTGTCAAAATTCCCATCACAATGGGGAATTATAAATGCAATGTGGCTAAACTGGCCGATTTGTGTGAACATGTACAAATTGGAGTTCTTTAAACTCCAAAGAAAGAACTATGATCCAAAGGGGAATATTTCCAAGTAGATAGCCAACAAATATGCTCATGTTAATCATTTAAAGGATTTCTAGCTCAATTGTGATGATGAACACAAAATGAGGAAGAGATCATATCAAAGTTTGTCATTACAATCGATGAAAATTCTTAAACTCCATGACATTCTAGAATAATTGGATGAAGATGATGGAGAGGTGTTGAATCCAACCTATTTAATTCAACTAAGGTTTATGATGAACCCTTCCCAAATCCAAATTATAAAAGTAAAGAAATAACAACCATTGAGGAAATTTTTGAATAGGTTTTAATGCATACTCAACGATAGATTGATGATTATTGTAAAACTCTAAGAAAATTTGGGATAAGGCCCACATAATCACTCAATACAAAGAAGAAACAAAGAGATGAAGGTGAATTTGTGTATGAGGAGTCTATTAAAAAGGGAGAAAAGCTAGTAAAGCAAAGAGTTGTGCATATTGAGGAGATAACCTTTGATTCCCCAAGCCAAAGAGTTTTATTTTCACTAACTAGCTAGCATAAAGAAACTGGACCAAGCAAGGTCAAATTGACAGTGAAGCCTAGAGTGGCATTTTCTTCCACAACAAAACTGAAGATTCAACCTATGACTGTTGAAGAGGCAAGAATGAAAAAGAACACTTGTGCTTTGATAAAGTTTGCATCCCAAAGGGTTGCAACATTATTCACCTCTCCCCTTTTATTCAATATGTCTACAATAAAAGAGACACTGGGAAAGACTCCTATGGCTCTAGAAGAGAGTTCTGAATTAAATGAAGAGAAAAATGGGGAACAGTGGGAGAAATGGGGGTGCCATGATGGAATGAGTAAAAGAGAAGAAATATAAGGTGAAACCATGGTACAACCAATTGTGGAAGAAATCTCGGATGTAGGGTCAATTCCTATAGATGTTGAAGAAGAAGAATTCATAAGAGGAACACTTGCTCCAAAAGCAGGAAACCTTGAGATACTTAATGAAAAGGAAATAGGGGGAACTGCAAGTTAGGGTCCCACTGATGATGTTGTTATTGAAGATATAATTGATTCCCAACTTTTGCTAGGAAGTAGTAGAAATGATGTTGAAAAACCATAGGCTTTTGAAAATTCAAGAGAATATCACATTGAAACTAATAATATAGAGCCTTCACAAACCTCAGATGGTGGGGTGAGAAATGAAGAGAATCATGGTATAATAGGACATAAAGAAAATGATGCCCCATGGACTGGTGTTGAGCAAATGGTTGGATAGGAAAACATAAGTCTTGGAAATGAAGAGACAATGTTGAAACCCGGTAATCCGAAATCCATGCCAGTGAATACTATAAACATTCCAATTCTAGAGGATGTGATAGGCAAGGTTGAGAATGTAAGAGAAGAAGTTCTTTAGCATGCTAAAAACTAAGAACAAAGAAATGTTGTAGAGGTTGAATATAATGATGATGCACCTAATTGGTTGGTTAGGGAATTGGCTTCCCCATTGAAAGTGGAACTAGTGCCTCTAGATCTCAGAAGCTTAATGCAACAAGTGGAAACTCCCAAACCTAGGTGAAGAGAAAAAACAAAACATGTTATGCAAAAGAATGTAGATGGAGGAAGAATGCTCCATATAGCTACTCCGGTGGTGGATAAAAGCAAACATGAGATAATTCCTAGGGATTATAGGGTGACAAGTATCAATGTTGGAAATTCATCTTGGGGACAAGAATTAGAAGAGATGAGAATGAATTTAGAAATAACTGTCGCTAGGGTGAAAAAAAGTAAATAGAAGAAAAGAGAGCTAAAAGAATAAATTGCCTGCCTAGAAAACTTTATAATGTTAGTAGCCCAATCTGATCAAGTGTTATAGGCTTAATTGCCTCAGAATCTGGTACATATTTCCAAGGAGCAAGTGGATGCTATTGCATCGCTTCACCAAAAAATGAGTGTGTTCAAAGAATGGATGGAGTACTCGGTAAGGCAAGGAGAATAATTAATCACAAATGCAATTAGGAAGTATAAAGAGGCATGTTGTTGGTGTGAAAAGTCTGAGAGATTGGAAGGGGAATGTAGATTTCACCAAGACCAAATTGATGTTGAATGGTGAAACTTAAAGGCTCTTATTTAGAAAAAATGTCCAAGAATTAGTAATTGAAAAGATAATCATGGAATAGGAGGTTCCAATGTATGGACAATGAAAGAAATGGGTAAACTAGGAAGGTGATGCCTTAGTACAATGTGTGGAAGGATTTGACAAAGTCACCAAAAGATGTAATAAATTGATTGGTAGATATCAAGGTTTCATTGAAATGCTAGCACAACATAATTGTGATCCCCGAACACTAGGATAGGATGGTAAAGAAGTAAAATCTTTCAAGGAATAGATTGAAAGTGTGAATAAAGACCCTATTCATTCGCTAAACTAGGAAGTTGATGAAATTATACAGTGCAGGAATGCCATGGTCAAATACAAAATGGAAAAGATGTAGAGGAATGAAAATATTCTCCAATTATTAGAAGATTATACCAAGCTCAAATACAACTGAAAGGAAATTCGAGGAATTTCAAAAGAGCGTATGCATCAAGTATCACTTTCCTTCTGAGAGTATGAACTGAAGAAATGTGAAGAAGAGTTCTCAGACCCAAAGTCCAATGCAAAGAAATGAATAACTGAATATCGGATATTAGAGGTTAGCACAAGGATATGTTGTTGAAATGAATTTTGCAGGTTGTTCCCAGTCCCAATGGACGTGTCTTGTCCTAGAATTTGAAGAATACCAATGGCCTTGTTTTATGTAGAGCATTTGTATACTGGAGCTTGGAGTTGTTGACTAATGCTGATGAAGAATTCAAAGCTTCAAATTTGTGTGGAAGATTATAATGATAACTGGCATCTGCCACGTGCTACTTTTTTATTTGATGTTAATGATTCCCTTTGAGAGACTTAAGTTCAAATTTTTGGGCCTTGTTCCTCTAAAAGGTCATTTGCTGCTTTACTTTTATTTTTAAGTTCAGAATTTGTGGATGTCATTTTCCTTTTCTTGTTTTATGAATAATTCTATATTAAAAACTTGTATGTAGATAGAATCTAATCAATATCACATCTAATTTGAAAGCTTCCACCTATATAGAATATTATGTAGTTGGTTGTTTGTTTTGGTTGAACAAGACTATATGTTGCATTGTTTAAGGGTGCATACAAAACCTACCTGATGTCCAAATAAACCCCCCTTTCTTTAAAATATTGCACCATTCTATGCTTAGTTGTGAAGCAATCTAGTGAAGTATAGAGTGGTTTGCTTTGATTTGGTTAATTCTTGACGCATACTTGGGTAATACCTAGGACCAATTTTACTTTTTAGTATTTTTGATGCTTTATTTTAGAATAGATGTTAAATTTCAAAAAAAGTTTCAAAAAAGAGAGAAATGAATGGAAATTTTATTGCAAATATTTTGATTCCATAATATTGTTGAATGCTTAAAACTAAATTTACTTAAGTGATAGCAAAGGGTAAAAGCACAAAGCTATGTCACACTTTCAGCCAACTTATTAGCACAACTAAATTTAAGTATTTCTAACTAAAAATCAATTTTGGTCAAACATATTATCTAGTAAGATTCATTCTAGTTAAGATAGATACTTCCACAACTTTTTCAACTAAAATTGTTTGCTAAAAATATATGGAGCACCACTTTGAGTCCAATTTACCCAAAAAATAAAATTATTTGAAAAACTTGAAGTTTCAATAAGTCCTGCTAATGTAAAAACATGTTTTGTAAAAATATAAAAATACTCTTTTGTAGATCCATAAGTGTAGTTTTCAAAAATATATTTATTTTAATAGTTTAATAATTATTTATATTTATTTTTATTTTTATTAAAATTAGGTTACCAACACAAAATATTCAGTTGATTACCATGCCAAGGAAAAAATACTAAAACTTATTAAAAATAAAATAAAATATGATGCACTAGATTTAAAAGAATCTATTTCAAGATGGTATAATTTTTTTTCCATTTTAGATAAATATTTAATATGAAAGTTGACGTATGATGGAAACAACCATTTTTTGATTCACACACATTTTAATATTTATTTAAAAAAATATATTTATCAAAATTGGAAAAAATTATATTCATGCACTAAAGTTTCAAGTTATAAATACACACAAAAAAATTGAAAGAAAAAAATAGAATTTACTATAAAAAGTTTGACGTCCCATGCAACTTCATTTTTCAACATTTTATCAGCAACTAAATTATAGTGTTAATTTATTAAAAACTAGTTTAAAATAATTTTTTAATTTTTTTAAAAAAATAGAAACATAAAATATAGTAAAAGATACATATTTTATTAGTTTGCATCATTTCAAAATTCAAAACATATATGCCACTTTTTAGTGATTCAAGTTTAAAAGTTGGATCAACATTGGTTGTTTCCTTTAAAGTGTGACACAACTTTGTGCTTTTACCCCAAAGTTATTTGAAGTTTTCATGAAATATTATTGTAAATCTATTAATTTCATGAAATTGTCTGATGATCGTACCTAGAATATCCTCTACATATCCTTATCATTCCTTTGAGAACTGGAAATTATTTTTTACCCCTCATGATTAACAACATTATCACAATGAACTTTGATGTAAACCTAGTATGGTCAAGACCTGACATAAACGAGCCTTGGGATTAAGCTGAGTTAGCCAGAGATTTAGGTTGTCCTTGTTCAGTCTTTCAAGTAAAGATAGGTTCCCGTGGTTTGTCTGTGAGGATTTATCTACACTATTGGTGTGTGACTAACACCATGATCAACAAATGGTATGATTGTTATGGGTATGTGTAGGATCATGATGGGTCAAAAAGTGGCAATATGATGGGTATGTGACTGATGACTTTTTTTTAGCCAAAATTGATGAAATGAAAAGGGTTTTTAAAGGAGATTCTTAGCTTTCCACCAATATGAATTATGCTTTACTTTGAATTTAATAAGTAATTATTATTTATTTTCTATTCAAATTATGACTAAAGTCCTCATTGATAGACTAATTGAAAAACATCTATAGCTTTCAAACAATATCACATTTTTTGAATCCAAAACATATGTCACATTCTATGATTCACATACTATAGGATTAAAAACATAAAAATTGAATTTCATGAAGTTTTGACCAAGTTAAGGTGGTCAGACATACAAGTTTTTATAATTTTTAAAGTTGTAATAAAAAATCATAATTAATTATTTACTTGGAAAAAAATTACAAAAAAATATGCATCACAATGGGACATGAGTCTAAAATATTATAAAAATATTATCATTTTATTGTGGTTAGGGTGTGAGGAAATTTTACTATGCATTAAAATTTCAAATTTTCACAAATAGATTTTTTTTAAAACAAACCTAGTAGTTTAGAAACTACATTCAATTTTCTATAGATTCTATTCTTACATATTTTTGAAATAATCTAGATAACTTATTCAAATTTTTATGTCAAGTTGCCTAACTCTGATTTTCTAAATTTTTTGCCACTTAAGGGCCTTTTTTCCATGATGATCATGCACATACCCTTACATGAGATCATTTATTTATATAACCAAGGTGAGACATAATATTAGATAAGATCATGACAACTGTCATAATATTATATCATGAGACAAATAATATTAAGTTACTTAAGAAAAAATCAGTAAACTTTAAAATATATCATTGTATGATAACTAACAACCTTCTAGAAATATTCTCCAAGACCTAAGTGAACTATTTAGTTAGAACACCTATTTACACCAAGACCCCCCTTCAAGTACAACTTAGGAAGAAAAATATTATTATGAAATTGATGTAAGCATCAGTCCCAAAATGAGGTCATATTACGTACCCATGTAAAAATGAAATCTCTCAAAAATAGAGGAAAGGAGAAAACCTAGAGGGATAAAAATCCTCCCCACAAGAGACATGGAAGCAAAAAGTTCTCACTAAAGAATGAGAAGGAAAAACCCTCATGAAAGAAAAAATATCCTCCCATAAGAGAGAAAAAGAGATACCATAAAACCCTATCATAATTTTGAGTCTCCTATAATGATGGTAGATGATTGACATTAAATACAAAAGATGATCCAAACTCATCGAACAAAATTCCTTCCCTTAGGAAGAAACAAAACCAATATGGTATGCAATATTTCTTCCCATTATTGAAATAATATATAGGAATAAAAATTATGTGTGATGTTTCCAAATGTTTATAGAGTGTCTCCATGTCAATGTTGAAATCTTTCAAACTCAAAATAAGTATTCTAGGCCACATTGTAGAAGATGATAATCTAGAATCTCCTAGAAATGATTGTAGAACATAGTCAAAAGAAAAAGAAACCCATTCATGTCAAACTATAATGAATGATCATGTAGAGAATGAATAAGAGGGTCAGAGTGTTCTCTCACAAAAAATGAAGAAGGATCATCTCCATCAAAGAGAAGATAAATGTAATCAATGATGTCTCCCAAATATAAAATGTGGGACTCACAAAATAAACCAACAATGTATATCAAGTATTCATCCCAAGAATATGTAGCTAGAAAACATGTATATCTTTCAACATTGAATCACAAGGAGCCAAAACAATGGCAACATGAACATCATTAGACACAACAGTAGATGAAAGAGATGGAATACCAATACATGTCATTATATCCTTAGTGGATGAAAAAATACCAAGATTCAAATGACCATACTAAATCACCTCAAAAGTGTCCACACTATATGCCTAAGTGTGAACATCTACCAAAGGAAAAATAGGAGAAAAATGTGATAAGGTGTAAAAATGATATTGATGATCAACCTCCCCAATTGTAAATATATATATTTGCTAAATTTCATGGAAATTTGAGAAAAATGCAAAAAAGGACTATTTGGCACACTCCAAATTTGGCATGTGCCAAATTTTGCGGGTGCCAAATGAAAAAGTTGAATAAAAATAGAAAGAGTTCCTTCCTTTGTCATTTTTTCTCAACTCGCGCTCATCAAATCTCTTCCATTTTTTGCACTCTTAGCTTGTAATTAGTCATGATGATGTCACCAACACGTCAAAGAGGTAAAAAATATTGCGAAGAGGTATGTATTTCTATTGTTTTTATTTCAAATTTGATTTAGAATTTAGATTGAAATAGGTTCTTAATAAAACTTTGTTCTAATTCTCAAGGAATGAATCTCCACCTCCAAACATTGAGAATTCACAATCACCCCTCACAAAGAGCCTCCTGAACAAGAACAACCTCAAACCCCTCCATTAGTTTATAGGAATCCTCAAAGAACACAAGAAAATATCCTAAATCAAATTGAAAACAATAAAAGAGACATTGAACAATTAATTTGAAGATTAACTGAGTATGTTGAAACCCATCCTTATACGAGAGGGATTGTTAAATCATTGAAGTTAATTGTATCTCATGTAGGAGAAATGATTGAGAAAATAGATTTTTGGTCAAATAAGAGGAAGAAGAACTAAGAAAATTTTATGCTAGTGGTCTATCATATGCAGATGTGAAAAACAAAAAATTAGCAAAGCTAAATTATGTGCCCTATTTACAGACCCGAGAACCAACACACCTTTATCTCATGTATGTAGGAGATTCCCCATCCATTGGTGCCACCATGAATTAATCAAAAATAAAATTTGGGAGTGGCGGTGGATGGTATTTGACTAACCTCCATGCAATAATGATGAGGTACCACAATACTTTTTGAGGAAACTCTCTTGCAAGTTTGTCCTCAATAAGATACCAAATTATTTTGACATCTTAGACTTTCAGGGTAGAGGTGGGGGCTCCACACATGATAGACCAGGTGCATGACATAATCCATAGTTGGCACCAAGACCCTTGGCCAAACCCATGGTGGAGCATGTCGTCATTCCTTCCATTGTTAAGGATAGTGTCAAGGTGGACACATTGGAGTCAATTAGCTCGCTCACCCAGACCATTATATAGTGTGTGAGGCCTCTAGTAGAGCCTGATGTGGAGGAGACGTGCAGGCCCCCAGATCACCCAGCCATTGTGGTGCTTGTGGTGCTCTTTGCACATACAATTATTAGAGTGCCCGAGATGTAGCTACACATTCTACATCAGTTGCAGAGGCAATGGTTATGACAAATAAATTGCTGAATAATACATTCAACAATGATACTCAGGTAAAATTCAGCAAGTTCATTTAATTTAGTTTAATATTAAATTATATTTTGAAATTTAAGAATAACTAAATTAGTAGAATCAATATGATGAAATTTTAGGGTCGGAGTGTTGATGACATGTGCTCCATTCTTGCAGACCCTTATTCATTCTTGACATTGAGTCCATAGGTATGCAACTAGTATTAAAGATATTATTATTGCATTTGAACAGTTGAATGTTATTTGAATATTTCTCATAACATGATTTGGATGTCAAATAGTTTCCTGGTGGACCTTCTAGCTTCAAACCTCGCTATTCATGTCCTCAAAAAACTTTCACTTAAGTAACCTTTATTCATTAATGGTGTTGTAAAACAATGTTAGCTAGTTTTCATAATTTTGCGTATACATATCTAAAAAATTGATGAGAAACACAAACATTGGTTGGTCTTATGAGACCCTAATTATTTACCATTAAACATCCATCTCATTATTCCATTCCTATCATCACACATATTTTAACCATTTTATATCACATATCCCAATATTTAACACCTTATATATTATACCACCTTCCTTCATATTTCATCTTATACGCATATTGTTACAAGAAACCTTTCCTCCTACTCATTATTGACCAAATCTCTTATACATTATTACTACACACCTCAAGTTCCCACTTCATGTCCTATATTCAAACCTTAAACACCACCTAATTCACTTTATGGTCTAATATTCCCTCCTAATTACTTCCTGTTAACCTCTAGTACAATTCACCTTAAATGTTTTATTATCCCATCATAGCTCATCCAGTTAATCTCTACTAGTCCATTTTATGTTCCATCATTCCCTCTTGATCGTGACACATTATCTTCTCCTAATTCACTTTTCGTTCCTTTATTCCTTCCTAATCCCATCCCATTAATATTTAATAGTTCACCCTATTTTCCATGATCCCCTCCTAGCCCATCCCACTAATATCTACTAGTCCATCCTATGTTTCATTATGCCCTTCTACTCCCATCTTATTTCACCCTATCTTCCATCATCCCCTATGTTCCTTTATCCATTTTATGTTATACCATCTTTATCCATGTTTCATCCTATAACTCTTCTCTATTATTACTACACATAGGTCAAGTTCCCACTTCATGTACTATAGTCAAACCCTAGACACCTCCTAATTCACCCTATGTTCCTATATTCCCTACTAATCCCATCCCATTAACCTATAATTGTTCACCCTATATTTTGATATACCATCCTAGTCCATCCCATCAATCTATACTAGTCCATCCTATGTTCCATTAACCCCTTCTATTCCCATCCCATTACCCTCTCTTATTTCATAGTATATTCCATTATCCCCTCTTGGTCTTGTCCCATTATCTTCCCCTAATTCACCCTATATTCCTTTATTCCCTCCTAATCCTATCTCATTAACCTCTAATAGTTCATGCTATATTTTGATATCCCATCCTAGCCCATCCCATTAATCTATTCTAGTCCATCCTATGTTCCATTAACCCCTTCTATTCCCATCCCATTACCCTCTCTTATTTCACCATATGTTCCATTATCCCCTCTTGGTCTTGTCCCATTATCGTCCCCTAATTCACCCTATGTTCCTTTATTCCCTCCTAATCCCATCCCATTAACCTCTAATAGTTCATCCTACGTTCTATGATCCCCTCTTGGACCATCTCACTAATCTCTACTAGTCCATTGTATGTTCCATTATCGCATTTGACTCCCATCCCATTGTACCATCTATTATTTCACCATATGTTCCATTATCCCCTCTTGGTCTTGTCTCTTTATCCCTTCTATGCTATGGCACCTCCATCCAAATTTTATCCTATACACATGTACTGTTACAAGAAATATTTCCTTCCATTCATTATTGATCAAATTTCTCTTCTCCATTACTACTGCACACCTCAACAATCAACTTCATGTGCTATAGTGAAACCCTAGACATGTCCTAGTTCATCATATGTTCCATTAGGGTATGTGCAGGATCATGATGGGCCAAAAAGTGGCAATATTATGGGTATTTGTAGAGTATGTGGCTGATGACTTTTTTTTTACCCAAAATTGATGAAACGAAAAGGGTTTTTAGAGGATATTATCAACTTTCCACCAATAAAAATTATGCTTTAATTTGAATTTAATAAATAATTATTATTCATTTTCTATTAGAATTACGACTAAAGTCCTGATCGATAGGCTAATTGAAAAACATCTATAACTTTCAAAGGGTATCACATTTTTTGAATCCGAAACATGCGTCACATTCTATGCTTCACATAATTTAGGATTAAAAAAATAATTTAACACAATAATTTTATGAACTTAAAGGTTTTAGGGATATACAAAATTAATCACATTTGAATTATCCTTGAAGATGATCCTGCACATACCCATTATCGCTTTGAAAGCTACTAGTAACATAGTAATCCTCACTTCATTCATGTGAACTTCATTGTGGAATTATCACTATGTTGACAACATGCCCTCATTAACATTACTTCATCAACATACACAATTTGAATCTCAATGAGCACTGAACTTTGGCATTTGCAAGAGTTTAGACCATCCCAGTGGACTTAGTACTTTCACCATTATGTGATCTATAAGCACTATACTATAGTCTCAATTGAGGCTAGCCATTTACTCTTTCATGCAAGGTCACTACCACCAATAGGGATTGTACTATTGCATAGACTGCCATCACTTCCCAAAGTTTTCTTAACATTGTGTTTCAAGTTCTTTCAACTGTCATTGAACTTTACCTTGTATTTATTTTTGTTGTTAGTATCACCATTCTTGACTAGCTTCCTTCAAAAGTTGCTGCACTCATGATGCATTAATTTTCTACATTCTTATCCATAAAGTTGCTACACTTTTACATTTTACATTTTTGCTTATTTATTTATGATAGTCATATTTCTACTCTTTTCATCTTCATTTGCTGCTCATTTATGACAGTTATAAAGGGAATACCTGAACTTGTTTATATGACTTTCGAATATGTTGTTTCATTTTTAGATGTTTACATCATACAACCTTGGCGATGTTGGTGGCATGATAGACCATGGAGTTGCTACAACAATAGCAAATTCTGATCCTTTGAGAGATGTATGCAACAAATTAGTCGATTTAACAAATTATATTTGCTCTTTTATGGTCTATTATTGAATTTTTTCTTGATACTTGTATGCAGTTTAATTTCTATCTTGATGGTTGCTACAGGTTGTTGTCACTCCAAATCATGGATGTGGTAATGTTGTTAATGTGCATGATGACTATTTGTATGTGGTAAGTGATTATATTTTGTTATATGTCATTCCATAATTCAATTTCTATGTATTAACATTTATAATTTTTATTGTATCAATTGCATCTCCAGAGGAGTGAAGAGAGGAGGACTAATGAGCATGTTCAAAAGACAAGAGAACCAACATGCACTCCATCCTTTCGACTGTCAAAGGCAGCACAAGATCTTTTTCCTTCCCCTAGATGGAAATGACTATGTATTAGGGTTGGTTTTTGTATGCCTATGTGGCATTTTGGAACATATTTTTTGTACTATCGATATATATGTGATATTTTATGTCCATATGGCTATTTTGTAGTAAGCCTGTATGGTTTTTTTGGATATGGTGTAGGGGCACCATGTTGGTTCACTTTGTAAACAAGGTCTTAAGTTTGGTCTTAGGTTGATTTTAGGTGTTTTAAGTCATTGGGCATCAAATAAGGTCATAATATACCATTTGTGATGAAATTTGAATCATAGAAGGGTCATTTTACTAAAGTTGTCAATGTCTTTGAAATGTTGTCAAATGCAATATTGTAAAAGTTAAAAAAATGCAAAATTGTGGTAGCCCAACAGTCAAGGAAGTTTAAATCTCAATTTGGTTAGTTTTTTCAGTTAGTTCTTGATAGATGTAGTTGAAATATTCCTAGAAGAGGCTCAAATGGAGGTTGGAGTTTGTATTGAAGTTGAAATAATACAAAAAGAACTCTGTATTCTCTATAATTTTAAGGAAAAATGTTGTTGCAGCCTTCTGTACCAGTCCATACAATAGAAAATTGATCTAAAAACTATTGGATTGGATGGAGGCATGAAGTGACTACAATTTGGTCTTGATTTTGTGGGTTTAAATTTCATTTGAAGCATTTTATAAGTTTTTTTTCTGAGTATGGGTCTGTAAACCTTGTTTTGAGGGTTTGGTGTCAGAAAATGGAAAATTAAGGCCATTCCACTGGTGGAACTTGTAAAAACCTAGTGGAATGACATGATTAGATGTATATTATTAGTTTTAAGAGGTTTCAAGAGTAGGGAAAGCGAGTTGCTAAATTTGGAATGATGCCCTAGTTCATATTCTTCATGATTTTTGGTGAAATTTGATGCCTTGAAGTAGGTTTTGGTAGAAATATTGGTAGAAGACCATTTTAAATGATGTAATGAGTTTGTGCAAACTTATTGTATGATGTTTGAGGCATTGGAAAAGTGGGATAAGGTTTGGAAAGTATAGTTTCAATAAACCCTTGTTATAACTAGTCTAAATAGGCTTAAGAGAGGGCTTGTCCTCAAAAGAACTTGTGGATTCAGTCCATTGAGGACCCGTTGAGAGCATTGGAGTTTATTTTGGTGATTTGGGTGAAGGTTTTTATAGTCACTTTGGAAAATAGGCCTAATTGAGCCTTATTACTGCAAGACAACCAATTTTAGGAAAATGCTTTTCAAAGTAAGTCCATTTGGTTCTCAGATGTGTTTGAGGAGGCCCAAATGGGTCCTTGAATCTATGTTGTGTTTTGGGAAATTCAATATATTTGGAAATTTATGCCTATTTCTTTCCATTGGGAATACTACAAGCAAATAAGCTTATTGTGAATAAGTGTTGGAGAAATGAAAGATCAACATTGTAAGAAACTTTTTCTAGCTTGAACTTGTCATTTTAATGATATTCTAGGTGCTTGGAGAGTTCAGTAAGAGTTTTTGTGCTCTATTTGCAATTTTGGGTGTTTGTACCTTTGTGGAGCCAAGTGCTTATGAAGGGAAAGTTAGATCAAAGATGGATGAATAAGAAAGTTTTTTTTTGTGTTCAGAAACCTATGAAGTTGCCTCCCTACTCTACATCAATTTTAATCAAAGCTAGAAGACTTTGGAAAAGGAAGTTTGTGTTTTTGTGTGTGTTTTAGGAAAGAGGAAAAAAAAGAGATGAAGAAGGAAAAAGAAAAGGAAAAAAAATGGAGTTTGACCAAGAGATAAAAGAGCTAAGGAAGGATATGGAAAAACTAAAAGAGATGAGAGAAAGGATGGTAGAGGGATGGAAGGTTGAGTTGGAGCATTTAGTAAGCCAAGTGTCAAGTTGGAACTTATCAATTAAGAGGAAGGTTACATGGCCTATTAGAAAGATTATTCAGTGGAGAAGATAAATGGAGACAGTAAAACTAGATGTGAAGGAACATTTCTTGATAAAGGAAGATGATTAACAAACAAAGCAAGTTGAGGTGATGATGGTAGAAGAAGAAGAATGCATGGAGTTTGTAGCCACCCTTAAAAAGGAAGATGTGAAGACAGTAAGTTTGAAGAATGATTCCCTGTTGGAGGGATAAGGTAATGAGATGATGTCAAAAACAAACCTAGAGAAGGTCAAGGATGAATTGATCTTGGAGGATCAAGTTTGGCTTCAAAGGTATGTTGAAATGGTTTTTTCTTCATTATTTTCTAAAGAGGATAAAGGTCTTTCAGTTTTTGTCACATCAAAGTTTAATGAACCTATTAAAGTAGCAATTATAGGGGAAAAATATCATATACAAATGATGGAAAACAAAGGTGAAAAGCTTAAGGTTGATTTTCTAAGGAAGGTGGATGAGTTTAAGCATGCATTTGATGGGAAGTAGGAGAATGGAATACACTATTTTCTTGTTTTGATTGTAGCTTTAAGAAAGGGTAAATGTAGATTCAAGATGAAGAAGAATATTGATGCAGGTTCAATGATGTTTTCAAGTGAGGAAGGATCCAAGGATCATCTATTAGACAAATCTCTGCAATTAGAGCATCATTTGGATTCCAAACCATTCAACGAGGCAAGAGATAGTGCATGTTTTTAGTACCTAGTTCATTGGAAGGGTACACTAGATCAAGGAGCATTTGGAGAACAAGGAGGAGGAATGATCAAGCATGATCTACTACAACTTAGTCCTCAAAGGGACTTGAGAACTTTTTCAAGCTGGGTGTATGGTGCAGGGGCACCATGTTACTTCACTTTGTGAACAAGGTCTTAAGTTTGGTCTTACATTGATTCTAGGTGTTTTGAGTCATTAGACATCAAATAAGGTCATAATAGACCATTGGTGATGAAATTTGAATCATAGAAGGGTCATTTTACTAAATTTTCCAATGTCTTTGAAATGTTGTCAAATACAATATTGTAAAAGTTGAAAAAATACAAAATTATGGTAGCCCAACAGTCAAGGAAATTTAAATGTCAGTTTGGTTGGTTTGTTTAGTTAGTTCTTGATGCATGTAGTTGAAATATGCCTAGAAGAGGCTCAAATGGAGGTTGGAGTTTGTATTGAAGTTGAAATAATACAAAAAGAACTCTATATTCTTTGTAATTTTCTCATAAAATGTTGTTGCAGCCTTCTGTACTAGTCTATACAGTAGAAAATTGATCTAAAAAATATTGGATTGGATGGAGGCATGGAGTTACTAAAATTTGGTCTTGATTTTGTGGGTTTTCATTTCATTTGAAGCATTTTATAAGTTTTTTCTTAGTACGGGTCTGTAAACCCTGTTTTGAGGGTTTGGTGTCAAAAAATGGAAAAATAAGGTCATTCTGTTAAAAGGCATAGGACAACTAAGAGGGGGGGTAAATCAGTTGTCACACAAATTCAAATTCAAAACTTCAACACTTATCAATCCCACAACCACACTATTCAGTTATTAAGTATGAACATGAAATTCAAATAACAGAAAGTAAAATCAACACAATGAACACCATATTATTTATGTGGAAAACCCAATGAGGGAAAAACCACAGTGAGGATTAACTCACAATATAAAGAGATTATAAAACTGAATACAGAGGCTCACTACAAAGGGATCACTACCTAGAAGCGGACTCATTGTCCAAATACAAAGGCTCACTTCCTATAGAAAGGACTCACTGTCCAATAGGGAGGCTCACTTCCTACAGATACAAAAGAGAACAAAAGATTCACCACAACAATAAACACACATCCATAACATTGATTAAAATATTGCAGAAACCTTTAGCTCACTGCCTTCAGGAGTCTAACACAATGAAGTATTGCTACCTCAACTCACTTTCACACACTTCTGCTCTTTGATTCATGGATTACTTCATCACTTTGCATCTACATCCAAATCTTTGCAATCCGACTTGCATTTATACCATCTTCAACCTTAGAAACTTTCTCCAAGGTCGGACACATAAACTTCATTTCATAAATTCAAATTAGGTAAACAACTCAACATTCCCATGGTGGAGAAGAATGAGAGTGGACCAATAAAAATACTTAACCAAGACCAAAAAATAATGTCTCGGATCAACCACATGCTTCCTTAATTAAATTTAATTCTTCAAATGAAGTGTAAACATCAGGTCGACCAAACCTAATGAAAACACAAATGAACATTGATGTACATGATTCCCAATAAGAAGATAACACGTGGATGACGCAAAATGCCTCATGATGTATGAGAACACGTCTTATGTTCCTTCAAATACATCCGTAGCAAGTGAAATGATCTTCAAACACTGAACTCCTTTCAATAGTCCATTTGAGTTGTGCAAACATATACAACTCAGAAACATGACTTTTGGATCACCAAACTACACAAACCTTTTCCAAAACTAGAACACCAATATTAGACATATTCCAGATCTGCAAGATCTGAAATAGAATAGCAGAGTACTATAGAGCAGAAACATTTCTCCCATTCCACAAAAGATTAATTATGTTAGAACAATCCACACACCGGTGAATGTAACTTTCACATCCCATCAAACTAGAAGCTTCAACTTAGGAGATATCACCAGTAGATCACCATTAGCAAACCTTTAGATCTGTACAAGCATAGGATCAACACAGGAGAAATAAGGAGCACACACTAGAGTACATTCTAAACACATTCATAACTCTGACCTCTCTTCTTTATTAATTTTATCAAAAGCAGTTGGAAACTCATCATTTCAGCACATCTGCAACATCATGAATATAGCTCCATGTACTCACAACATCTCAAGAGAATCTCAACTATACATGTACAATCTACAACATACTGAACTGTATTGACATCAATGACAACATTAATGACAACACCACCAAACTTTCTCATACTTGCAACAATCTCCCCCTTTGTCATTGATGGCAACACATGATGTGAAAAACCATCAAAGAAAACATCTTGCACAATATTCCAGGAGAACACCTTTTCTTCCTTTGTAATTTTTTTTCACATGACTTTCTCTCCCCCTTTGACATCAATGGAAAAGATCAAAAATTTTGATCACTCCCCCTTAGGAGTGCATCCATTCAATTCATACTGCAACAATGAAAACCTTTTTTACTCCCCTTGCGGAGTAGACCCATTCATCAGTCTAGATAAATGAAGAATCTGTAAATTCACTAGACTAATGCACCTTCATGTGCACCTAGTTCGGAGGGCCAATGACCCCCAACCTCTCCCTAAGATGCTCAAAAGTATCCCTTAGAAGAATCCTAGTAAATATATATGTAATTTGTTCCTTTGTTGTCACATACTCCAATCTGACTTCATTCTCCAACACCTTTTATCTCAAGAAATGATATTTGATAGATATGTGTTTTGTTCTTGAATGCATAACCAAATTCTTTGAAATGTTCATAGCACTTGTGTTGTCATAGAAAATAGGAATAGGCTCATCACATATTACTCCAATGTCTCTCATAGTTTGCTTCATCCATAAAACCTGTGTGCAACAGGATGTTGCAGCAATATATTATGCCTCTACAGTGGATAAAGAAATTGAGTCTTGTTTCTTACTCAACCAAGAAACCAATCTACTGCCAAGAAAGAAAGCACCTCCACTGGTACTCTTCTGGTCATCCACACAATCAACCCAATTTGCATCAATATAAGCACTCAAGGTGAAATCTTCACCCTTAGTATACCATAAGCCATAATCCAGTGTACCTTTAAGATATCTAAATTTCCTTTTTACAACTATAACATGTGCCTCTTTAGGATCTACTTGAAATTTGGAAACTAGACATATGCATGCATAATATCTGATCTGGTAGCAGTAAGATACAACAGTCCACCAATCATAGATCTATATTTACTCTGATCAGTTTTAGAAAATTCATCATCTTTACTCAACTTACATCTAGTTACCATAGGAGTACTAACTGGTTTGGAATCATCCATTCCAAACTTCTTCAAAATATCTTTCACATACTTAGATTATGAAATGAACATCCCTTTATCAGTTTGATTTACTTGAAGACCAAGAAAGAAATTCAACTCAACAATCATGGACATTTCAAATTATTTTTGCATTTCTTCTATAAATCTCTTACACATGCCTTCATTTCCACCAAAGATGATATCATCAACATATACAACTATTATCAACATTTTGTTACCTTTCACTTTGAAGTAAATATTGTTGTCAGTAGAGCCTTTGTTGAATCCTTGCTTTGTCAAGTATCTATTCAATCTTGCATACCAAGCTCTGGGAGCTTGCTTTAGTCCATACAATGCCTTCTTCAACTTACAAACCATGTCCAGTTTGTTAGATAACTTAAATCCTTTAGGTTGTTTCATGTATACTTCTTCCTCCAATTCACCATTCAGAAATGCTGACTTGACATCCATCTGATACACTTTGAAATCCTTGTGAGCAGAAAATTCCAAGAACATTCTAATAGCTTCCATTCTAGCCATAGGGGAAAAATTTTCTTCAAAGTCTATGCCTTCAACTTGTGAGTATCCCTTGCATACAAGTATTGCCTTATTTCTTATGACATCACCATTTTCATTCACCTTATTCCAAAACACCCATTTCAAACCAATTGCATTCTTATGCATAGGTCTAGGAACTAATTACCATGTCTAATTCTTTTCTATTTGTTGCAACTCTTCTTTCATAGCTTTCATCCAACTCTCATCTTCACATGCTTCACTCATAGACTTAGGTTCAATTTTAGAGAGTAAATTTTTTCTTACCTCAGCTGCTACTTTACTTTTGGCCTTCACACCTTCACTCTTATCTCCAATTATCTATTCCTCTAGATGATTCTTTTGCACATACTTAGGAGTCTTAACAACATGTTTCAGTTCATTTTCTTCTTCTTCTTCAACCTGTTCTTCTTCTTCTTCTTCTTTCTTCTCCTTATTCTCTTTAGGTACTTGTCCATAGATAGGATTATCAGGTTTATCTTCACTTATCTCAATAGGTCTATACATGTCTTCATCAACTTTCACATTAGCACTTTCAACAATCTTCCTCAATCTTTTATTGAAGCATCTATATGCTTTGTTGGTAGTAGAGTACCCAAGAAAAATTCCTTCATCACATCTAGCATCAAACATCCCAATATTTTCATCATCTCTTTTAATGTAACATTTCCTTCCAAATACCTTAAATTATTTCACAATAGGAGTCTTACCATTCCATAACTCAAAAGGAGTCTTTGTGTTGTTGCCTCTAATCTAAACTCTATTAAGAACATAAAGAGCAATGTGTATTTCCTCTCTCTAGTACACATCTGGTACATTTGATTATTTCATCATGGTTCTTGCAGCTTCCTGTACCATCTGGTTTTTCCTCTCAACTACCCCATTCTGCTAAGGGATTCTCAGACCAACAAACTATCTCTTTATGCCATGTTGTTCACAAAATGTATTAAAATCACTAGAGGTGAATTCTCCACCTCTATCAGATCTCAACAATTTGATTTTCAATTTCACTTCATTTTCCACTCTTGCTTTGAACACTTTAAACCTATCCAAATCTTGAGTCTTCTCTCTAAGAAAAGAAACCCATGTCATTCAATAATAATCATCAATAAGGAGCACAAAATACTTGTCAGCATTCAAGATTCCTGTTCTAGTTGGACCACAGAGGTCAGTATGAATTAATTCTGGCATTCTGGTAGTAGATTTCTCTTTTCCCTTAAAGTTGCATCTTGTTTATTTTCCCAACTGACAACTTCTGCAAATATTATTTGTAACTATGGATTTCTTTTAGGTTTTAATGTTAGGGATTAGAGTGTCAATAGTAAATCAGTAAAGACAAAGAAAACCGAAGACCTATCGAGTACAATAGAAATTAAACAATAAAACAATTATACCTGTTTCTCGAATTTTCCATGATTACCTCCATAGTACCTTCTAGCTTGCCGGCTGATGTGTTGCCCTCAAATTCGACATGCGAACAACCTTTGATGAAGTCCTACACCAAGTTTTGAAGGATTTGATCAAAATCTAATGCCCATGCCTAAATGACTAAGAATGTCTATGCCTAAAATGTCTAAAACCTAATGAAATTTGCCAATAGTTGCTACAATTACTATGAAGGATCTAAGTGTGCAAGTGCGTAAGTATGCAAAGCATTTGGATGTAATAATCTCTGTGTGTATTCAAAAAATGAGAGGAAAATGGCATTTTATAGAAAAATCCATTTTGAATGGATGGATGAAATGAGCAATTGAGAAAATGCCCTGGAATCAATGGTTAAGATTCAAAATGGCAACTCTTAATTAGGGTTAGGGCAAAATTCCCAAATGTGTGAATAAGATTTAATTAAATAAATTAAATCAAAGATAAATTGATAGTTGAGATGGAATTAGCAAAAATCAAAAGACAAGAAGATGGGATTTTAGAAAATCAATAATTTTATAAATTACTTGATTTGTAGAAGAATATTTCCATTTTGAATTAAATTAATTCAAAATTTGGATTTTGTGAGATAAGGAGGAATTGATTTTTGAAATTAATTACTAAAAGAAGAATTAGTTAACTATGTAAGACATTTTTAAATAAATTGTTTTATTTTAAAATAAAGAAGTGTCACATACAACAATTAAATAATTAAAAATAATTATTTAATTTAGAAGAAGTGGTTAATTAATTAAATAAATTAGCAAATCTATTTAATTAACAGAGAGGATTTAGGGTTTAGTTACATATTGAATAAATAATCAGGAGGACATTAATGACAAAGATTAATTAAATAAAATGAGAATTTTATTTAATTATGAGTTGACTTTAGATAATTAGTGACACATTAAATAAATAAATATGATTTATTTATTTAATAATCAGGAAGAATAGAAGACCTTGAATTAATTAAATAATTGTGAATTATTTAATTAATAGTTGAAGATGGGTTCAGAACATAATTAAAGTGTCATAATTATGCTAAGACGAAAAGTGGTAAAAATGAAGCTTGCAGGCCTAGGTCATTTTTAGGTGTCATAATTGTCTACTTGTCTTTTTGTCTAGTTCGATGGCCTTTGACATTTGATTTTTGACTTTGTAAGACTTTTGTTTTTGTTGGTTCCCAAGGGAAGGTTTAATATGTTGAGAATGATAGTTTATGGTGTGGATGGACAGGGTATTGGCAACAACCTTATGACAAGGATTTCTCATGGACTCTATTTTGATGTTTGTATCTGACAAGGTTGCCCCGAATATCAAGGAAGTACCACTAACATCATTTGATTTGCTGACTGAAGAATACCCAAGACCTTGATATTTGCAATTTGCCTGAAGTTGTATTGGTTCTCAAATGCCTTGTTCATGTATGCCTAGTCCTTTGCCTTGATATTGCATGGTTTGACATATCCTGTTGGCGATGGGGTATTTTTTGTTATGAAAGCAAGATGCTAACCCATCATTAGGTATGTGGATACTATCACATGTAATATTTTTGTCTGCAAGAAATCTTGCTCTGACAAAGATAGATGACCCTAGTTGATAAAGTGTCTTAGCTTCATTGTCATGTTGGACATATTCCTAACTGATATCTTTGGTTTGATCATGTGACATGCCAAGTTCAAATGATTCTGTTGGTGCTTCCAAGGCAATGTCAAATCCATCATTATGTTTAGTGTCATAGAGTCTAATGATTTTAGCTATAACTTGATCATATGCAAATATGTCCATAGTGGAAGACTCTTTTTCTAAAGGAATATTATCTATGTGTCTCGTGAAGGCAAGTGTCTCATCATGGGAAGTGTCAATAGTCGAGGCCTTTATAAGGTCGGCAAGTGTTTGATCATGAATGGCATAAAGGTCAAGGAGTGGATCATTTTGGACTTTTTGGTCAATGGTAGGATCTTGGTCGAAGATGGGGTTGTCATGGATTTGGACTTCTTGGTCAATGGTAGGTGTACTTTGGATGTCATGATTGTCTTGAAGGAATCCTTGAATGGAGTTTAAGGTAGGGTCATGGGATGGAATACCTTGTTCTTGACATGAGGGTGACATTATAAGTTCATGCTTTGGGAAAAATCTTGACATGTTTATCCTTCGGTCATACACGATTCATAAAACATCATGTCATTGACCGTCATAGTCTTATTGTCCTTATACAACATAGTCCTTGAAAATCATATGACAATTCCATTAGTCTCATGTCTCTCATCTTTTACTAAGGCCACCCCCTATCCTTTCATGCCTGTCACCTATCTTGTCTTTCCCTTGTCAAACAGTCTAAGGATAATCATCATCCCATCTAGTCCTAACCAAGTCATTCCAAATGCAATGATTCTTATCCATACAAGCACATTATCCAAAAATTTAATTGACTACGTTCTTGGCCCGACTGTAGACCGCCATACTTTCGTCACATTATCGTCATTGTCCTCACATTGTTTCGGGATGCATCCTTCCCACGTCAAACAACGTTGTCATCACCTATCAATTGGTATTCAGCTTGACTAGGGGCATGATCATGTTTGTCCATGGATTCTCATGTGTAGGCATCAATCATATGCATTTGTCATGATCCTCTTAAATGTCAAAACCCAAAATAATCATAAAACAAAAAAGACAAAAACATCAAAAAATGTCCTAAAAAAGACAAAAACATCATAAAATGTCCTAAAAAAGACAAAAACATTGTAAAATGTCCTGAAGAAAGACCAAAAAAATCATAAAATGTCCTGAAGAAGGAACTAAAAATCATAAAATGTCCTAAAGAAAAACACAAAAACATCCAATTCAATGTCAAAATCCTAAAAATGGACTCAAAGTCAGTCATGTTAGTCAATCCATGTCATTGTCAAACTACGTTGTCTCTAGGAATTTGCTACGTAGGCAAGGCCATCAGTCGATGAGTCCCTGAGACATTAGGTCGGTCCTTTTAGGTTGGTCCAAATAAAATCATGGCATTTGTCACAATTGTCACATCGGTCAAATAAGTCATACATAGTCAAACTCAGACACAAGATAGTCATTCGAAACATCAATGTCAAAATTGGTCAAAATCAGACAGCATAGTCCAATCAATCATACAGTTAACATCAGTCAACTTGCTAAAACATATTAATCAAAACAATGTCAATCTCATCACTCTTTGGCCCTCTTCAAGATGTGTCCTTCTTGGAGTTAGACCTCGTCAAAATGTCCTTTGCCTTTTTAGGATGTGTCCTTCCTAACAATAGGCCCCATCAAACTATCAACACCGTCAGATTGGAAAAACCCTTAAACTATCCAAACTGTCAAACCGACAGGAAATCAATTTTTGGCAAACAAAAATTGGCAAACAAAATAAAATAGTTGTTAATCTTTCTGGTCTATCTTGTCTTATCTTTTGACTATCTTGGCTATTTTGTCTTATCTTTTTACTATCTTTTCTTTGTGGTCATGTTACTAGCTACCTCGAGGATGTCCCATGAAGGATTTAGAGGTGCGATGACATCTCCTGGCCTATTTTATTTTCTTTGACTGTTGTCTGTGGATTGTCTTGACAAAAAGATTGGGGCAACTTCACCCTTAGTATGAGTTAGGACATTCCTTGTCTGTGACTATCTTTTTTCAAATGGATGACCTTGCACACCTTGGTCTACGTCATATCATGGTGTTTGTTGTCCATTTGTGTCATTTTACCACCCAATGATGATTAAGAGCAATAAATATTAAAGTCCTACTACAAGTTTTGAAGGATTCTTTCATCTGGTCTGCATCTTCATCATCCATATCTTTTTGCACTAACATTCCTTTGTCTCTTCATATTCTAAGTCTTCTCATCAATTTCGAGAGCACACTCGTGTTCTTGGAACCTGTCTATCCTCTTGAGGGGGCATACCGCAACCCTCCTCGTCATTCTTCCTCATCTTATTTTGCACTAGGGCATATTTTTGACTTATTTTCTTTGTCACAATGTGACATGCTACATTATGACAAAGATGGGCAAATGTAGACACCTAAAAATAACCTAGGCTTGCAAGCTTCATTTTTACCACTTTTCATCTTAGCATAATTATGACACTTTAATTATGTTCCTAACCCATCTTCAACTATTAATTAAATAATTCACAATTCATTAATTAATTCAAGGTCTTCTATTCTTCCTGATTATTAAATAAATAAATCATATTTATTTATTTAATGTGTCACTAATTATCTAAAGTCAACTCATAATTAAATAAAATTCTCATTTTATTTAATTAATCTTTGTCATTAATGTCCTCCTGATTATCAAATAAATATATTTTAATATATTTATTCAATATGTAACTAATCACTAAATCCTCTCTGTTAATTAAATAGATTTTCTAATTTATTTAATTAATTAACCACTTCTTCTAAATTAAATAATTATTTTTAATTATTTAATTGTTGTATGTGACACTTCTTTATTTTTAAATAAATAAATTTATTTAAAAATGTCTCACATAGTTAACTGATTCTTCTTTTAGTAATTAATTTCAAAAATCAGTTCCTCCTTATCTCACAAAATCCAAATTTTGAATTAATTTAATTCAAAATGGAAATATTCTTCTACAAATCAATTAATTTCTAAAATTATTGATTTTCTAAAATCCCATCTTCTTGTCTTTTGATTTTTGCTAATTCCATCTCAACTATCACATTTATCTTTGATTTAATTTATTTAATTAAATCTTATTCATACATTTGGGCATTTTTCCCTAACCCTAACTGAGAGTTGCCATTTCGAATCTTAACCATTGATTCTAGGGAATTTTCTCAATCTCTCATCTCACCGTCCATTCGAAATGGCATTTTCTATAAAATGCCATTTTCCTCTCATTTTTTGAATACACACAAAGATTATTACATCCAGATGCTTTGCATACTTATTCACTTGCACACTTAAATCCTTCATAGCAATTGCAGCAACTATTGGCAAATTTCATTAGTTTTTAGACATTTTAGGCATAGACATTCTTAGTCATTTAGGCATGGGCATTAGATTTTGATCAAATCCTTCAAAACTTGGTGTAGGACTTCATCAAAGGTTGTTCGCACATCGAATCTGAGGGCAACACATCAGCCAGCAAGCTAGAAGGTATGGAGGTAATCATGGAAAATTCAAGAAATAGGTATAATTATTTTATTGTTTAATTTCCTTTGTACTCGATAGGTCTTTGGGTTTCTTTGTCTTTATTGATTTACTGTTGACACTCTAATCCCTAACATTAAAACCTAAAAGAAATCCATAGTTACAGTATTAGCAAGCCTTGTGATTCTAGGTAGACCTCAGACAATATCTCTTGAAATAATTTTGACTAGATTATCAAAGTTTACATGTCCCATCCTCTGATGCCATAACCAGCTTTCACTGACTTAAGATACAAGGCATGGACCATCAACTCCCTTAAGTTGATAGATGTTTCCATGAGTTCTCCTTCTAGTAGCAACCATATCTCTAGATCCTTTTCTGATTTCACAGGTATTATTCTAAAACACAAGTTCAAAACCATTGCTACACATTTGTCCAACACTCAAAAGGTTATGCATCAAACCCTTTACATAATATACATCATTAGTGTTGTGTACTCCAAAAATAACTATACCTTACCCACAAAGATTAGCTCCTGAATCATCACTAAACATGACCAAACTACGATCATACCTTTCAAGTTTAGTGAACTTACTTTTATCTTCGGTCATGTGATTAGAACATCCACTATCAATCACCCAGTAATCTTCATCCTATTTTGCATGAAAGGCGGTGACCAAAGTACATTCCATCTTATTATTTTTGATCTTCAGAGCATTCTTCTTTGCACATTTTCACGGGTTAGTAGACACAAATTTATTCTTCAAAGATAAAAATAAGCATTCACTATCATCACCCTCATAATCAGATTCATCATCAAAGATTTTGGCTTCTTCTTTAACATAATACAACTTCTTGTATTTCTTATCCTTTCTATCCTTATCTTTATGATCCTTGTTCTTCTTATGTACAACTCTATTTGAACATCTTGAAGCATAATGAACAATATTAGCACAATTCAAACATTTAAAGGGCAACATACCTTTATACTTTCTAGTACCTTTCTTCAACTTTCTGGTGAAATCCACTTCCAACTCATCAGAACAATCACTCTCAAGATCATCTTCAATCTTAATTGCCTTAAATGTTGTTTCTATCTTTTCTTTTTTCCTATCTTCTTTCCTGAATTTTGTCATCTCAAATTCTTGCAAGGTGTCAAATAAATTTTCTTTAGTATACTTCTTAGGATCATACATCTCTTCAATAACTAATATCTTATCACTATAGCAATATGGTAGGGTGATTAGGATCTTCTCAATAATATCTATATTGGTCAGCTTTCCCCCTTGATTATTAACTTCATTTGTTGTCATCTCAACCCTTTGGAAATATCTTGTGAACTCTTAACCTTCTTCCATTTTCAAATTCTCATATATGTGCTTTGTCGCCAGCTTCTTTGTCAACTTTACTCTTTCATTTCCTTCATACAGTTCTTCAAACTTCTTCCAAACTTCATGAGAATTGTCTAAAGAAAGAACCTTAGTTCACTTAGTTTTAGATAAAGCATTGTACATAGCATACCTCACTTTCTCATTATCCTCATAAGCAGAAACCTTATCTATAGTAGAAGGACCACTCATCGGAGCAACATACTTTGTCTCAATAACCTTCCAGGTTTTGTAACCAAGAGAAACAATATATCCTCTCATCTACACTTTCCAATCGCTGTAATTGGATCCATCGAACATAGGAATCACCAACTTATGAACCATTGGATCTTCCTTAATAAATTAAGCTCTACACCAAGGAACCAAAGCTCTGATACCAATTGTTAAAAGGTGCAGGACAACTGAGAGGGGGGTGAATTAGTTGTCACATAAATTAAAATTCAAAACTTCAACACTTATCAATCCCACAACCACACTATTATGTTATTAAGTATGAACATGAAATGTAGATAACAAAAAGTAAAATCAACACAATGAACACTATATTTTTTAAGTGGAAAACCCAATGAGGGAAAAACCATGGTGAGGATTAACTCACAATATAAAGAGATTATAAAATTGAATATAGATGCTCACTGCCCAGAAGAGGACTCACTGTCCAAATACAAAGGTTCACTGCCTATATAAAGGACTCATTGTCCAACAGGGAGGATCACTGCCTACAGATACAAAAGAGAACAAAAGATCCACCACAACAATAAACATGCATTTGCAGCCTTGATTAAAATATTGTAGAAACCTTCAACTCACTGCCTTCAAGAATCTAACACAATGAACTACTACTACCTCAACTCACTTTCACACACTTCTTCTCTTTGATTCATGGCTTACTTCGTCACTTTGTATCTACATCCAAATCTTCACAATCTGACTTGCATTTATACCATCTTCAACCTTAGAAACTTTCTCCAAGGTCGGCCACATAAATTTCATTTCATAAATTCAAATTAGGTTGGCAACTCAATATTCCCACAATGGAAAAGAATGAGAATGGACCAATAAAAATACTTAACCAAGACCAAAAAATAATGCTTCATATCAACCACATGTTTTGTTAATTAAATTTAATTCTTCAAATGAAGTGTAAACACTAGGTCAGCCAAACCTAATGAAAACACAAATGAACATTGATGTACAAGCTTCCCAAGAAGAAGATAACACATGAATGACGTAAAATTCTTCATTATGCATGATAACACAACTCAGGTTCCTTTAGATACATCTACAACAAGCGAAATGATCTTTGAACACTAAACTCCTTTCAATAGTCCATTCAGACTGTGTAGACACATACAACAACTCAGAAACATGACTTCTGGATCACCAAACCACACGAATCTTTGCTAGAACCAAGAGAACACCAATATAAGACATATTCAGATTTGTAAGATCTGAAATAGAATAGAGGACTATGAAGCATAAACATTTCTCCTAGTCCACAGAAGACCAATTTTGTCAGAATAGTCCATGCACCGGTGAACGTAACCTTCACATCCCATTAAACCAGAAGCTTCAACTTAGGAAATATCACCACTAGATCACCATTAGCAAACATTTAGATCCGCACAAGCATAGGATGAACGTGTAGGAGAAATGTGGAGCACATACTAGAGCACATTCTAAACACATTCATAACTTTGACCTCTCTTCTTTTTGAATTTTCTCAAAATCACTTGGAAACTCATCATTTTAGCACATTTGTAACATCATGAAGATAGCTCCATGTACTCACAACATCTCAAAAGCATCTCAACTATACATGTACAATTTGCAACATACTGAATTGTGTTGACATCAATGACAACATTAATGACAACACCACCAAACTTGCTCATACTTGCAACACATTCCACTAGTGGAACTTGTGAAAACCTAGTGGAATGGCATGATTAGATGTAGATTTTTTTGTTTCAAGAGGTTTCAAGAGCATGGAAAGTGATTTGCTAATCTTCGAATGATGCCCTAGTTCATATTCTTCATGATTTTTGGTGAAATTTGATGCCTTGAAGTAGGTTTTGGTATGAAGACTAGTAGAATCCCATTTTAAATGATCTAATGAGTTTGGGAAGACTTATTGTACAATGTTTGAGGCATTTGAAAAGTGGGATAAGGTTTGGAAAGTATAGTTTCAATAAACCCCTATTATAACTAGTCTAAATAGGCTTAAGAGAGGGCTTGTCCTCAGAAGAATTTGTGTTTTCTCTTGATAAAACTTGTGGATTCAATCCATTAAGGACCTTTTGATAGCATTGGAGATGAGTCTAGTGATTTGGGTGAAGGTTTTTACAGAGTCACTTTGGAAAATAGGCCTAATTGAGTCTTATTGTTGCAGGATAGTCAATTTTAGGAAAATACTTTTTAAAGTAAGTCCATTTGGTTTATAGATGTGTTTGAGGAGGCCCAAATGTGTCCTTTAATCTATGTTCTATTTTGGGAGATTCAATCTATTTGGAAAGTTATGCACAATTCTTGCCATTGGGAATACTACAAGCAAATAAGCCTATTGTGAATAAGCATTGGAGAAATGAAAAATCAGTGTTCCAAGAAACCTTTTCTAGCTTGAACTTGTCATTTTCATGATATTCAAGGTGTTTGGAGAGTTCAGTAAGAGTTTTTGTGAGCTCTGTTTGTAGCTTTGTGGATCCAAGTGCTTATGAAGAGAAAATTAGATTAAAGATGGATGAATAAGAAAGTTGTTTTTTGTTTAGAAACCTATCAAGTTTCTTCCTTGCTCTACATCAGGATATATTGTATATAATTTTATCAACATATATCATTGTATATCCTTATGACTTTTTGATTAAAGAAAATATTATTTTACTACTTTCATTCTTGAATGATGTTTTCATGCGTATTGTGTAAATTATATGCTTGAATGTTGTAGGCATGGGTTTTGTTTACATAGAATGCTTAAATAATTATTGTCGATTTCTCAATAAGCTCCATCTAATTCATATTATGTAAATAATCTCCATTCTTATTTGTTTGTATCCTTTGCAATGCTTCCATTACTTCTGCTTCACTTATTCACAAGTATGCTTCACTTATTCACATGTATATTTCATGTATATTGTGTGTATTCACGCATATGATTCATGCTTCCAATGTATAATTCATGTGTTCACATGTATTCTTCATGATTCATGTGTATACTTCATGTATTTACATGTATGCTTCATGCTTCTTGAGTTCTATTGTTGTCTAGTGGCAAGGATTTTAACACCAAAAGGTTTCAAATGAACTCTAAGAGCTCCTTCCCATAAAAAATATGATATCAAAATTTATTGCTTTTAATTCATGGCTGAGGCTAGCATCCAACAACTAATGGTTCTGATTCTAAAGCTTAACAATCATTGCATTTGCATCTATAGAACAAGTGGATGTTTCAAACCTCACTAGCATATATATATACCTCTATGAACTTGTATGAACACATCAAAACACATGATAGTTGTTAATCCAACCAATAAAATTTATTTTCATCTACTAATATCACAAAACTTGTTTTCTCATTAAATGAAATCAATGCACAAGTCAGTTTTAATGATATTTTGGAGATATTAGATGTGTATGAACAACAATATTAGCTTGATTTCTGGATGCATCACCCCTGTGTAGTTATCACACTTCTTCCATATTCATCATTTAAATAAATTAAAACACCTCCTTCCATTTTCTATGTGTGAAATAACATGACAAATCATTTGGAAACATGGTCCTATAACTGTTGCCATATCATGTTTTATAACTCTAGATCACGAAGAACCATACAACATGGATATTGAATATCTAGATTGAATCTTTCACTAGTAGGTAGAGTTTTTCAACTTAGCAAGGGTGCACTATTCGGTGACAACAACTACAGTTTGGAATCTTAAGGGATTGAGCTAGTTGAACATAGATCAGAGTGATTCAACATGTTTGGGTGTGAAAGAGGACCATGCCTAACATAAACGTACCGATTTGGATGCGTTGGAATAGTTTGTTTGGTCACACGAGTTGCAAAATGAAATTTGCACCACTTTGCAACATTACACTACTTGCATTTGACAACTTTTTCCTCAAGTGAAAATTCCTCACCATAGGAAAACACCTCTAAGATAGAAAAAATCAAGAGAGCTTATTGTAGAGGGGCCCAATGTGATCCCATAGGCTTAGACAAGAAGTTTCTAAGAGCCACAATATCCTAGTAACAACCTGTAAAATATTGCAACAATTTTGCACTTTGGACTCTTGAGGGATTTAGCAGGTTGAATGTAGCTCAAAGAGATTCGATGTGTTTGGGTGCAAAAATGACCATTCCTAGTGTAAAAATACCCATATGGATTTGTTGGAATAATTTTTTTAGCCACACGAGTTGTAGAACAAAAGTTGTACCACTTTGCAACTTTACACTGCTTGCATTTGACAACTTTTTCCTTAAATGAAAAGTCACTACCATAGAAAAATGCCTCTAAGATAGAAAAAATAGAGAGAGGTTGTTGCAGAGGGCCCAACACAAACCATAGGCTCAGATGAGAATTTTCTGCTGAATATGAGACTGAGACAAGACCATTTTGCACTGGCAGGATGAGCAGAGGGAATTAAGCATGGTTGTTGATTTATTTTAATTGACAATTGAGACATCAACATCTTAAAATCTGATGGAGTTTGGCAATTAGGTTAATAGAACATGAATGTCACTGCACCACATTAAATGATATAATAGAAAAATATGATGTGCTTCGGATTATAGTTCTAGTTAAGCATAGAAAAACTCCTTCACTCTTCACTCTCACTCTACTATGCAATCGAAAGAATAGATCAATCTTCTCATAGTTTCACTATCTCTAGCTTTTCTCACTTCACACACATAGTAACTTCACTCAATCAATCATTCATATATATCCACATCATGGAATTACATCAATCACTTAGTCAGCCAAAAAAATAAAACATATTTACAATGTTAGCCCAAATTAACAATTAAATTTTCAATGCGATAAACACCATCAACCAATATAATGATGCAACCCAAAACAATATCCATGAGCATGCCAAACATTCAAATTTCAATCTCCAAGTATCCACAACACATTACCACCATCATGTTGGATAGGAACATGAAAACCTGAACATGCACAAGAAAAATATTTGACCACAAGCACACCGATTAACGCGGACATACAACAATGGTGGAGAATGATCTAGAAACATCCAAAGACACCAAGAACTAACAGAGGGGCATCTGCAACAACTAGAATTAAACAAACTTCCAACAATCTCTCACTTTACATTGATGGCAACACATGATTCAAAAAAATCCATCAACCCGACACACTTACTCCCTCTTAGATTTAGACTCTTCTCCGCAAAAGGGATTTTTCACATTTCTCTTCTCCCCCTTTGACATCAATGGAAAAGGTAAGCATTACCTTTCCACATACAAGATCTGAACCACATATCTGCACATCTGACTACTCCCCCTGAGTAGCAGCCACAAAAATGTCAATCCAGATCAAGAAATATTTATGAAACACACGAATTGATGCAAGTAAATTCATCTCTTAGTTCTTATTAGGATGGGTAATCACCCCTAGCATTTCTCTGAGATACTCAAAAGTATCCTTCCACAATGGCTTAGTGAAGATTTCTAAAACATGTTCTTTGTTAGGAACATACTCCAGTCTAACTTCTTTCTCATTTACTTTCCCCCTCAAGAAGTGAAACTTGATGGATATATGCTTAGCATTAGAGTGTAGCACTTGGTTTTTTGAAATTTTTATTTCACTTGAATTGTCACAGTATATGGCAATAGGCTCTTCATATACCACCTTGATATCTTTCAACATCTATTTCATCCACATCACTTGAGCACAATTGTTTGCAGCAACAATATACTCTACTTCAACAGTAGATAGAGAAATGGAATTCTTCTTTATGCTCAACCAGGACACTAGCTTCTTCCCTAGGAAGACAACACCACCACTAGTAATTTTCCTGTCATCTACATCTCCTACCCAATCCACATTAGTATATACACTCAAGGTAAGATCATCATCCTTTGGATACCAAAGCCCAAAATCAATTGTTCCTTTTAGACATATGAAGATTCTCTTAATAGTAGTCACATGTGATTATTTTGGATCAGCCTGAAATCTAGCAACCATACACACAAGATTCATTATGTCTAGTCTATTTTGAGTTAAATAGAGAAATCCGCCAATCATTGACCTATATCTTGTCTAATTTTCCTTAGGAGAATCTTCATTCTGTGTTAACTTGTAACCAGCTACCATGGTAGTACCAACTGGCTTAGAGTCTTCCATGCCAACTTCTTTAGTAGCTCTCTCACATATTTGGACTAAGATATGAAAATCCCCTTGTCTAACTAAGTAACTTGCAATCCTAGAAATAAATTCATTTCTCCAATCATACTCATCTCAAATTCATTCTTCATTTCATCAGCAAACTTCATACAAAGATTATCATCTCCTCCAAAAATAATGTCATCAACAAAGACCTCAATAATCAACTCTTTATCATGATCCAACTTGAAATATAAGTTCCTATCAACAATACCTTTATTGAATCCAAGCCTTAGTAAGTATTTTTCCATTCTAGCATATTAGGCTCTAGGGGCTTGGTTAAGTCCATATAGAGCTTTCTTCAATTGGCAAACCATGTCTTCCTTATCAGTTTGTTGAAATCCATTTGTTTGTTCAATATAAACTTCTTCTTCTAGTTCTCCATTCAGAATGGTTGACTTCACATCCATTTGATAGACTTTATAGTTCTTATATGCAACATAAGCAAGAAATAATCTAACAGCTTCAATTCTAGCTACAGGGGGAAAGGTTTCCTCAAAATCAATACCTTCCATTTGTGAATACCCTTTGCATACCAGTCTTGCTTTATTCCAAACCACTTCACCTTGTTCATTCAAATTATTTTGAAAGACCCATTTAGTACCAATCACATTTTTATCTTTAGGTTTGGGAACAAGTATCCATGTATCATTCTTTTCAATCTGCATCAGTTCTTCTCTCATAGCTTCCATCTAGTGTTCATCATTGCAGGCTTCATTAACATCTTTCAGTTCAATCTTGGAAATCAAGCAATACTCTTCTACTATCTTCCTTCTAGTTTGCACACCTTTACTCTTATCTCCTATGATTTTATTTTTAGAATGATTTAGCTTTACATACCTTGGAACTTTAGGACTCTCAACTTTTGGTTCTTCTATTCTCTCTTATGCACTTGCACTTGTCTTTGCTTCCTGACTTACTTGATTTATCATAACAAATTGAGGTTGTTTTACTAGAAAATATGGCACAATATGAAGTTGATTATGTGTTTGAGCATTCTTCCCTTGATTTGTATTGTCTTCATCTAAATCATATCCACAGTATCTAGATGATCTAGCAGATTCCTCATCAACTCTGACATTTGCACTCTCAACCATCTTTCTCAGTCTTCTGTTATAGAATTGGTAGGCCTTTCTTTTGGTAGAGTAACCTAGAAATATTCCTTCATCACTTCTTGAATCAAACTTTCCTGTATCCTCATCTCTCTTAATGTAGCATTTACTTCCAAAGATCTTGAAATACTTAACAGTAGGCTTATAACTAGACCATAGCTCAAAAGAAGTTTTACCAGAATTACCATTGACATTTACCTGGTTCAAAGTGTACACAGTAGTACTTACAACTTCACTCCAATAGATGTGAGGCACATTTCCTTCTATCATCATTGTTCTAGTATCATCTAGAACTGTTATGTTCTTTCTCTCTACAACTCCACTCTGTTATGGGGTTCGAGGGGCAGATAAATTTCTTCTAATTCCATGCTCTTCACAAAAGGAATTAAACTCCCTAGAGGTGAATTCACCACCTCTGTCTGACCTTAAGCATTTGATTTTCAGACCCTTCTCATTTTATGCCATAGCTTTGAAAATTTTGAAATTTTCTAATGCTTCACATTTTTCTCTTAAGAAAGCTACCCATATCATCCTAGAATAATCATCAATAAGAAACATAAAGTACCTTTCACCATGAATACTTCTGAATCTAGAGGGACCACAAAGATCAGTATGCACCAACTCTAGCAAACCATTTGTATGATGATGTTTGCTCCAAAAAGAGACTCTAGTCTATTTTCCCATCTGACATTCCTTGTAGATTGTGTTAGTAGGTTTCACTAGCTTAGGTAGATCTCTTACTGCTTGAGTGGAACTTGCTTTGACAATGTCATCAAAATTCACATGACACAACCTCCTATGCCATAACTAGCTTTCATCTACTTGAGCAATTAAACAGCTTTCACTAGCAGTATTCAGGTGAAAGATATTACCTTCTATCTTTTTACCTAAAGCAATTACCTTTCCAAAGCTTCCAAGTATCCTGCATCTTTCATCTTTGAACTGAAGATCATAATCCTTGTCCACCATCTATCCAACACTCAACAAGTTGTGCTTCAAGCCTTCAACATAAAGAACATCCTTAGTGTTGTGATTACCACCAAGACAAATATATCCTCTGCCACGAATCACACCATCATTGTTATCTCCAAATCTTACAACCCCACCGTATACTTTTCTAGACTTACGAATTTTATTTTATCACTAGTCATATGATGTGAGCATTCACTGTCAATAATCCACTCATCCTTATCTTCAATTCATGTTGCAAGAGGTTTCTCAACTTCAGTAGATTTAGTAGCCACAGGACTATTTTCAATGGTAGCAATGAAAATCCATTCATCTTCATTTCCATTATCTTTATTAGACTCATTGTCAATGACTCCCTCAACATAGTAACATTTCTTTTGGAATCTAGACTTGTTAGGCTTAGACCTAGGCACTCTTTCAGGACACCTTGATGTAGAATGACCTATTTTACTGCAAGAAAAACATTTAATAGGAAACACTCCTTGATACTTACCTTTTCCTCTGCCTTCTTTCTTCACAACCAATGCTTCTAATTCTTCAACTTCTCTTTCATCATCTTCTAGCTGTTTTAGTTCTTCATCATACTTGGATAACTTTCTGGAACACTCTCCTAGATCCCATCTTTGCTTGTTTCTTCCAAATATAGTAGCCTTGAATGCAGATTTAGTCTTTGGAATAGATTCACCAAGTTCACTTAACTCAAAGGTAGAAAGTTCACCAATCAATGTATCTCTTGTCATATTCGTCAATGATCTGGTCTCTTCAATAGCACAACCCTTCGCTTTGTAGGAGGGAGGAAATGATCTGAGCAATTTAGCTACAATTTATTCCTCTTCCAGGGTACCGCCGACACATCTAATATCCATCACTAGTTCATTTACTCTCTGCATAAAAGAAGAAATATTTTCATCTTCACCCATCTTCAAATTTTCATACTTGCCTTTCAAAATCTATAGCTTAGCCATCTTCACATGTGTATCTCCTTCATACAAAGTTTCCAGCTTCATCCAAATCTCATGAGCTTTCTTCAGACCTAACACATTTGTCATTTCTGAATCTATCAAAGCACTCAACAAAGCTTCCATAGCCCTAATGTTATTCTCATCCTCTTTAATCTCATTAGTAGTGGAAGGACCATTTTGAGGAATAACATATGTATTCTTAGTAATCTTCTAGTAGGGTTCACCAACACACCTCAAATGACACTCCATCTTGGCTTTCCAAAGTGAGTATTTTGTTCCATCGAATCTAGGACTATCCTTCTTGTATGATGCCATCTCAGATCACCTCAAGATTTTAAAATTCTTCAAAGGAACCTACTCTGATACCAATTGTTGGCAAAAAAAGGACAGACAACTGAGAGGGGGTTGAATAAGTTGTCACAAAATATTAAACTTTTTCAAACTTAACTTAATCTCAGATCTGATGAATGAATAATAAACTATAAACAATCAACACATTAGAAACACAGAGAACACCAATATTTTTTACGTGGAAACCCTGTTAGGGGAAAAACCACGGTGGATGTTAGTCCACAATATCATACCCTGTTAAAATTATAATGAAAATAGTAAGAGGAATGCACATGCATTCAGGAACACTACTTAGAGCTCACTACTCAAATACAATAGGGCTCACTGCCCAACAATACAAAATAGGATTAAATCTAGAGGGTATGAACTGAGAAAATAGCTTCTACAAAAGCCTGATTATAGTTCCAGTTAAGCACATAAAAAATCCTTCACTCTTCACTCTCGCTCTACTCTATAGTCGAAAGAATAGATCAGTGTTCGCATAGTTTCACTATCTCTAGATTTTATCACTTAACACACACACTAGCCTTGATCAACAAATCACTCTTATATATCTGCATCATGGAATTACATCAACCACTTAGTCTGATAGAAAAATAAAACATATTTATAATGTTGGCCCAAATTAACAATTAAATTTTCAATGCAAATTAAACACCGTTAGCCAATACAATGATGTGACCCAAAACAATATCCATGAGTGTGCCAAACATTCAAATTTCAATCTCCAAGGATCTGCAACATGTTACCACCATCATGTCAGCTAGGAATATGAAAACTCGAACATGCAAAAGAAAAATCTTTACCACAAGCACACTAATCAATGCAGACATACAAAAATGATGGAGAATGATCTAGAAATATCCACAAACACTATGAACTAACAGAGAGGCATCCGCAACAACTATAATTACACAAAATTCAATCACGAACACTGTTAGAACACAACATGATCAATTGTTCACGCAGACCTCTGAAACTTCTGGTAGATGAACTAGATACTCTCAGAAATAAACCCTTTAGTCCACAACAACTGATCTTCAATGTATAGAACAAGACACCTTCATGGCCTTTACTATTCCGCTAGCAACCTACAACTCTTTCTTTCACAATTTTCTCAATATCCTCATCATATACAACCTTCAGTACAATAATGCTAATAGTGTTGACATCAATGACAACCACATATTAGCAACACAACCACAACATCTGAAAAATTTCCAACACCATGCCTAGCATAAAAGTACCCATCTAGATGCATTGGAATAGTTTGTTTGGTCACATGAGTTGTAGAACAAAAGTTGCAGGGTGATCCCACAATACTAGTTTACAATTTTTGGCCAAACTGGACATTGATCTATTTTTTTCTAACTAAATCTTCACTTTCGAGCACCTATAGCAGCTAAGCTGTGAGGAATTTGAAGATGATGAAAACTAGTGATTTATGACATTTTTCCTATAGATTCTTTTTTTTTTTTTAAATATATATTGGAATCATATTGCACTTCTTTTTCTATCTCCTTCAAAAACTAGCTTTTTTCAATAAACACCATTTTTAAGGAGTGATGCTCACCGTATAGAACATAACATTTTTTCCATGAAGGATAAAATTATAATTTTTTCAAATTTAGATTTGTAACTATGATATCTAGTGCTTTCATTTGGTTTCATAGTGTTTTATTGAATATTTTTTCCTTAATCAAGTTTTGAATTCAAACCAATTAAAATTCAGACATAGGCGAACCATATACAACATAATTGTTTTTTATGTACATATTGAAATTCAATTTTTTTTTGTTGGATCAAGGACTTCAGTATCTAGTGCATTGATATTTTTCAAATTTTTTTTGATAATGTGCTATTTTTCCACATGTGCAAAATAGAGAGCTTCATTTTTGGTGAAAAACCTATTTTTAATCAAACTTAAAAAACAAATACATAATAAAACTAAAACATATTAAAATTATATTTGTTGGCTAGCTCGTTCTGAGGACTACAATCATCCAATTCAGTTCATGAATTCTCCTCCATTTTTATCCTCAACTTGAGCTTCGAAGAGAAATTTTTTGGAGAAATTTGGTGCTAGAGGGGGAGAAGGGGGAAAAAGGGGTGTTCGATTGAACCACTATTCACTTGGACCCTCCTAAACCCGTTTGATCGAATGGGGGTTCGAGTGAACCATGGTAGAATCGAACACCTTCAAAATAATGTTAAAAAATGTTGGTCGTGTTGGTTTGAGTAGACTCTTGGGCGACATCTACTCAAACCCTTGGTCGATGAATCCATTTTAACTTTTTTTTCCCATATGCATATTATGTTTGCAATAGTGTTATTTTATATTAATAATATACTTTTTAATCTCTATAATATATAATATATCTATATAATAAATATTAATAATATATAAATCATATATATTATTAATAATTATAAATAATATACTATATACATATATATTATAAATAATTACAATAAATATTATAATATCAATATACTTTTGAATTAAATACATTAAAAAATATATTGTGTAAATAAATATAAAATTATAAATAAATAATAATAATAATAATATATTATAATTTATAAAAAGAAAATATTTAGTTTAAATATAAAATGCTTGTTTTGAATATAATATTTTTCAAATATTATTTTCCCTCATCGATAATGAGGTAGTTCTTGTTCGTCGTATAATTAAAACATACAATTGATTGACAAAGGTCATCAACAAACAAGACTTTGACATAGGAATCGTAAATATCATTTTAGAGTTTTCAGATTACCAATTAATGAATGGTGTGTTGTGAATGATGTGGATGAGAAAAAATTGGCAAGTAAAATATTAGGATATGGAGAGAGAGACAAACAAAGAGAATTAGAGATAAGTAAATAGAGATGGCGAGAGGGAGAGAGAAATACGGGGAGATAGAGAAAGGGAGAAAGAAGTGGGGGCGATGGAGATATATAGGAAGAGAAAGAGAGAGATATATATATGGGAAGAGAAAGGGAGATAGAGCTAGAGATAGAGATAAAGAGATAGATAGGGGGTAGGGAGGGAGTGAGGGAGGGAGAGATGGGGATAGATAGAGAGAGGGGGGAGATAGAGAGAGAGGGAGAGAAAGGGAGAGAAATAGGTAGAGGAGAGGTAGAGAAGAGGGGGAGAGAGGGAGAGAGATAGGTCAAAGAGGAAGAGAGAGAAGAGGAGGAGAGAGGGAGAGAGATAGGTAGAAGAGGGAGAGAAAGAAGAGGGGGGAGGGAGGGAGAGAGAGAGAAGATTGGGGAGAGAGGGAGAGATAGCTCAATATATATAGAGGGAGAGGGGGAGACATAGAAAGGGAGAGAGAGTTATAGGGGGAAGAGCGAAAGACAAAGAGAGGGGTAAGGAGATAGAGATAGATAGGAAGATACAAATAAAGATGGAGATGGAGAAGGAGGATATGGATAGTGAGAGGAGAGAAGGAGAGGGGGAGATAAAGAGAGAGAGGAGAGAAGGATATATAGAGATGGAAGAGATAAATATATAGAGAGGGATAGATAGGGATAGAAAGAGTGAGAGATATAGGGGGAAGAGTAAGAGAGAGGGGTAAGGAGATAGAGATAGGTATGGAGATGGAGAAGGATAAGGAGAGGGATATGGATAGAAGGAGATATGGAGAGGGAGAGATAAAGAGAGAGAGGAGAGAATGATAGATAGAGATGGAAGAGATGAATATATAGAGAGGGACAGAGAGAGAGATAGATGGGTGGATAGAGAGTGATTGAAATAAAAGCTTTGAATCAAGAAGATAATCAAGCTCCATTACTAATAGGATCATGTTATGTTTGTGAACCATTGATTTTTGGGTTAGGGATGCTAGGTCTCTTTTACTCAATTAGGGTCTTTCACCTAATGGAAAGAGATAGATCCCACACTTAAAATCTAGGTGGTTCACTCAAATAGAAGATTAAATGATGTTATTTGAACTAAATGAAATGATCTATATTTTTCCAAGCTATGAAATTGATCAAACATGAATGCAAAATCAAAGAATTATGAATTGTTTGAAAACACATTGTGTAATGCAAAATAACCTAAGAATGAATAGTAAACTACAACATAAATGATTCAGCTTGAAAGTGTGCACCTGGAACCTTGATGATGACTGGAAATTACTTTTGAAATGTTTTTGATGATGTTTTTCAGGCCTGGAGGGACTCATTCGCCACTCTAGGTGAATCAGTCCCAGTTCTGATAAACTGAGCCGAAACTTGTTTCTATCAAAAGGGTGTCAGAAAATGCAAAAAACACAAAATTGACCTAGAAATGGGATTCATTCACCACCCATGATCAATTATTCCACTTTTTAATTTTTGAATATTCAAGAGTGGATTCTAAAGCTTCCAATCTACACTTCTGCTCTCTACAGGTGTCTGCTTCTAAAATTGTCAGATTCAGGTCTAAAAGTGTCTTTTTGTTGATTCCTTGACTTGAGTGATGAAGAGAGGACTTGAATAACTTTGCAACTTTATCTTCAATGATTCCCAAGCTTCCAAAGACCTAAATCTACAAACACACAAGAAGGGAAGAAGAAATGTTGATTGTTAGGGCATGGGGGTTTGCCTTGGTCAAACCTTGTTTAGGTAATTAAACCAAAATGATGAAAGAAAGGATTGAAACATGCAACAATGAAATTGATTACCTTGCCCTGATGAATGATCTTGAAATTCTACAACAATACATGAAGATTCAACCCTTGAATGCTTTAGAAAGCTAACTTGTTGACTTCTAATGAAGAAACCCTAGCTTGCTTGACTTGGATGAGAAGATGGATGATGAATTAATGATGAGAGATGTAAAAAATGAGTTTTTGGATGGAAGAAGATGATAAGAAGATGTCAAAATGAGGGGAAAAACACTTATTTATACACTCTTGTGCCTTAGGAACCGTTCATACCTCATCACAAGCTGACATCAAGTGTATTTTAAATAAAAACCCAAAAAGAAATATTTTGAATTTAGAGCCAAGAAGGACCCATTCGCCACCCATGGAAAATGGGTCCCACCTTGGACTCAAAAGTGGGTGTCGGGAATTAACTTGCATTTAATGTTGTTTTCTAGGTTTACATTCAAAAATACACTTAATTAAAACATATGAGGGCATAAAGGGGTCAAATAAAACATAAGAAAGGTGTAAATAAGGCTCGATATTGCCTAGAAAAACATGAAATCTTGTTACAAGACTTTACAACACTTTAAAATAGGATTTGATGATGAATACAAAGAAATATTTAAATGGATTATAAAGAGAGTCTAGAAGAATGTGGAAATGTCTTACAACACTTCACAATACCAAAACAAGACATCAATAAATGCATTTTATTTAATTTGCAAGGGTCCAAGACCTAGTGTGGATGCATAAAATACCTCACAACACTAGATTAGGACCTTGTTAATTCTATTTAATCATGAATTAATCCATATCAAGCAAAGGGTCATTTTTTGTATGGCATAGTTTACAATAAGGAGAGAGGGAGAGAGAGAGGGAGAGGGAGTGGGAGAGAGATAGAGGGTAGAGGATTAAGGGTAGAGATTTTAAGGGTTTAGGGTTTAAGGGTTAATGGTTTAGGGTAGAGGGTAGAGGGATTAAGGGTTTAAGGTTAGAGGGTAGAAGATAGAGGTTTTAGGGTTTAAGGGTTTAAGGTTTAAGGGTAGAGGGTAGTGGGTTTAAGGGTTAATGGTAGAGGGGAGAGAGATATAAGGAGTGAGTGAGTGAGAGAGAGATAATTGAGAGAGAGAGAGAGTGGGAGAGAGATAGAGGGTAGAGGTTTAAGGGTAGTAAGGGTTTATGTTGTAAGGGTTAAGGTTTAGGGTTAAGGGTAAATGGGAGAGAGATAGAGGGAGTGAGTGAGAGAGAGAGAGACCCCGAGAGAGGGAGAGGGGGGGAGGAGAGACCTGAGAGAGAGAGGGAGGAGGGAGAGAGATAGAGGTATAGGGTTAAGAGTAGAGGGTAGAGGGTTTAAGGGTTTAGGGTTTAAGTGTTAAGGGTTTAGAGTAGATGGTATAGGGTTTGTTGTGGGGTAAGGGTAGAGGATAGAGGATAGAGGGTTTTAGGGTTTAATGGTTAAGGGTAGAGGTGATTAAGGGAGAGAGATAGGAGTGAGTGAGAGAGAGTGAGACTTAAGAGAGGGAGAGGGGTGGAGGGAGAGACTTAAAAACAGAGAGAGGGGTGGGAGAGAGATAGAGGTTAAGAGTAGAGTATTTAAGGGTTTAGGGTTTAAGGTTTAAGGGTAGAGGGGAGAGATAGAGGAGTGAGAGAGAGAGAGAGGACCTGAGAGATGGAGAGGGGTTAGGAGGGAGAGACTTGAGAGAGAGAGGGAGGGAGTGGGAGAGAGACAAAGGTGGAGGGTTAATGGTAGAAGGTAGAGGGTTTAAGGGTTAGGGTTAATGGTAGAGGGTGAGGGGAGCTTGAGATAGGAGTGAGTGAGTGAGAGAGAGACCTTAGAGAGGGAGAGGGGGTAGGAGGGAGAGACTTGAGAGAGAGAGAGGGGAGGAGGGAGTGGGAAAGAGATAGAGGGAGGGGTTTAAGGGTTTAGAGCTTAAGGGTTAAGGGTTAAGGGTAGAGGGTAGAGGGAGCTCAATATAGAAGGAGTGAGTGAGTGAGAGAGAAATGTGAGAGGAAGAGGGGGTAGGAGGGAGAGACTTGAGAGAGAGAGAGGGGGGAGTGAGTGGGAGAGAGATAGAGGGTAGGTTAAGGTTAGAGGGTAGAAGGTTTAAGGGTTTATGGTTGAGGGGTTTAGGTTTAGGGTATAGGTTTGAGGGATTAGGGTTGAGGTTCCAATGTATAGGGTAGAGGGTATAGGGTTGAGGGATTAGGGTAGAGGGTAGAGGGTATTGGGTTGAGGGTAGAGGGTTTAAGGGTTCAGGGTTGAGAGTTTAAGGTTGAGGGTAGAGGGTTTAAGGGTAGATGGTTAAGGGTTTTAGGGTTTAGGGTTAGAGGTTAGAGGGTAGAGGGGTTTAAGGGTTTAGGGGTTAAGGGTTAAGGGTAAAGGGTAGAGGGTAGAGGGGAGCTTGTGATAGGAGTGAGTGAGTGAGAGAGAGAGACCTGAGAGAGGTAGAGGGGGTAGGAGGGAGAGACTTCAAAGAGAGAGGGAGGGAGGGAGTGGGAGAGCTATAGAGGGTAGAAGGTTTAATGGTTTAGGTTTTAAGGGTTTAGGGTAGAGGGTAGAGGGTTTAGGGTAGAGGGTAGAGGGTATTGGGTTGAGGGTAGATGGTATAAGGGTTGAGGGTAGATGGTATAAGGGTTGAGGGTTGAGAGTTTAAGGTTGAGGGTAAAGGATTGAGGGTTTAAGGGTAAAGGGATTATGGTTGAGGGTATAGGGTTTAAGGGTAGATGGTTAAGGGTTTAGGGTTTAGGGTTAAGGGTAGAGGGTAGAGGGTTTATGGTGTAGGGCACTTAGGCCTTCATTATGTAAAGGTGGTTTAGTATGTAGTTTTTTTTATGTTTAGATACATTTTTTGTGTGTAATAAGGTCTTTAAAGACCCTTTGTGATTTTTTTTGGTCGGTTGGTGTTAGTTTGTCTAAAGTTGCAAAATGTTGCAATTTGTTGAAAAATAACTTTTCAAAATTATTGTCAAAAAGTGCCAAATGGGTGTTTGTTAGTCAATAATTCAAAATTAAGTTTGTAACCATTGGAACAAGCTTGGAAATTCATAAAAATCATGATTTCATCATTGGAGGGGGTTGATTGATGTTTTGGAGGTGTTGGAATCAATAAATCTATGTTTTTATGTGTTTTCTCATTGAAATTTGTTGCTACAACACTTAGTATGGCCTTGTACAGCTTGTAAGTGAACTTATATACATTGGAATTGATGGAGCACTGAACCTTCTCTTATTTACATCTAGTTTCATTATTTTTCATTGGGTTTTGAGTATTTTAGAGCTATTTTTCTGAAAACTGCCTTGAAACCCTAGGGTTTGGGGTTTTGAGTGAATAAAATGGATTTTTGAGCCGTTCCACTAGTGAAATGGCCTAAGAACTAGTGGAATAAAAGTAGATAGGTTATATTTTATGTCTTTGGTGTTTTCAGGAGTAGGGGTTGAGGATTTGGACAGATTGGTTGATGCCCTAGGCTGAAAACTCAAGTTTTTAAACAAATAAGTTGCATCAAGGTTGGGGTTTGATGAAAGACTCTTGGAAAGTTGTTTGAAATGATATTAATTGTTTGTGTAGACCATATTTGACATGATTGGAGGTTTTTTCTAAAGATGGAAATCCTAAAGAGTGAAAACCTGGTTGTTGCCCTTTCAAACTAGCCTAATTAGGCCTTTGTTCAAATGTAGTAGCTGAATTTTGAGGGTTAGGTTCCAAAACAACCCTATATTAATTTTTAATATATTTTGAAACTCCAAAAATGGTATCTAGAACAGTGATTGGATTTTGGGTTTGAGACTTGTTCTACAAATTAAGTGAGAAATACCTTGTTTGTTGTGCTGCAAGGCATATTGTCAACTTGTGAGGAAACCCATCTTGTTTGTTGTGCTAAGACTTTTAGAAAGCGTTGATTGAGTTTTTTAGACCTTTGATAAATTTCTCTACATAATTTTAAGGGTTTAGGGTAGAGGGGAGAGAGATAGAGAGGGAGGGAGTGGGAGAGAGATAGAGGGTAGAGTGTAGAGGGTTTAAGGGTTAAGGGTAGAGGATAGAGGGTTAAGGGTACCTTGAGCATAACTCCCCAAGGACACATGTCATCCTTGGATTTTTGGCATGAAATGACCATTCAAAAGTTAGTTTCCATTTTCTCTCTCTTTTACCATGTATCTCTTATATTTCACTCTCATGCTCTCTTTCTTTTTCTATTCCTTTCTCTTTCAATCTCTATCTCCATCTCTCTCTCTCTCTCCCTCTCTCTCTCTCTCTCTCTCTCTCTCTCTCTCTCTCTCTCTCGATATCTATCTATCTTAATTTTTCTCCTTCTCGCATTCTCTATATTTTGAGTTTTTCTCTCTTTATTAGCCGATAGGCTACATATATTGTGGGATTTGAGGCTGAAATAAGTCCAATGCCTACAAACCACTATTGAGTCATTGCAAAACAAGTTTCAATTGCCATTTAATGGTAAATCAATTGCATTTTAATGGTAAAATCTTTTAAGTATTAGGTAAAATCCTCCAAAATCTCACTTTTCACATAGAATTCATATAAATATTGATTTGGAAACTAGATGGGAACATTCTATTCCCATTTGTAGTATTTTCTATCAATTTGATGGCAACTTTCTTTTTTTATTTGCATTGATTTATGTTTTAAATCTATGTGCAAATATTTTATAATTAGATAATACTTAATTTCTTTAAAGAAAAAATCTAGATATGTCTAAATTTATTTCATTCCATTATTTAACACTTATTATTAATTGTTTAATTGCACCACATGCAACTAGAATTTGTAGCACATCCAAAACACATATTCTCTAACATATCAGCATACATTTAGTTTTCTATCAGCATATTCCTTGAACCTCATTTAGGTGCAAGTGCTAGTATATATACCTCTCTCTCTCTATAGAATTGTATCCTCCTCTATAATAACTTTTCTAGCTATATAAGTGGAGTTGAAATTTCAAATGAAATCAAATATTCTTGAACTTAAGAATTCCATGGAACAAATATAAGTTGTATATAATTGTAATTTAGGCAAATTGATTTTTGAAAACTTCACTAGGCTTCAAACAAGTATTGAAAGCATATATATGAGCTTACATGCAAGAAAAAAAAAGTGAGAGATGATGCTATAAGTGGAGTATCTAACTTTTTTCAAATGAAATCAAAGATTCTTGAACTTAAGAATTCCATGGAACAAATATTTACATATAATTGGAATTTAAGAAAAATGATTTTAAAAACCTTCAATAGGTTCAAAAATGCAATTGGAAATAGATGATAAGGAATTTATACAAAATGAGTTTAAAAAACTTCACTAGATTGAGCAAGTATTGCATATATGATTTTACACATGCAAGCAAAGAAAGTGAGAGATGATGAGCTATAATTGGAGTTGAACTTTCAAATGAAATCAAATATTCTTGAACATGTACTTGAATTCCATGGAACAAATATGTAATTGGAAATATCTACTCAATTTAACGGTCCCAATGTGTTTCAACCACTAATTTGTGTCCAACCAAATTTAAAATACTTGCCATCAACATATATTATAAGTAACTAAAACAATCCATAGTTCAAAAAAGTTACTATAAGTTCTCACTTGAACATGTATACATGTACAAGTGAACTTGAAAATCATGGATATAATCTAACTCAAACATTCTGATTCAACCTGCTCTTCAATAAAATGTAAATTTTTTTGATGATCATCACTATCTAGTCTCCATTTTTTTATCCATGTGGATGTGGAACTGCATGATGATGTAGGGCGGTAGCAATTATTAGGTGACTATATTGATATACCTTGTTATCAGGTTGATAGTCAACAAAATGAATCCCATGTTGAACAACTTTGACTTGTTTTAAATATATCCCTTGCACCATAATAGAACCTACATAGTAAACATGAACTTGAGGTAAGACATGTAAAAGTGTACAACATTTTCATGCTAAAGGTTTGTACAATATATATTTAATGTAATATACACATGTACACAATGTATATATATAATTTTAAATTCAAACTCACCTGTGGGAAATAACATTCCATCACTTGTTTCATGTTGTGTTAGCTTATTCCTCTCTTCTGTGTAATGCAATAAATAATAGCTAACACCTTCTATGTTTCCAGGCTCTTCTATGATTGCAAAAACATCTCCTATACACCAAATTTACACAAAAAATTAGAATTGTCTCTAGAATTTAAAGATCATTAAATTTATATAATATTTAAATTATTGAAAACTTACACATGTACCTTTTCTAACCAATCATAAAATATGGTCATAATCATTTGAAATCAAAGGAATGTTTTGAAATATTTCATTCTCATTTTCATCGTATGTGTCTAAAACGAATAGTTACAATTTATCCCATTTACTAACATATCCAAGTTCTTGGTTGTTGCATTCATCAGAGTTTCTCGCAAGGCACTCAGTGCAGAAACAAGAGTAATCCCTCACATTTAATGTTCATCCAGGGTGACTATTTGAACTCATAACACAATGCAAAGATCTTGTTTTGTCTACCCTCTTGCATCCATGCATCAATCTTTTGTCCAAACCTAGATACATGTACAAAAACAAACTTATGTGAACAAACATGTATATATATATATAAATTTTAAATTTAAATAATTCAAATTTTTGAAAATGTAATTTATACATACCTGATCTCCCAAAACACTCTATGTGGAATGTTTTAGTTTGTTCTTGAAGATGTGCTGACCTCATTTGATGCAAAGTGTTTCTTACACCATTCAACAACATCATGTGCATCGTCTATACGATATTGCACCATCATGTTCACCATTTCCATGCCCACTCTCAAAGAAACTCCAAACATTTGATACTTTATAAATTTTATGATATCTAGATAGTGCATAAAATGGTCATGATGATTTGAATTTTGTTGCACATCCATCTGACCACACAAAATGCTTTTCAAAATTTACACCCCTGCTTCTCAAATTCTCAAAAAAAATTGTAAAGCAATGTTGTATTAAAAGTGTGTCATGCTCTTTATCATCACTAATATAAAAGTGATATTCTTTCTTAATGGCTCATTGTTCATTTGTACTCTCAACACCATCCAATTCTGATTTTACATGTCGATAACACACATGAACCATAATAGTGATCTACTTTAAAAAGTAATATTCCGATTGAATCTCTTTTTGATGTACAAAAGAGTAATTTTCTGCAAAGTAAACTACTAATAGATTTGTTACAAGTGGCAAAGTATCTCTTAATGTTTGAAATTATTTTGTTTGCCACTTAGCAGAAAAGGAATACTGTATGTATGGTTGTATCAATTTTTTAAAATATTCCATAAATTTTCCAATAGGAATCTCCTCTTCTACATAGTTTAACCTTGTAGATTCTTTCCCAAAATTTGTTTGAAACTTTACATACTTGTAACTCTTGCAATTTGTTGTCTTTGTTAGGTCAATATCGTTTCTTGAAGGAAATTTAGCCGAATTTCTACATGTTTCACAAAGTTATTTTATGTAGTTTATTTGAGGTCCATTTTCATGATCACAGAACATATCCTTTATGAAAAAACTTACCTATTTAGGAGGTGCATTTTGAAAACCATAACTTTCTTCTCTCATCTTTCGAAACACCTAATAGTAGAGATCAAATTCAATACGATAACGATAACCAGTTTCAAAAAACTTGTTTATCTTCACATAATATGGCTTAAACCTTTCAAACATTATTTTCCAAATCTTTATATGAGAATACTTATTACATAAGATTATATACATCTCAATTTGTGTTATTTCTAGCCAATTTTTAATATGATTTTCATAAATATTGGGCCCAATCCTATGTCTCATAACACCTCTAGTATTTGATGATGGGTGAGTCTCTTCATTCCAAAAACTTGAGATCAAGTTCCTAACAACATCTTCAATTCTATCAAAACAGGGAGCTCTACACATAATTTCCCAATTTCCTTCTAAACTATCATCCAATTCCTTTATCTTTTTCTCATATTTTATTAGTGTGGTTCTACTATAACCAATTTCATCCGAAAGTGCAAAAAAATTTCTTTTTCTTACTATATATTGATTTAAAATAGATGTCAACATCACCCTTCTTGTAGTGGCCTTATCCACTAATTAAGATCCTTTCCCAATGGAATCTAAACCCTTTTTAACATTTTCAACAATATCCTTTTGTAATTCCATGTGTTTCTTCTTATTTGATGTCGAATGTACACCCAACAATTGTAGTGACTCTTTTAGCCCATTACAAAGAAGTAAATGTGATAACAATTGGGTTTTTTCAAGTGTTTCAAGATTATTGAAATGGTCATTGATTATTCCATTTACAGATTTAGTCATTGAACTCTTACTCCTATTTGCAGGTTGGTTAGCATAACATTTCAGTTTCTCCATATCCATTTCAAGTAAATGATCTAAATTTCTGATGCAAGAGCATCCAGTGGTGTAAGGGCAATCCTGCATCACCCAAAAATATGTTTTCCTCTATGCTTCCTTCTGTTAGCTTTTTTTAGATGTTTTTGAATTTCTAGATACCCTTTTCGTCGAATAAGAGTTCCCAACTTTCAAAATTGCATTTCTACTTTATTTGCTCAATTTCTATTTTTAGCAGTTTTGAATTTGAAGGTGTGAGGAGGTAGAAATTTATGGGAAGCTTTGGGATAGAAAAATAAGCACTTTGGAAAAATAATTAGGTGAAGATCATTCCCGGTTTGAAAGTTATTCAAGTTTTAGTTTTTGCTTTTTTCCCTAAAAAATCTTTCAAGTCTAGTATGAGGCACTAAATGATCCTGCACGGGCCCAAAAATCACCATAAATAAAAAAAATTGTTCTTAGCATGTTCTTCACTCTGGGACCTTTCTAACGGTTCAAACGGTTCGTCAAACGAAGTCCCGAATCAAAAGTTATGGCTCCCGAAAGTTGGTGCTTTTCAAAAATGTGCTAATTTTTGAATGTGGCTTTAAAATTTAAATTTCAAATTGTAATTTTTGGCACCAAAACTCATAATTTGAATGTTACTTTGGCTCCAAGACTGAAAAGAATCTATTTATGGGTAGGGTTTTCTAATTTTTGGTAGCTTTTTTGGGGAAAAGATCGCATATTGCGAAAAGGAAAATTTCTATAGTTTATGTAACTTGCATGTATTGAAGAACTCAAGGACTTGATATCCTCTACATGTAAGCTTTTTGTATTATGAATAATAATAATAATCTCTCGTGGTGTGTGATTTTCTGTGTCTCAGGTTAGCACCCTCGTTAGGTGGTATCACAGCAGGTTTTCTTGAGTGTGTGGACAAATCATCAAATCATGAGGCAGTTCACACTAGGATCATGGTTGTGGGTTCGAGATATTCAAGATTCCTCCAAGAGTGATGCCTGGTAGGTATGGTGGTACCATAGGTGGCAAAGGTGGCAGAAATGCTGGTGGAAGAGATCCATTAGCAGCTGAGGGTTTCAGAGCCCTCTAGAGACAAATTCATGCATTGCAAGAACAGATGAGGAGAGGGTTAAACTCGAGGAGAGAAGAAAGTGAGGATGAAGAAGAGGTAGAAGATTCAGATGTAGAATAGGAAGAGGAAGCAATTGATCAAGATCAAATGTGGCTAGTAAGGGCCATTTCAAAGATTAGAAAAAGACCTAGAGTAGAAGTTCCTAGTTATTCTGGAAGTCTGAACTTGAAAGAGTTAATTGACTTGATCAATGAGATAGAAGAGTATTTCGAGTTTGAAGAAATAGAGGACCCAGATCAGGTTAAGTTTACAAAAATGAAGTTGAAGGGCCATGCAAATACTTGGTGGAAAGAGGTCCAGTTGGAGAGAAATTGAAGAGGAAAAGGAAAGGTTGTCATATGGGATTGTATGGTGTAAAAATTAAAACAGTTCATACCAGTGGACTACGTGTTAGATCTATTGAAGAAATTACAATGGTTGAAGCAAGGAAACAGATCTGTGAAAGAATACACATAAGATTTTCACAAGATGATCATTAGAACGGGCCATGTAGAGGCTAACAAGGAGAAGGTATCCTATTATCTTAATGGGTTACAGTCGAGCATTCAAGAGGAGCTAAGCCTAGTCAGAATGACCACCATTGAGGATGCATACTAGTTTTCTTCGAGATGAACAAAAGATTTGACAGCAAGAAAAGAGGACAAGGAGGTCAAAGCGGAAGGGGTAGTGGAAGAACTTTTGGAAGCTAAAATGAGGATGAGAAGAAAAATGAAGATGTGGGTACTAGCCAAAGCCAAAATAATGACAACTTCTACTGCCCTTGTGATGAAAATAGTGGTGATCAAAGAGGTAGAGGACAAGGAAGATCTAGACAAGGACCCATAAGAGGTGGTTTTAAAGGAACTTGTTTCTAGTGTGGTGAAGAAGTGAATCAAGCCTATGAATGTCCACAACACCAAGGAAGGATAGAAAAAAGACCAGAAGGTCATGGAAGGGTTGAGCATGCAGATGAGGAGGCTCAATCCAAGCATTCAGATGATGCTGAAAGGGGAGAATCCATAGTGGTTAGAAGAGCCTTGGTGACTAAAGAGGAGCCATAATAGATGAAGAATATGTTCTGCACAAGGTGTAAGTGTGAAGGAAAATGCTAGGATTTCATTATTGATAGTGGGAGCACTGATAATCTAGTGTCAGAAGAGATGGTTATGAAGTTGAAGCTGGAGAGGGAAAGGAATCCACATCCGTATCAGATTGCCTGGTTGTAGAAAGACCACAAAGTTTTGGTCAATGAGCAGTGCCTAGTGAAGTTCAAGATTGGGAGCTATCGTGATGAGGTACTCTGTGATATCATCCCCATAGATGTATGTCACATGCCATTGGGGAGATTGTGGCAGTTTTACAAGTGAGCTATACATGATGGCCATGTAAACACTTATTCCCTGATGAAGGATGGAGTTCGCCATAAGTTGAAACCCCTAAAGGAGGCCGAAGAAAAGGTATGAAGTAGTGTTAGATTTTGTTATGTTGATGGAAGGAAATTTTTAGAAGGCATGAAGCATGAGCGTATGTGCTATGCATTGATTCCTAGAATGGATAAGGAAGATAGTGAGAAGGTGCCAGTAGAAGTTTCTAGATTATTGAATGATTTTTAGGATGTTGTTTCTGATAATGTACCTGAGGGTCTACCACTAGTGAGGAAGATCAGTCATCAGATTGACTTGATCCCTGGAGCCAATTTTCCAAATAAGGCAGCTCACAAAATGACTCCTATAGAAAATGAGGAGTTGAACAGACAAGTTTAGGAGTTGTTGAGAAAAGGTTTGATTCAAGAGAGTCTGAGCCCATGTGCAGTACCTGCAATACTAGCACCGAAGAAGAATGGGGAGTGGAGGATGTGTACAGACTCTTGGGCCATAAATAAGATAACAATCAAGTACCAATTACCCCTTCCAAGGATGGATGACCTGATAGACTATTTGAGTGGGGCTCAATACTTCACAAAGATCAATCTGAAGAGTGGATATCACCAGATCCGAATTCGAGAGGGAGATGCATGAAAGACTGTCTTCAAGACCAAAAAGGGCCTATACGAGTGGTTAGTCATGCCTTTTGGAATAACCAATGCACTAAGCACATTCATGCGGCTCATAAGCAAGGTACTAAAAGAGTTTCTAGGGAGTTTTGTTATTGTGTATTTAGATGATATTTTTTCCAAACCTTGTTTTGGTAATTAGAAATTAATGAGAAATGAAGAATGAATGAAATGAAACATGAATCATAAGATGAAATAGTAGAACCTTGTTTGACACCTTGTAGAATTGCAAACAAGCATGAAGTGGCCTCAATACATGTAGATCTTCATGATGATTTTTGATGAAAGATAATTCCTTTGAATACTTGAATTGATCTTTAACAATACATCACAACATTAGCTTAAAACCACATGCATGATGCATCAAACCTTTGATATGATAATGGATCTTTGATTCCTGCAATAATGTTCTTCAAATCTTCCTTTTGAATGCTCTTGAAATGATCTTGTGAAGATACTCTTGATTGCTTATGAAGGTCTAGCTTGTTATTAGAAAATATGTGAAATAACCTTGTGTTTATACTTTCTTATATGTCAAATTTCCTTAAATTACAACACTACAAGCTGACATCATGTCTAGGATAATAAAATTCCACCAATACTTTGATTTAAAATAGGTCCTGATTAGAGTGGGACTCATATGCCAGGTTTGGCGTATTAGTTCCTATGGCTCAAACCCAGGACACAAACTCCAAGAAGTGTTAATCTCAGTGTAATATTTCAAATTAGGTCTCAAGAGGTAGGTGGGACCCATACACCCAAGGTGGCATATAAGTCCCAAATCACTAGATCTAAAACTCATAACACAAAAACATGAATTATGATTTGTCATTTGTTAAATATCAAGATTATCTCAGAAAAATGCATTAAATCAAGCTTGTGGATGCAAAATAGGACTAGCCAAATTTTAATGAAAAGGGCCCAAAACTTAATGTGAATATGTAAAACATATTACAACACCAAATTAAGGCATCACTTAGCTCATTTTGTCAATTATTCCCAAATTAAGTGAGGAAAAGGGATACTTTTTCTATCACTACACCTTGAATAGGAGTTGTTGTAACATCAAGTTTTTCAAATAATCATATTTTTCACTAAATTGATGTCAAAGTATTGTTGCATATGCATTTAGCCTATGATTTTAATTGGAAAAGTTGTGGAAATATCTAACTTAACTACAATTAATCTTACTAGATCATATGTTTACCAAAAATAATTTTTAGTTAGAAATACTAAAATTCAATTGTGCTAATAAGTTGACCAAAAGTGTGACACAACTTAGTATTTTTACCTTCAAGAATGTACACAATGTATATCCAAAGATGAAAAGTACTTTTTATCCAATTTATGCAAAGCTTTAAGAATGCAAACAATGTGTATCCAAAGATGAAAAGCACCTTTATCAAACTTATGCAAAGCTTCATGAATGTAAAGATTGTGTATGCAAAAGTGAAGTACTTTTAATATCCATATTATGCAAAGTTTCAAAAATGTAAAAGATCTGATGATTTTGGCTACTGAAATGATTTTGGAATGATTTAAAAATGACCACTAAATTGATGTTTTTGACCTAGATGCATAAAATAGAAGTTCATGAAACTTTCCAAACTGATACTATAGGTTACCAGCAACCCAAGGAAGTACAAAAAATCACTAGAAAGCTTAGAAAAGTTGGTTTTTGTAAGCATGCAAGGACTCATTTGTCTAGATGGGTGTATGAGTCTCACTTAGGGTTTTTGATAGGTTTAGATAGTAAAAAATAGACAACACCAAATTCCCAAAAAATGGGAGCAAAGACCTGTATAGGGACTAAGTCGCCCAGATGGGTGAATGATTCTCGATTAGGTTTTTTAAACCTGAATATGCAAATTCTGAGTTGATGTTAGGGTGTCTAGGTTGTATATTGACTTGACTATTTGCAATTACAAATTTTTAGTGAAATTAAATAATTTAAGATGCAAAAAAGCAACCTATATGAAATTTTCACTAATGCAAGATTTAGAATCCCTAGATGCAATTCAACTAATGCAAAGTTAATGCAATCTAGATCTAGGACTTATAAGGTTCTGTAAATTAGAAATTCAAGAATCTAAACATTTGGTTCACCAAAATAAACACAAGGAAATAGGTTTCCACCTTTTGGGAGATGGAACTAAGGGGATAGGACCTATTTCACTCTTAATTCATTAGGAAACCAAAATACCTCAACCAAGTGACTCAATTGAGGGAAGGAAAACTCCCAGGGGTAGTTTCCCTAGGTGTGATTAAACGAGGGTTCACCATAAAATGAAGTTTCAAAGCAGAAATGCAAACATGTAAGCACAAAACCCTAGAAACTTAGAAAATGAAATTAGACTAATGAACAGAGAGAAACATAAAATTACCTAGAGGATAGGAGATGTCAAAACAATATTTGGAAACCCTGAAAAATTGTTGTTTTAAAGTGCACTATGACTCATACACCAAGCTGGGAAACTTAGTCCTAGTTTATGGTTTTTGGGAAGGATCTAGAATCTTTTGGCGACTAGTCTAGATCTATAGAAATCTGGAAAAACTGGTATACTATGACTCATATGCCTAGATAGTTGCAAAGTGTCCCAAAAAAGTGAAAAGTGTCCCAAAAGCATTATTTTGGACTAAAACTTTATGAGCCTCTAAAGATGGATTTAATAAGCACTTTCCCATTTATTTCATGTAAATAAATTGAATATCTTGCTCTAGGTATGAGTTTCCATGAGCCTTGACAACTTCTTATGACAACTTTACAACTTTTTACAACTTTGCAATTTTGGTACTTTTGAAGGCTTCAAATCCACCTTTTCTTCAACCTATAAACCTACAACTTACAAAGAGAGGGAAAAAATATTGTTTTGTTGGGGAATGGGGGTTTACCTTGGTCAAACCTCATTTTTCTAATCAAACCTTAATGAGAAATGAAGCATGAATGAAATGAAATATGAAACATAAGATGAAACAATAGAACCTTGTTTGACACCTTGTAGATCTACAAACAAGTATGAAGTGGCCTCAATGGACATAGATCTTGATCATGATTTTTGATGAAATATAATGCCTTTGAATACTTGAATTGATCTTGAACAATACATCACAAAATATCTCAAAACCACATGCATGATCAATGCATCAAGCCTTTGATATGGTAATGTATCTTTGATTCCAACAATAATATTCTTCAAATCTACCTTTTGAATGCTCTTGAAATACTCTTGTGAAGATACTCTTAATTTCTTATGAAGGTCTAGCTTGTTAGGAGAAAATATGTGAAATAACCTTGTATTTATACTTGCTTATGCCAAATTCAATGAAATTACAACACTACAAGCCAACATTAGATCTAGGATAATAAAATTCCGTGAAGAATTTGATTTAAAATAGGTCCTTATTAGAGTGAGACTCATACACCAGGTTGGGCATACATGAGTCACTATGGCTCAAACCTAAGACACAAACTCCAAGAAGTGTTAAGTTCAATGCAATATTTGAAATTAGGTCCTAAGACCTAGATGGGACCCATACACCCAAGGTGGCGTATGAGTCTCAAATCACTAGATCTAGAACTCATAACCCAAAAGCATGAATTATGATACCATTTGTTAAATATTAGGATTATCCTCAGAAAAATGCATTCAATCATACTTGTGGATGCAAAATAGGACCAGCCAAATTTTAATGAAAAGGGCCCAAAACTTAATGTGAATATGTAAAACATATGGGTATGTGCAGGATCATCATGGAAAAAACAGGCCCTTAAGTGGCGAAAAATTCAGAAAAATCAGAGTTAGGCAACTTGACATAAAAATTTGAATAAGTTATCTATATTATTTAAAAAATATGTAAGAATAGAATCTGTAGAAAATTGAATGTAGTTTCTAAACTACTATGTTTTTTTTAAAAAAAAAATCTATTCGGTGAAAGTTTAAAATTTCAATGCAGTAGTACTTAATTTTTAGGAAAAAATAAGAAGTAGGTGTCTGTCTGACCATACTAACCACAATAAAATGATAATAATTGTTATTAATACTTTATATATAAGTAGAGGACTCATTTCTCGATGTGATGCATATTTTTTGTAATTTTTTTCCAAGTAAATCATTAATTATGAATTTTTTATTACAACTTTTAAAAAATATAAAAACTCGTATGTCTTACCACCTTAACTTGGTCAAAACTTCATGAAATTCATTTTTTTTAATCCTATAGTATCTGAAGCATAGAATGTGACGCAAGTTTATGATTCAAAAAATGTGATCTACCATTTGAAAGCTATGGATGTTTTTCAATCAGCCTATCAATCAGGACTTTAGTTGTAATTCAAATAGAAAATGAATAATAATTATTTATTAAAGTCAAAGTAAAGCATAATTTATATTGGTGGAAAGTTGAGAATCTTCTTTAAAAACCCTTTTCATTTCATCAATTTTGGGTAAAAAAAAAAATTTGTCAGCCACATACCCTACACATGCCCATCATATTGCCACTTTTTGGCCCATCATGATCCTGCACATACCCATATTACAACACCAAATTAAGGCATCATTTAGCTCATTTTTTCAATTATTCCAAAATTAAGTGAGGAAAAGGGATACTTTTTCTGTGAATACAACATGAATAGGAGTTGTTGAAACATCAAGTTTTTCAAATAATCATATTTTTTCACTAAATTGATATCAAAGTAGTGTTACATATGCATTTAGCCTATAATTTTAATTGGATAAGTTGTGGAAATATCTAACTTAACTACAATTAATCTTACTAGATCATATATTTGACCAAAATTAATTTTTAGTTAGAAATACTAAAATTCAATTATGCTAATAAGTTGACCAAAAGTGTGACACAACTTAGTACTTTTACCTTCAAGATTGTAAACAATGTATATCCAAAGATTAAAAGTAATTTTATCCAATTTATGCAAAGCTTTAAGAATGCAAACCATGTGTATGCAAAGATGAAAAGCACCTTTATCAAACTTATGCAAAGCTTCATGAATGTAAACATTGTGCATGCAAAAGTGAAAAGTACTTTTATCCATATTATGCAAAGTCTCAAAAATGTAAACAATTTTAGATTTGATGATTTTGGATATTGAAATGATTTTAGAATGATTCAAAAATGACTACACTAAATGGAGGCTTTTGACCTAGATTCATAAAATAGAAGTTCCTGAAACTTTCCAGATTGACACTATCGGTTACTAGCAAGTCTAGGAAATACAAGAAATCACCAAAAAGCTCAAAAAAGTTGGTTTTTGTAAGCCTTCAAGGACTCATTCATCTAGATGGGTGTATGATTCCTACTTAGGGTTTTTGATAGGTTCATATAGTGAAAAATAGACAACACAGAATTCCCAGAAATTAGGAGCAAAGACATGTACAAGGACTAAATCTCCCAAATGGGCGAATGAGTCCTGATTAGAGTTTTTAAACCTAAATATATGCAAACTGTGAGTTGATGTTAGGGTGTCTAGGTTGTATGTTGACTTGACTATTTACAATTATAGATTTTTAGTGAAATTAAATGATTTAAGATGCAAGAATGCAACCTATATGAAATTTTCACTAATGCAATATTTAGAATCCCTAGATGCAATTCAACTAATGCAAATCTAATGTAAATTTAATGAAATCTAGATCTAGGACTTATAGGGTTCTCAAAATTAGAAATTCACAAATCTAAACATTGGGTTCACCAAAATGAACACAAGGAAATATGTGTCCACCTTTTGGGAGATGGAACTAAGGGGATAAGACCTATTTCATTCTCAATTCATTAGGAAACCAAGATCCCTCAACCAAGTGACTCAATTAAGTGAAGAAAAAATCCAAGGTTTCCTTAGGTGTGATTAAATGGGGGTTCACCATAAAATGAAGATTCAAAGGAGAAATGAAAATATGTAAGCAAAAAACCCTAGAAACTTAGAAAATGAAATTAGACTGATGAACATAGAGAAATAGAAAAGTACTTGGAGGATAGGAGATGTCAAAACAAGATTTGAAAACCATGAAAACTGTTGTTTTAAAGTGCACTAGGACTCATACGCCAAGCTAGGAAATTTAGTCCTAGTTTAGGGTTTTTGGGAAGGATCTAGAATCTTTTGATAATTGGTCTAGATCTACAGAAATCTAGAAAAAATGGTATACTGGGACTCATATGCCCAAACAGTTACAAAGTGTCTCGAAAAAGTGAAAAGTGTCCCAAAAGCATAATTTTGAACTAAAACTTTGTGAGCCTCTGAAGATGGATTAAATAAGCACTTTTCCAATAATTTCATGTAAATAAAATTGAACATATTGCTCTAGATTTGAGTTTCCGTGAGCCTTGACAACTTCTTATGACAACTTTACAATTTTTTACAACTTTGCAATTTTGGTACTTTTGAAGGCTTCAAATCCACTTTTTCTTCAACCTATAAACCCGCAACATACAAAGAGAGGGAAAAAATATTGTTTTGTTAGGGAATGGGGGTTTTCCTTGGTCAAACCCCATTTTGGTACAATCAAACCTTAATAAGAAATGAAGCATGAATGAGATGAAACATGAAACATAAGATGAAACAATAGAACCTTGTTTGACACCTTGTAAATCTACAAACAAGCATGAAGTGGCCCCAATGGATGTAGATATTGATCATTATTTTTGATGAAAGATAATGCCTTTGAATACTTTAATTGATCTTGAACAATGCATCACAACATTAAAGCTCAAAACCATATGCATGATGCACCAAGCCTTTTATATGATAATGGATCTTTGACTCATGTAATAATCTTCTTCAAATCTTCCTTTTGAATCCTCTTGAAATGCTCTTGTGAAGATACTCTTGATTTCTTATCAAGATCTAGCTTGTTAGGAGAAAATATGTGAAATAACCTTTTATTTATACTTGCTTATACCAAATTTATTGAAATTAAAACACTACAAGACGACATCAAATCTAGGATAATAAAATTATGCCAAGAATTTTATTTAAAATAGGTCTTGATTAGAGTGGGACTCATATTCCAAGTTAGGCATTCTTAGTGTCCAAGATACTGAGATGGGGGGTGAATCAGTATCTTATTAAACTTGTTGAACAAATACCATCCAATAACTTTGATGCGTATAATAGTGAAGATAAATAAGAACATTAACAAAACATGAATTCACAAAACACATGAACACTAGGATTTTTACGTGGAAAACCAAAAATGGGAAAAACCACGGTGAGAGTTAGCTCACAATATAGTATAACCGGTTATAACATATTACAAAATGAGGTGGCTCACTATCAAGACTCACTATCCAAAATTAGAGGCTCGCTGCCTACAAAATTACAATGACAAAATGGCTTACAGCCAGAAAATGAACTAATAATGTACACCTAACAAGTGTTGATTTTGTTCTAATGAAGCTTTGTAAATTGACTTGACACAGTTCATCATATTCACACTTCTTCACATTTTCATTCACAACTCCATCATCTATATCAATCTTCAAAAACTATCCAATATATATACTTGATCCATCCACAAGCCTTAATTAGGTCAGCCTAATTAGATGCAACTCTTATTCATCAAAAAATACCAAATGTCAGCTTTAGGCTTTCAAAAAATCTTTCCAAAAAAAATTCAAACGCTCAACACACTACATCATGTTGTCATGTACCTAAGATAGGTCACACATACATCCGCAAAACAAAGTTAATTCACCATTACATCATCTATGCATTAGGTCAACCAAAGATAGACCTAATCTAGAAAAATTGCAATTACTAGAATAATGTCAATACACCATACGAGCATCTGAATACATGAGATTTTGAATTTAGGTTCACCCTACATCCATCCATCCAAAACTGCAAGCAACAATAATCAATAGTAAATGATTGTGGACCAAAATACTAGAGGATGTAAGCTTCATATCGGTTCAGATATTGGTCTAGAATACCGGATCAAATTCAGATTGAATCTTGTAGTTGCAACTCATATAACATGGTGACATCAATGACAACACAAAACAACAAAATGAGATGTTCTTCATTCTTCCAACAATCTCCCCCTTTGTCATTGATGGCAACATGTGCCCAAAAAGAAAATTTACAAAACCTCTTATGTACAACACTTCTCCCCCTATCACCAGTATTTCATCATTCTTCACTCCCCCTCTAACATCAAGGACAAAGGGTGGCACAATAGAAAACATGAAAACAAGAGAAAACAAAAATTAACTATAGGATGGCAAGTCTTGAAGCTCCTTAAGAATACCTTGCCATGCAGATTTACCATTCTCCCAACTTTTCTTTGCAACAATCAACATCTTGTTCAGGGATTCCAAATCCATCAAAATTTCTTCTGCTTCATTTGGAGTACCAGGGATCAGATTTATCTTTCCAATTTTCTATGTACTTTCCAAGGCATTGGCAATCAGGATGTACTCCATTCTCACAAGATCACCTAACTGACCAAATTTCCTAATGATTTCTTCCTTTTTCTTCTGTAAAACAAATAATTTATCTCTATGAGTCGAGATAGCATTCCAAGTTGATTTGTCTCTATCCTTGGATGTGCTGTAGGCACTAGAGATAGTAGTCAACTGTGACTCAATGGAGTCCATAACATTTTTAATGCTTTGAGTGGCATCCAACCACTTCAAAAAAAAAGCAAAAACAACATTAGCTTTAGTCTCACAAATTTGCACATATTCTAGATTTTCCTCAACATTAGTGTGTGCCAGAGCACACTTGTCATGTAATCCTAATAACCTTTTCTATGCCAACTTCTCCTCAACCTCTTGTTTAGTATTTTCTCCAAGACTAGAGGCATACTCCTTAAAGGAGTCAAATAACAATTTCATATTTTCTACTAGAGTGATAGATGTATCAATTGGCATACCGAGTGTTTTCTCCTGCATTTCCTTAAGAGCATCTTCAATCATTTTTGTTCCTTTCTGGTGTGTCTCTAGAATCTCCTCTTTACCAGATGCATGCATTGCATTTCCTAATACCGTCTTATGCGTAGGAGAAATTTTATCTAAGTCCACATAGCCTTGAATCATAGGAAGTTATAAAAGCTCTGGAGGAATCACTGGCTAGAATTTGATTTGCTTGGATAGCAATCCCTTCAGCACATCATCACCGGAGGAGGATTCTCTAGGAGATCTCTGAGATTCTAAAACTTGCTTTAGATTTTCTTCATTTTTCCTAGATTCCTCATTTTTCTCTTCTTCCTTATTTTCTTCTTCCTTCTCTTCTTCTTTTTCCTTTTCTTCTTCTTCTTTTCCATTTTTATCTTCATCCTTGTCTTCATCCCTGTTACCTTCATTATCATTTCCTTTAATTTCACATTCATCTTTCTCTTCCTCATCATTATCTTTCCATCATTATCCTTTTCACCTTCAGTATGCTCTGGAGGAGCATCATCATGCTTTTCAGGCTCAACTTCACCTTCATTCTACTTCTCCATTTTCCAAGGATCATTTTCCACACCTACATCATTTTCAACACCAATGTCTTCAGGAATACATGCATCACCTATACTAGGAGGAATATCTTCCTCAACATTTTTAGCAGAAACATCTTCATCAGTCTTAAGCATGCCATATTTCTCTATTGTATCTCAGATCACTTATGTACTTTCCTTCTTAATCTTCTTTATTTTATTTTTATCCCTAGTCATCAGAATATTAACCCTTTTCTTCATCCAGAACATATTTGCACATATCTTTTTCAGAGTTTCCAGATGATCTGGGGTCAAAGAAGACCTAATTTTATCAAATGCATTATTCCTGATTTTCTCTTCAAGTTCAACAACCTCTAATCTCCTTTTCATCAAGTTTTCCCACATATTCTCGAGTACATCTTTCTTCACATCATCCCACTTACAACTTCCAAGATGATAACATATTGAATGATAGCTAAAATTAATATTTTCTTATCCTCTTTTCCAACATGATCATAAAATTTTGTTGTAGGCTTCATCATGTTTTCTAAATGTAATAAAGAATTGAGAGTTTCCTCTAATTTGAAATGGGGGCCAGGAATTACCATAATGTTCTTCTATTCTCCTTGGTTCGAAGAGCCTTCTTCAAACACCTTGGTTTTCTTTGACTCCAGTTTGGTGTGTACATGAACACCAAACTCCCGTTCTTCCTCTTCATCAGAATATGAAAAATCATGCACTCTCTTAGAACCAATACCAACTTCCTTAGAAGCACCTTCACCAGAGGATAAAATTCATCTTCTTTTTCCTTACCAATTTTGCATCAGGATCCTCTTCCTCTTCATCTTGATCATCTATGACACTAACGTTTTTCTCCCTTGTAGCTTTTTCTTTCTTTCTTTCCCCTTTTCCTAGGCACCACCAGAGGAGTTTCTTTCCTTTTCCAAGATCTAGTAGTAGGTTTGGAAGAAACTAGGCCTTTATCTTTATCAGCAGCACTAGGTTCAACTTTTATTGCAAGAGTTGTGAAGGGTTTAGAAGAAGTAGTCATGTTGGATCTCCTCAAACCTAATGATTCTCCTTCCAACTCTTCTCTCTTAGCCTTTCCTAGCACAATTTTCTCATCAATGAATCCAACTTCTCTGAGCTTCTTTTCCACATTCTTTCTTATTATTGGCTTCTTGTGCTCCATGTGGACCACCATAGATTTTTCTACATAAGTGCCAATTCTGGGTTCATTGGGATCCTTTGGATTTTCAACAACATCTGTACATAACCCTCAGCTTCATCTTCTATAATTTCATATCCCAATGGTTGAATCCATATGGTTCGAGGTTAAACTACTTCAATCATGCATTCATTAAAGGAAACATGAAATATGATGTCATTTTTATATTTCTCAACAACTTTCCTCAAAATCCTCTCTCTCATTCAGGTTGCTCTTAAATATAGCAAAGAATGTTGTTAGAACATTAGTTATATTCTTCAAATCACCTAGATTGTGTAAGTGATCAAAAAATTGATGTGCCATAGGTCTGGATGTATCACAGAATACCATATCATCCCTTCTAGGAATTTTTTTCAGAAAATAGAATAATAGACACATAATCAAAGAACAAAATTTAAATGCATACTTCTTTTCTTTAGTCAACTTTAAATTCTCAAGCAACTATTGTCAAAGAAGTTCAAACAAGTCATAGTCTACACCATTGACTACCATATCAAAACTAGTATAAATAGTTGTGGCAGAAACATAGTTTTCTCTATTGGTGAAGCAAATTTTATGACCAATCATGATAGCAACATACTTCACAGCCCGATTAGTGATTTTCTTCATTGTAAGAGCTCTTTTGTCATATTCAACACCTGTGAGATCTATCACAACTTCATTCTTGATGGCTTTCAACATGGGTAATGGTCCAGTGTCACAAAGTCTAGTAATAGCCCTAATCACCTCCTTAGATATCAAGTGAGGTCGATCAATCCACAAGAATTTATCATGTATTATGCTAAGAACAGGTTTCACATATCTATCATCAACCATAGAACTAAAATTGGGAAAGTAGTTCCATCTGTCCAATCTCTTCGCAACAAGGTTCGAGTAATAAAGTTTCACTAAGAAATTATCTTCAATGAGCTCATTCTACCAAATATTGATCAATTTGCTATGATTGAATTCATCTGTGTTTACTCGAATGTACATTCTTGTGTCCTCAGTTGACATAACCCCATGAGGGATTGATGAGAAGGTGCCCATAGGGTCGTCTTCAAATACCTTCATATGATATTTCATATACTATGGTCTAGGTCTTTCCAACACTTTAACAACTACAGGGGTTTCCATTCTTCACAATTCCAAACTCAAACAATTCAAAAAGATGATTCATATGAACCCACAACTACACAAAAAAGTAGAATACCTTTTTCTTCATGAAGAACTAAAACTAGGATTTGCACAACTTGAACTTCAAGTCACCTCAAGAATACTCCAAAATTCTCTTCGATTTCTTCAAATGCACAAGTGATTAAAATTCCTTACACAATTACTTTATAAAACAACGATCTTCCCTAATTCACATTAAATGCAGTAGATTTCGAAAAGCTACTAAAAAATCTTCTTCTCTACTCAGAAAACCCTAATTTTCTCTGCAAATGATTGTGCCATCATATTTTCTTCCGTTTGTACTTGCATAACCTTTAGCTAACCATTTCTTACCACATGTCTTCATGCTAAATATTGACACACCAAACATTAGGGGGTTCAAACATTTTTCTGTTAAAGCTCCCCCCAAGACTCTGCTAGGTCTAATTCCTAGAGGAATTGTTTGTATCAGATGAGGGAACAAACGCATCTTTCATCTCAGTTACTTATTTCTTCCTCCAAATCTTATTTATTTCTTGCTTAATGTCATTCTTGTCAACTTTCTTCACAGGTTCATTCTTTTCTATTGGATCAGTTTACTTACCCTTTTTGCTTCTGCAAACTCTTGAGATATGCCCTAGTTTGTTGCAATTGTGGTAGATAACACTTTCCTATTTTGTCAGACTTCCATTAACCCTTGATCTACATTTATTAGCTTTGTGTCCAAATTTGTTGCATATATAGCAATAACCATTAAAGGATTGATTCATTCTTCCTCCATTAGACCAATTCACCATATGAGTTCTACATTCATTAGCCCTATGTCCAATTCTTTTGCATGCAAAACATTGACCAAAGAAGGACCAGGAAACTGATTCATCCTACTCCTACATTTTGTTGCCCTATGACCAAATTTGTTACATGAAAAAAAAATACCATTGAAGGGTGGATACCTTTGTGCATTAGGCTATCTCATAGTAAAGTTCCTTGAATTTCCTTTCTGCTTTCCTTTATTTTGAGTCTTCTGATTATCCTTAGAGTTTTCACCTCCTTCCATTCCAAAGCCACCTTTGTCTTTTCTTGATTTTTCCCCTGAAATCAACTCATCAAGCTTGTCTGGGCTAGATTTGAAATTATTTTCATAGAGTTTCACTTTCTCCAGATCTACTTTCAAATTCACCATTTCTTGTTCAAGCTTAGTGCACTCATCAAACTTGCTTTGCACCATTTTATTCAGACATTCTTCAATTCTTTTATTTTCTTCTACTTGCACCTTCAAACTGATAATTTCTTCATTAGACTGGTTCAACTGATCAGTTACTTCGCTATGTCTTTCTTTGAACTTCTTCAATTGCTCTTTTAATTTCTGGACACATTCATTTGCATCTTCAATATTTTGTTTCAGATCTCTATTTTCACTTTCAACTTTTTCAAGATCCTCAAGTGCAACATGAAGCTCTTCTTTATCATTCATTTCTTCCATCTTCAGGATCTCTCTCAAGCTGTAAGGCTTCTCCGAAGGAACCAAGCTCTGATACCAATTGTTGAGTTTCCAAGATACTAAGAGGGGGGGTGAATCAATATCTTCTTAATCTTACTGAACAAATACCATCCACTAACTTCGATGCATATAACAGTGAAGATAAATAAGAGCATTAACAAAACATGAATTCACAAAACACATTAACATTGGGATTTCTACGTGGAAAACCCAAAATAGGAAAAATCATGGCGAGTTTTAGCTCAAAATATAGTATAACCAATTATAGGATATTACAAAATGAGGTGGCTCACTGCCAAGACTCATTGTCTAAAATTAGAGGCTCACTTCCTACAGAATTACAATGACAAAATGGCTTACAGCCACAAAATGAACTAATAATGTACACACCTAACAAGTGTTGATTCAGTTCCAATGAAGCTTAGTAAATTGACTTGACACACTTCATCATATTCGCACTTTTTCACATTCACATTCACAACTCCATCATCTATATCAATCTTCAAAAACTGTCCAATATATATACCTGATCCATCCACAAGCCTTAATTAGGTCAGCCTAATTAGATGCAACTCTTATTCATCAAAAAATACCAACTGTCAGCTTCAGGCTTTCACAAAATCTTTCCAAAAATAATTCAAACACTCAACATGCTACATCATATCAACATGGACCTAAGATAGATCACACATATATCCACAAAACAAAGTTAATTCACCATTACATCATCTATCCATTAGGTCGGCCAAAGATAGACCTAATAGCAAAATTGCAATTAACAAAATAATGTCGATACACCATACGAGCATTTGAATACATGAGATTATGAATGTACGTGCTCCCAACATCCATCCATCCAAAACTACAAGCAACAATAATTAACAACAAACAATTGCGGATCAAAATACCAGAGGATGTAAGCTTCATACCAATTCAGATACCGGTTCAAAATACTGGATCAAATTCAGACTGAATCTTGTAGTTGCAACTCATATAACATGGTGACATCAATGACAACACAAAACAACAAAATGAGATATTCTTCTTCATTCTTCTAACAAGGTGTATCAGTCCTAATGGCTCAAACCCAAGACACAAACTCCAAGAAGTGTTAAGTTTAATGCAATATTTGAAATCAGGTCTCAAGATCTAGGTGGGACCCATACACCCAAGGTGGCATATGAGTCCCAAATCACTAGATCTAGAACTCATAACCCAAAAACATGAATTATGATTTGTCATTTGTTAAATATTGAGATTATCCTCAGAAAAATGAATTAAATCAGGTTTGTGGATGCAAAATAGGACTAGCCAAATTTTAGTGAAAATGACCCAAAACTTAATGTGTATATGTAAAACATATTACAACACCAAATTAAGGCATCACTTAGCTTATTTTGTCAATTATTCCCAAATTAAGCAAAGAAAAAGAATACTTGTTCCGTCACTACAACATGAATAAGAGTTGTTGAAATGTCAAGTTTTTCAAATAATCATATTTTTTCACTAAATTGACGTTAAAGTAGTGTTACATATGTATTTAGCCTATAATTTTAATTGGAAAAGTTATGGAAATATCTAACCTAACTACAATTAATCTTACTAGATCATATGTTCGACCAAAATTAATTTTTAACTAGAAATACTAATATTCAATTTGTATTGATAAGAGCAAAAGTGTGACACAACTTTATACTTTTACTTTCTATAAACCTTGATGTGACCTCAATATTTCTATCCTATGACTCGAAGTTCTTATGATTTTAGAGAAGAATGATATTTAAAAGAATGCTATTTTTTTAAAACAGTAGTGGCCCTTTTAAACTTTGGGCGGCTTGCTGGGTCCGGGTAGAAGGATAAAAGTAGAGCCTGGGTGAAGTGGATTCCACTACAAAAAGACGTTAGAAGTGGGCCGGGCTTTGTTTTACATATAGGACAATATAAAGCTGAAATATATACATATGGAAGTGCTTGTTTACATAGACTGAAAAAGCTGAAATATTATAAAAGAACCTTTGGTACTTTTTTGACATTTGACGGCTGCTGCTTTACATACTTGGCCTGGGAATTTCGACTCTTTACGATTGAATTCAAACCTATGAACTCAATACCAGTTCAAAGTGCTTATTCAAACTCACAAACGTAAAACATATCAACTTTGACGTGTAGTTTTGAAAACAAAAGCAATGTTAGGAAGCAATCAAACAAACAGAAAATGAATAAGAAATATTCTCAGCTGCCTGTCTTTTATTTTCTTATGTAAAGAGTAAACCTAATCGTCACTCCCATGAGCGTAAAGCTGCCCAATTTCTATGGAGATGGTAATCGGTTCTACTTACTCAGCAGTCCCCACTTCCTTGCCTACGCCACTGCCTTAACTTTAAGACTTTCTTTCCAAAATTCGAAGTTATATTGATAACCAACAAAACAGCTTTGACTGACTCCTTATGAAGCCTAAATTTCATTTCTTTTCATCCCTAAGAAACATTTTTTCCTTTCATTTTACATCACTTTACATGCTTGTTTATATTTTTAAATAGGTTTTGTCTATGCATGTATTTAAAGGAATCATGACATAATAATTTTGTATATTAATATAATATATTGAGAGTATTTTCTTATGACTATTTTATCATATTTTTCAAGTTTATAATGATTTTTTTGTCTATATTGACATTTACGTCTAATTTTATTATCGTTCTTTACTTATTATTGTTAATTCAGTCTCCAGACTTGAGTAACCTACAAGAAATCTATAAACTTGACCTCTTGCATAACGAGTCACAAAATATTTGTTAGAATCAATTAATTTTCCCTACATGAGATATTGTAGAAGAGAATATTTTCTACAAATACCAAATATTCAATTCTATAGATAATGGAATCATGACATAAGGACCATATGATAGAATTTGGACAAAATCACAACCATGATTGTGTCTTACATAAAATTTTGAGGATAAACCAATTTGAAATTCTTTGGTCTTCTTTCATTTTATTAGCAATCTTTGCTTATTATTGTTAATTCAATCTCGGGACTTGACTAAGTTACAAGAAATTTATAAACTTGACCTCTTGCAAAACGAGTCACAAAATATTTATTAGAACCAATTAATTTTCCTTACATGAGATATTGTAGAAGATAATATTTTCTACAAGTACCAAATATTCAATTCTATAGATAATGGAATCATGGCATAAGGACCATATGATAGAATTTGGACAAAACCACAACCATGATTGAGTCTTACATAAAATTTTGAGGATAAACCAATTTGAGATTCTTTGATCTTTTTTCAATTCATCCAATTTTAAGCAATTTTGAGCTACAAATAAAATGTTATGATCTAAATAATAAACAACTCTCTATTGACCATTGAAATTAGGTACACCCTAATTCTCTCTCATTTCAACTTCAACACATCTAATTATATTATTAATTATTCATACTCAAATTCTTAATATATCTAATCTTTTAAACAAACATTAATTTATACACATTATATTTTGGTGAAATCATTTCCATACCTTATTTGGTGAACCTACAACTTACATGCCTATCTATTAGGAATAAAATTTTGGGCTTTTCTAATTTTTTATCTATATGATTTCATTTTTACCATTATCTTTTAGATTTAATTGATCATTATTTTTTTAGTGCTTCATCTCTGGGGTTAGGGCCCTACTTGTTTTCTATCTTTCAAATCATATACCTCTAGAGTTTTCCCAAAATAGTTTTTCATCTTAACTTTGTTTATTTAAATTTAATATTTTATCATAATTTTCTTATTTATATTTGTTTAATTCATTTGTATCCTCATTGCTTATACTTTACTTTCACCTAGAGTTTTTCTTAGTTTTCCCTTTTCTATTTAACCATATAATTTTGCAATGTTCCACTAGTGGGACACAATGTTGGGGGTCTACCAGCATGGTTATAAATTTCCTACTTTACAATATCTACCTTATATTTCTACTATAATTTTGGTGTCCTCTCTCAATGTGTTTTTAGAACCATTTCACTCGATCATAACATTTCCCTTGATCACAAAAAAACAATTCAATTATTCCTATTCCTAGAAACCTTTCTTCTACTAGGCCCAAATTTTAGTTTTTAACTCTCTGAAGACACCTACACTAGCTAGGTGATAACATATTAGTATAAATAGTATGCTTCACATAGGATATTATTTATCCTAAGAGTATTATTACACCTAATTATTAAGTTTTCCTTTAATAATATGATTGTTTATTTATCCTCAACTAAGTTGATAAAAATAGCATGTGTAGCACTTGATTGGAGGTTATCAAGTTAGCGGCTACATTTATATTAGCTAGCTAATTTAAATCATCTCTTAATTATTAGTGATTCAAATTTAACTTATGATGTCTTGAACATGTTTCATCCTTCATACATGCATCCAAGATACCTGTATATTTATAATTTATTTTATTATATTGAATATAGAAGATCTTTATTTCTAATCTAGATTTTATGATTAGTTCATAGATATTAGGTACTAAGTATATTTATTTGTTTATGATAAATTCTAACATATGAATCAAATCTATGATCTTGAGTTTAATCCATCCTTTTAATCTTTTAGAGGCTTGATATTTTGGTTAAATGTAAATATGGTAGTGTAGAGTAGGGAGATTCGTCACCCCCAACACTCCAAGTCATAGGAGAGTTGAAGGGAACAAACTAACCTAAACTAGACCTTAGATTGACTAATAGAATGAAAATGAAAGGAAAAACTAAAAAGGAAGGGAAAACAAAACTATGTTTCCCTTCTGCTAATGATAGGTGTTTTCAGGGGTCAAATGACCCCACTGCAAAGGTCTTAAACTACAAACCAAATAGATCTTTGTCTAAGAATGGTAGCATGGGATTCAGACTTTTGTGCATTGTGTTGAATTCTCAGGGATGCACTGGCATCCTATACGGATAGAGGATCAGGTGATAGTCAGAAACTCATTGAGCCTACTAACAACCTAAGTTTGCTAGTTTGCTAGTTTGAAAGGAAAATACAGAGATGTGAAGTACAACAAGAAGAATACTACAAAAGTACTCTAATGAAAAATTAACAAAGAAATGAGAAGAATGCCAACTCACGTGTGGTCCGATTCTCTAGCTAGCTCCAAGCGAGCAAACCTACACCTCTACACACACAAATAGGAAAAATTTTGGGATGTGTTTTGAGGTCTACCTCAACTAGACCTCCCTTTTGGTGTTCCCACCTCCATCAAAAACTAATATGAAATGGTATGGAGAAAAGTGATCATCTAGGAGAGAATAGAAATGACATAATAGAGTAGGGAGAAATGACAACCTAAATGCTAGTCTACAAGACGATAATGCAAGTAAATGAAAAGACACAATATCACCTCCCCTTCTATAAGTGCTCAAGGATGATAGAGAAAGGAGAAATATGACACCATCACACCAAGGAGGTAAAGATTTGTAAACCTACAATGATGATGGTGTTAAAGAAAGAAGATGTTATAAGAGCAAAGTGAGAAATTGGTAGCTACAAGAAAGAGTGATGGAGAAGAAAGAATGTTGCAAGAATGATCAAGAAGTGTTAGAATGAGAGAGGTTGAGTTGGAGAGTGAAAGAATGAGTTAGAGTCTTGTTCAAATGGATGAATGGAGGAAAAATAGTCATTTTTATCAGTCAAGAGTCGGTAGGAAAACATTACATTCATAGGAACTCAAGAAGCGTAACTTTTATGTAGATTCTAGACAGAGGAATCTTTGTTAGGACGGTGGCACAATGTGTGGATGTTTGTGTAGAGCACACACGTCCCTAAAAAAAGTTCCCTCACCAACACAAAATGACAAGGACACACAGAAAAATCAAGATAAAAGTGGCAAGTATTTACATTATCAAACTTGTATTTAGCTAAAATGAGGGTAAACTAATGGACAATTTTCTTAGGTACAAAATTATGCCATTATATTTTTCCCCTGCTTTAGTGAGCATACGTGTCAATGTGTATGTGAGCTAATGTAGAAAGATGTTGAAGAGAATACACTGATAACATCAAGGAAGTAGATATTTGATTTGATGTATACCTAGATGTGAAAGAGGGAGCTCTACCAAGATGTGAAGATAACATAGTTCTTTGATCTTGCAAAGCTAGCTACGATCTCACCACAACATGTTAGGTTGCAGAAAAAACATGTTAGGCAAAAATAGACAATCAAAAGACACACATCCATAAGACATAAGAAGACACAAGCTAGCATGATAAGATACAACTTGATTAGATAGATAAGCATGTGGCTACTACAAACTGCATTATAGGACAGTCACATAAGAGGTAGGTCTAGTCAGGCGACCTCCAAACTAGATGTCAAGATATAAGATGTTTGACACCAGGACACAAGACATCAAATATCAGATAAAATACACACATTGCAAGATACCAAAGAAATATTTTGAGCAGAAAGCTATCAAAGGGGGCTCCTTTAGTAGGGAACCCTTCAAGACACCAAGGGGCCCATTCAAAGGAACACTCCAATAGAAAGACATGACATTTTTTGCAAGTGATTTTTTCATCAAGGAATCCTTTTGAAAGATCTTTCATCAAGGAATCCAGAAGAAAGAATGCTCCTTTTTCAAAGGAAAGTTTTCACTCTTTCATTTTAGAAAAAGTGCTCCTTTTTCAAAGGAAAAAAAATTAGACTCTTTCACATACATGATCCCTTTTGAAAGAAAATTTCATCAAGGAGTCCCTTTTTGACAGAACACATCATTTTGGAAAATGAAATATTTTCAATAAGGGATTATTTTGTGAAGGAATTCATTTTATAGAAAATTTGACGTGAAGGAATCCTTTTGAAATAATTTACCTTATTGAAAATTAGAAAAGCATGGAAGCCCCCCCTTAGGATGGTGTCTGTTACACAAAGGAGCACATGACATCCTAAGGAGAGAAAGGAGAGGTAGAGATGTGGCACATAACACATGATGAGATGTATTTGCATGGTATGTTGTCACACATGTGAGAGACAACACATAAGAACCACAACATCAAGAAGCATACGAGAAGCGATGAAGAAATTAAGAGACAAGGGGATCTGAGAGTTTGGGGTTAGATCTTTCCATAGATACAAATAAATAGATACATGATATGGTATGCATATGAACTGACATCAATCTGCAAAGTTATCAAAATATAAAGAAGAGCACATGAAGACAAAGTGAAAATAAAAATTGGGTCAACATGAAAGAATGCCTAAATTCCCCCAATGCTTTGCATCATTCCTAATATCGAAAAGAAATATCATGACACATAGAAGAATGATGATACAAATAGAAGAAGTGCATGAAATTTTTTTGCACCTGTATCCAAGTACCTACAAGGGTAGCAAGGGTCCTCTAGGTAGGATAAAGAACACAAAAAGATAAGCATAGGGTAACACAAACACACAAATAAATCTAATCTATAGATACAGAAGAGGCACCACCCTAGTCCTCATCGACCAGTGGGTCATCCTGCTCCTAATCTAGATCATTGTGAGGGGAGGGTAGATGATCCTGCAAAGGTGTGATAGCAAGGGAAGTTCCATCTTGCTCTCCTACAACAAGGGACAAGGAAGAAGGCCTCTCAAGGTCTTCATTGTCAATCTCTTGTGAAGAAAAAGTGATCAATTTTGTGAAAATTAAAAACAAAGTTGGGATATCATCCACCGAATCAAACATGCACTTTCTAGGAGTTCCTTGTTGCAACTAGGAAAGGGAAGGGTGAGGCACTTGAGAGTCATTTCCAACCTCATCAAAAAGGGAAATGATAAACTTAAAGGATGCAGGGGTTGCCTCTATCACAAGGACAATGCGATCCAAGACAGAACTAGCTTTTGAAGAAGATGAAACCTTCTTCTAACCTCCACACATGGTGAGATTATCCTCCAACTTTCATTTCAATGAAGGATGTTGAACCCCACAGAAGAAGTAGAGGAAAAGAAGCAACTAGAGGTATTCGTAGAAGAAACCAGCTTTGTATGAGGCATGTCAATGGGTTACGAGAAAGGAGGGATGTCTGGGAGGGACATCAAAAGAGGAGGCTCCATGGAGCTGGACGTAATGAAGACTTGCACCCTTTCAGGATGAGCATCATCGAGACCCATCAGAGGAGCCAAAAGCAAGACATAGGAGATGGGAATTGAGCCAGAAATAGTAGGAGAAAGTAAAATAACAAAAGAGGATGCAGATAAAAAATGCAACTGGCTCTGGGGCTCCATCTTTTGCAAGGTGGAATGCTTTGAGTCCAAAGCCTTTCACCTAGACTTTCACTCACATGCAAGCCAATTACGTTAGCTACATGAACTAGAAGATGCGACTTGAGAAGACACTTAAGGCTACTACTCAAATACAGGAGTATCCTTCACAACTATTTTTGTGGAAGGATGGTCTCCTGAGTGGGAGTAGGAGGAGGAGGCGTAGGAGTAGGAACAACCATAGGAGGAGAAACAGACACAGGTACCTTGGCGGTAGGCCACTTCCTATTCTCTACCTAGGGGATAGGTGGAAGAATAGTAGAAGAGTATGGAGGTCGAGATGTAAGTAAAACCCCATGAGAATGCTTCCCCTTGCCATAGATAGCGAGTCACAAAACCATGGGTAAAATAGGAAGCTCAAAGACTTGATGCTTTTCTTTTCACCATGTAGGCACCATCAAACTTCCTATGTGAGGCATAGGAGTGGGAACTACTATTGTCACAAGACAAGAAGCAAAAATAGATTGAGTAGAAGATGTAGAAGGAGAAGCATCTAGAACTAAGCAATCTTCCCCTTCCCTTTTGATAGGGCCAAAGAAGCAGCTTGCTACTTTGCTATCATAGAGGCCTTTACAAAAACAACATAGGGAAAGACTAGATAACTAACCTTTGGTGTTGAGCCCCTAATATTCTATCTAACATAGTCTTTATATAACAAATCTCCCCTTGGAGAGAGAGGTTCGATAGGGGATGGGCCAAAAGTGATCCAAAGAGAAGTTCCCATATGACACCAATAGTTTATAGCTAGTGTCATGCACCACATGCATAGTTCCTTTATGGGGGAACTTTAATAATTTATGGATTACAGAGGCAACGCCATTCATAGAGGCTAGCCACAGAATGCCTAACCTGACTCTAAATAGGTTAGACTCTAGGATCACAAATAATGACACATCAACAGCCTTGGGTCCTCCCAAGACTAATAAAGAAATAGCATCCATAGGGGAAATAGAGAGTCCACCATGGGTACAGAGAGTGGTTTGTGACTCTTCGTATCTCTCCTTATGTAAACTATTTATGAACATAGTTTCTTCCATTATCACATTTACCTGACTTGTCAAATCAACCAAGATGCTAGTTACAACGTTGTCATCAATCCAGGTAGGAATGTATAATGGGTAAGGCTCCTTACTTAGTGGTTCATCATGCGAGGTGAAAACTAGATCAAGTATTGTACTCACATTCTCAATAGGAGGGATACACATGAACGAAACCATGTTCATGTACTCAAATGGAACTAGCTCAAAAGATGTAGAAGATTGAATGACTAAATTTGCAGAGTGAGAAGGGAATGGATTAGTATAAATTTGTAACTCACTATTAGCCTTGGCCACAAATTTATTAGAATTTCATCTCTTCTCATCGATATGGATAGTCCCATCATCAATGTGGTCCTAAACCTTGTGACATAGGAACATGCATCACTCGATGTCATGTCCATGCACTTAGTGGAATTGATAGAATTATTGCATGTTGTACCACTCAGGATATTGCTTGGACAAAGGTTGGGGTTCTGGCAATGTCAAAACTTTATCTTTCAACACTTTTTCAGAACAATAGCATAAGATTTTGATAGTTTTATAAAATTCATATTGTACCCTAGGCCCTTATCTTTAGATATAGAGAACATGTTCACAATATCCTTGTTCTTGCCAAAAATTGACACTATTGATCGATTATCGAGACGAAAGCGTAAGGATGAACACTCAAATTGAGTGGCCATCTCTTGATATTCATCCAATGTTGCACATAGGTGTGCAAAGGAAGTATACTTCATCAAGGAAAACTTCTCTTGCCATTGTTTTTGTAAGTTGGGTATGTGCAGGATCATCATGGAAAAAACAGGCCCTTAAGTGGCAAAATATTCAAAAAAATCAGAGTTAGGCAACTTGACGTAAAAATTTGAATAATTTATTTATATTATTTCAAAAATATGTAAGAATAAAATAGGTAGAAAATTGAATGTAATTTCTAAACTACTAGGTTTGTTTAAAAAAAAAATCTATTTGGTGAAAATTTGAAATTTCAATGCAGTGGTACTTAAATTTTAGGGAAAAAATAAGAAATGTCTGTCTGACCACCCTAACCACAAAAAAAAAATAATATTCTTTTATAAGATTTTAGATATAAATAGAGGACTCATGCCCCGATGTGATGCATATTTTTTTATAATTTTTTTCCAAGTAAATAATTAATTATGATTTTTTTATTACAGCTTTTTAAAAAACATAAAAACTCGTATATCTAACTACCTTAACTTGGTCAAAACTTCATTAAATTCATTTTTTCTCTTTTTAATCCTATAGTATGTGAAGCATAGAATGTGACGCATGTTTTGGATTCAAAAAATGTGATACCGTTCGAAAGCTATATATGTTTTTCAATCAGCCTATCAATCAGAACTTTAGTCATAATTTGCATAGAAAATGAATAATAATTAATTATTAAATTCAAGGTAAAGAATAATTTATATCGATGGAAAGCTAAGAATCTCCTTTAAAAACCCTTTTTGTTTCATCAGTTTTGGATAAGAAAATAGTCGTTAGCCACATACCCATCATATTGCCACTTTTTGGCCCATCATGATCCTGCACATACCCAGTTCCCGATGAAGACCTTTTCAACATCAAAATCCAATAAAGGATAAGGGATTTGTGAAAAAAATGCTTACCAATGAGCGATGAAGTCAGTTACCTTTTTCGTGGTCCCCTTTCTTGCATTAGATGATATCTAAGAAAGCCATCTTTGACCCGATGTTAGCTTGGAACTTCCTCAAGAATTGATTCACCAACTGATCAAACAAAAAGATAGAATTGTTTGATAGATTGCAATACAACTCAAGGGTAGCATCCTTAAGGGATCATGGAGAAAGCTTTGGCATCAAATCATCATGGTTGAAGAAGTTGGTGCACATAGCATTATATTCCAAGATGTGCATCTAAGGGTCTCCACGACCACCATACTTTTCAAATTTTGGAATCTCCATCCCCTAAGGGATTGGAGTGTTCAAAATAGCAATGGATAAAGGATTACAATGAAAGAAAGGTTGAAACATAGATTGAGAAGAAGAGGTGAAAAGGTTTGCCAACTAGTTTTTACATATATGTCCCATATTTTGTAATAAAGCATTTAAGACAAGGTCAGAGGATGAAATAGGACCAATGGAACCACCACTAGAACCACTAAAGCCACTAGCCACCATATCAATAGAGACCCTACCACCGAGACCAGTATGGGCTCCAGGATTACCGCTAGGAGCATTATGAGTGGAAAAACTAAAACCCAAGGGTACCTTGCTTACTTTAATGGTGGAGGTTGGCTGAGGTCTAGAGGTGGTGTTAACACAAGGGCCATTCTTAGTCATGCATACCAACACCCTAGGCATCGATACTTGCAGTTGTCTCTTGGTTGTCTCAAATCTAATGTCTCAGGCAATGCTTAAGCTAGGATTGTAGGCATAGATGTGAGTGTCCACAACATCGGCAAGGCCCCATAGAAATTCTAGACCTATTCAATCCTTGTCCAACATAGCTCTCAATTTGTTAACAACCATAGCATCTTTGGAAAGAGTTTTGTCTCTCTCTAAATACTTCTTGAACTCCTCGAGTCTTCTATCTAGGGAAAGAAGTTTCTCTACGGGGACCTCAAAAGCATCATCTTCCTCCATAGACAAAGCAGAAGGAGAAGTGGGAGGTGTAGGAACATGTGTAGTGGCTTCTCTAAAGTGGTTGGGGAATCTAGTAGACATCCTTGAAATTACTTCCTCAAATGTAAGACCGGTGACCTTCTTAGATTCCATCCCTATATGTCGCAAACTCCTTATAATCACATGCCCAGAGGTTGTAGACTGAGTCGTAAAGCTCATAAAGCTTCATGACACACGAATCTATAACACACCCAAGACACAAAAGAAATATTGATAAGTAGGAGGTATTTTTCCACAGCGTGTCAAATTATGATATTGCTATTAGGATTCAACCATGTAGTTTCGAGTCAAACTCATTGACCCATGTTTCATGAAACATGGGTCAATGAGTTTGACTTGAAAGTACACGGTTGAATCCTGATAGCAATATCATAAAGAGAAATATTTCCAACACAAAAAACTGAAAACAAGGATTTCACATCAAGTTCACCAAAAATGTAGAGTAGGGTGATTTGTCACCCCCAAGGCTCTAGGTCACAGAAGAGCCAAAGGGAACAAACTACCATAAACTAGCTCAAATTGACTAATAGACTAAAAAGGAAAGGACAAACTGAAAAGAAAGGGAAAACAAAACTTTGTTTCCCTTATGCTAATGACATGTGTTTTAGGGGTTAGGTGAGCCGACTGCAAAGGTCTTAGACTATAGACCACATATCTCTCTATCTTAGGATGGTAGCACTAGATCCAGATGTCAATGCACTACGCTAGAGTCTCAAGGATGTGCTAGTGTCCTGTACGAATAGAGGGTTAGGTGATAGTCAGAAACTCATTGAGCCTACAAACAACCCAAGTTTTCTAGTTTCTTAGTTTGAAAGGAAAATATAGAGATGCAAAGTACAACAAGAAGAATACTATAAAGGGTAAGAGTAAGAAAATGAGTCCACGAAACGTGGAAGTTTTTGCCTTAGGAAAAAAAATGAAATCAGCTTGCAAAACTGGGATCCCGTTTAGGTTTGGGATCCTGAGCCTAAAATAAAAAAAAGGGGATCCCCTTTTTTTTAAATGGGATCACGCTTACAAAATGGGATCCTATTTAAAAATTGGATCTCGCTAGGATCCCCGCTTTTAAAACGGATCCGCTTTTAAAAAGCTGGATCCTGCTTTTGAAAACTTTCCAAAATGGAATGTTTCCTTTTGACAACTTTCAAAATGGATCCCATTTCAAAAATTTTATGTTTTTGAAAACTATTCATTTTGAAAAAAAAAAAAAATTGGAAATTTTTCGTATCGGATCCCATTTGAAATTGTCAAAATGGAAATTTTCCATGTTTGGAAATTTTCAAAATCCAGATCCTATTTTGAAAATTTTCCATTTTGGCAATTTTCAAAATGGGATCCCGTTTCGTAAAAGCATAAGAAAAATATTTTTTTATGAAACAAGATCCCGTTTTAGAACGAGATCCCATTTTTTTAAATATAAATTTTTGGTTCGGTTTGTGTTTTGTTTTTTGGTTCAGGAAAAGGTTTAGGAATCTGAACCTAGGCCCTGGACCTATTTTGACCTACAAGTTGAAGGTCCTAGCAATGTCACAAGAAAATAGTGACTTTGGGCATACGTCCGAAGACATTTTTTGTAGAATTTTTCAACGAAATTAAAACCCATTATAGATGAGATAGTGTGTTGATGGTGTTTTTTACACAACAACTCAAACATAATGTGATATTCTATCTCTCCTAAAAGGTAAATCTCTATCAACAAGCCTCAAGAGATAACCCCAAGGTCTCTAATGTCAGGTCTTGACAATGCATAAACAACTCAGATAATATCTGAAAATATTGGTAATTACAAAGGGCCTTACAAATGAACAATGTTGGAAGCATACTTTCATCAGATGCAATAATATGGTGATGCTTTTAATCCTAAAACTACCCCAAATTTCAAAGAAATAGAAAAAGATAAGGGTTTCAGAGAGATTTCTAAGACTAAAACCTAAGATCAATCACAATAATGATGAATGCTACAAATGGATAGATCTCCAATAAAGCCAATCTCTGCTTGATCAAGGACAAGCCCACAACTCTACAGAAATGGTGCAATCTTCTAAGGAAACTGAAGATTTTCAAACTATGAATATGCATCCACATACCCACTAATTGGCGCAATTTAAATGAGCATCCACAGTTGAACTTAGCACAAAATAAGGCCCAAACTAACTTTACACAACAACTTACAATCAATAAATCGCTAAAAGTATGGACCGAAGATTGATCAACATCATTAACATTTTACCATTATTGCAAAAGAATTGAAATCTAACATCTAACATCTGAGAATCAAGAACAAGAAACCATAAACTGTCAAAGTGTAACACAAAACTTTCCAAATCAACAATCCAATTGCATTAACTTCTCCGGCATTACATAACAATTTCCAGTCTCTTTTCTCTCCTACAGCTACTAACTTGTAGAATCTAACTCCTAACTTAGCCAATTTTGGCTTCTACAACATCTAATCAGTCATTCTAACCTAGTCTAACCCTTTACAAATGAGAATTCATTGGCATTTTTTAGAAAATTACATTTTGAACCAATGGCTAGGATTTAGTTCATTCAATGGCTGCAATTGCACTTCTAGAAGCATCAAGCTGTTACATTTAATTTGGGAGTTCATGGTACATTATCAACCAATGGGATAAAAACAGTTACATCACTGAACAATGAGAAAATAAAATTATGCTAGCTTGTCATTAATGAAAATTTTGATTGAATGATGAAATCAGCTTCACATGTCTTCTAGAAACTCCTTCCAGCTGTAGACAGTTTGGACACGAATTCTTATGCAGGCCCCACTTTTAATATTTGAATTGAACTCTTCCAGATTTCCCTTTTGGCACGAATCCATATGCAAGTCCCCCTTTTGATTTATTTAATCCTGAAAAAACAGATATCATCATTAGTAGCTCACATGTTGAAAATTTTGGCCGTTTTTGGAAATTTTTATTTTGGAAATTTTTTCTCCATCTCAAGAATTTCATTTTCGGGAACATTTTAATATTTCAAGAAAAAAAAATCCATTTTTGGAAAAAATTGCATTTCGAAAAAGAAAATTCATTTTGAAGAAAATTCATTTTGGAAAAAAATTCCATTTTTGGAAATTTTTTGAATTTTGAGGGGGTCTTGGAAATTTCCATAAATGGAAAATTTCAGGATTTTGAAGGGGTCTTGGAAATTTCAGGGATTTCCATCAGGGACAAAAATACCCGAATTCCCTACAAGGTCAAAATGCCCTAAACCTCATAACTTTTTTTCTAGAAGGAATTTTCAAAAAGTTCAAAAAGCAACCCTACTTAATTTTTTGTCCTCTATCCATGTGTGTAAAAAAGAAATAATTTTCATTTTTAGAAAATTTCAAGATTTTGAGGGGGTCTTGGAAATTTCAAAAAATGGAAATTTCAGGGATTTCCATCAAGGACGGAAATCCCCCAATTTCCTATAGGGTAAAAATCCCCTAAACTCCATAACTTTTTTTTTAGAAGGAATTTTCAAAAAGTTCATAAAGCAACCCAGCCTAATTTTTCATCCTCTATTCATAGGTGAAAAAAAGATTTGCATATAACATTGAAAATTCACTTCAAAAACCCCATTTTCAAATTCCAAAATAGGTGAATTTCCCTTAGAGCCTCAAAATATTGCCTCCATCAAACCTAGTCTAGACTTAATCCCAAAATAACCTCCCAAGAAGAGCAAAACCAAAATTTGACCAAGCCAAGAGGCAGAGACACAAAAGAAAAAAAAAGAGGGTCCCCGCCTCCGGTGGGGCGTATGCGAAAATTGCACAACACAGTGTAGATTCCAAATATGTAAGTTTTTTTACAATTGGATTATTTTTAAAAATTTTCATTTAATTTCTAATGAAATAGGTCCATAAACTTGATTATCAAGGTTTTTTAGTATTTTAATAACTTTTATTAACATAATTTTTTGACGAACGGATTACACGAAAGCGTACTTCAAAAAATTATTTTCAATTTTAAAAAAATAAAAAAATGATAAGTTTAGGTCATCTTATGTGTGACGTACATGGTGATTTTTCAAAACACCAAATATGACCAATAAAAAATTACAAAAAATAAATTCAATAAAAAATTACAAAAAAGTATGGAAAGCGTGCTTCAGTGAGTTACATATCTTTTCCCAAAAGGATTTGGAAAAATATGATTATTTAGGTCAAATTATGGATGTACACATGCATGGTATGGTAAAAAAAATGACTTTTAAACAATGGATTTTAGAAACGTCTATTGAAAATCAATTTGTATCATCTGGGTATTGAAATAAATTGCATATTTGGAAACTAGACTTCGAGTACTACATTTTATGAATTTACTGACTTATTTCAAGATTCCATCTCTACATGCTTCAAATTTTAAGGCCAAATGTGTCAAATTATGGAAATTAGGGAAAACACTTCCACTAAATGGCCAAAAAGTGGACTCAACTTCTTGCCAACACCTTAAAACTACTCTAATGACAAATTGACAAAGAAAGGAGAAGACTGCAAACTCACGTATGGTCTAGTTCTCCAACTAGCTCCAAGTGGATGAACTAGTACCTACACATAGAAATAGGGAAAATTTTGGGTTGTGTTTTGAGGTCTGCCTCACTTAGACCCCCATTTCAGTGTTCCCGCCTCCATGGATAGCCAATATGCAATGATATGGAGAAAAGTGATAAAGGAGAGAATAAAAATGACACAATAGAGTCAAAAGCAATGACAACCTGAATGCTACTCTTTAATACGATAATGCAAGTAAATGAAAAGACACAATATCACCTCCCTTGCTATAAGCATTCAAGGTTGATAGAGGAAGGAGAAATATGACACCATCACACCAAGGAGTTAGAGATTGAGCTTGAGAGTGAAAGAATGAGTAAGTCTTGTTTAAATGGATGAATGGAGGAAAAATAGTCATTTTTCATTAGCCAAGAGTAGACAAGAAATGTTACATTCATAGGCACTCAAGAAGTGTAACATTTCTATAGATTCCAGACACATGAATCTTTGTTAGGATGGTAGCACGACATGCGAACATTGCACATGTGTCCCTAAAAAAAATTCCCTCACCGACACAAAATGACAAGGACACATAGAAAAAGTGGGATAAAAGTGGTGGGTATTTACATTACCAGACTTGTAAAGCTAAAATGAGGGTAAACTAATGGAAATTTTTCTTAGGTGCAAGTTTATGCCATTACATTTTCACCCCACTTTAGCAAGAATACATGTCAATGCGTATGCGAGTTAAAGTAGAAAGAAGATGAAGATAACATACTGATAGTTCATCAAGGATGCAGATCTTTGATTCAACATACCTAGACATGAAAGAGGGGCTCCACCAAGATGCAAAGATAGCATAGGTCTTCGATCTTGCAAAGCTAGCTATGATATCACCACAAACATGTTAGGTTGTAGAAAAAATATGTTAGGTGAAAAAATATAATCATAACACACAAGAAAACACAATCCAACATGATAAGACACAGCTTGATCAGATAGATAAGCATGTGGCTACTATAAACTACATTTCAAGAATGTCATAGAAGAGGAAGGTCTAGTCAAGCTACCTCCAAGCTAGATGCCAAGATATAAGATGTTTGACACCAAGACACATGACATAAAATATCAGATAAAAGACACACATTGCAAGATACTAAAGAAATATTTTGAGAAGAAAGCTTTCAAAGGGGGTTCCTTCAGTAGGGAACCCTTCAAGACACCAAGGGTCCCATTCAAAGGAACACTCCAATTGAAAGATACCACATTTTCCACAAGTGATTCTTTCATCAAGGAATCCTTTTGAAAGGTCTTTCATTAAGAAATTTAGTAGAAAGAATGCTCCTTTTTCAAAGAAAAGTTTTCAAAATCTTTAATTTTAGAAAAAGTGCTCCATTTTCAAAGGAAAATTTTTAGACTCTTTCACATACAAGATCCTTTTCAAAAGAAAATTTCATCAAGGAGTCCCTTTTCAAGAGAATACATCATTTGGAACATGAGATATTTTCAATAAGGGATTATTTTGTCAAGGAATTCATTTTAAAGAAAATTTGACACCAAGGAATCCTTTTGAAAGAATTCACCTTATTGAAAATTAGAAAAGCATGGAAGCCCCCCTTAGGATGGTGTGTGCTATGAAGAGGAGCACATGACATCCTAAGGAGATAAATGAGAGGTAGAGATGTGGCACGTAACACATGACGAGATGTATTTGTGGTATGTTGTCACACATGTGAAGGACAACACATAAGAACCATAACATCAAGAAGTAGACAAGTAGAGAAAGAAATTAAGAGACAAGTGGATCTGAGAGTTTTGGGTTAGATCTATCCATAGATACAAATAAATGGATATGAAATGGTATGCATATGAATTGCCATCAATCCCTAAAGTTATCAAAATAAGAAGAGCACATGAAGACAGTGAAAATAAAAATTGGATCAACATGGAAGAAGGCCTAGAAATACCCCCAACACTTTGCATCATCCCCAATATCAAAAAGCAATATCGTGACACATAGGAGAATGATGATACAAATAGAAGTTCATGACAAATTTCTACAGTTGTATCCAAGTACGTACAAGGGTAGCAAGGGTCCTCTAGGTAGGATAAAAAACACAAAAGGATAAGCATATGGGAATGTAAACACACAAATAAATCTAATCTATAGATGTAGAAGAGGCACCACCCTAGTCCTCATCGACTAGCAGGTCATCCTACTCCCAATCTAGATCATTGTAAGGGTAGGGTGGATGATCTTGGAAGGGTGGGATAGGAAGGGAAGTTCCCTCCAACTCTCCTACAACAAGGGACAAGGAAGAAGGCCCCTCAAGGTCTTTTTCATTGATCTATTGTGAAGCAAAAGTCATCTATTTTGTGAAAATCAACAACAAAGTTGGAATATCATCCACCAAATTGAACATGCACTTTCTAGAAGTTCCTTAATGCAACTGGGCAAGAGAAGGGCAAGGCACCTGAGAGTTGTTTATAACCTCATTAAAAAGGGAAATGACAAACTTTGAGGATGCAGGGGTTGCCTCTGTCACAAGGACAATGCAAGCCAAGACAAAACTAGCTTTTTAAGAAGGTTAACCCTTCTTCCAACCTCCACACATGGTGAGGTCATCCTCCAACTTGCATTTCAACGAATGATGTTGAATCCCACATAAGAAATAGAAGTGGTAGAGAAACTAGAGGCAATTGTAGAAGACACCACCTTTGTATGAGACATGTCAATGGGTTGTGAGAAAGTAGGGATGTCTAGGAGGCACATCAAAAGAGGAGGCTCCATGGAGGGAGCAATGAAGACTTGCACCCTTTTGGGATGATCATTGAATCAAGACCCATTAGAGGATCTAGAAGAAAGACAGAGGCAATTGGAACTGAGGCATAAATAGTAGGAGAAAGCAAAATAGTAGAAGAGGATGTAGAGACAAACATAACTAGCCCCCCTCCATATTTTGCTAGGTGATGTGCTTTGTGGCCAGATCCTTTCGTGAGAACTTGCGCTCATGTGCAAGCCAATTACATCAACTACGGGCACTAGAAGATGCACCCTGAGAAGAGACCGAAGGCTATTGCTCAACTACAAGAGTATCCTTTACAACTATTCTGGTAGAAAGATGGTCTCCTGAGTAGGAGCATGAGGAGGAGGCTTAGGAGCAGGAACAACCACAAGAGGAGAAATAGAAATAGGTGCCTCGATGGTGGGCCACTTCCCATTCCTTGCCCAGGGGATAGGTAGAAGAATAGTCGAAGGCTACGGAGGTTGAGACGCAAGAAAAACCCAATGAGAATGCTTCCCCTTACCATAGATCATAGTGAGTCAAGGAACCGTGGGAAAAATAGGAAGCTCAAAGAATTGACGCTTTTCTTTTTGCCACATAGGCACCATCACACTTCCCATGTGAGGCATAGGAGTGTGAATTGACGATGTTGTCGCAAGACAAGAAGTAGAAACAGATGGGGTAGAAGATGTAGAAGGAGAAGGATCTAGAGTTTAAGTAAGCTTCCCCTTCCCTTTTGATAGGGCTGAAGAGGAAGCTTGGTATTATGCTATCATAGAGGCCTTTACAAAAACAACATAGGGAGAGACTGGATAACTAACCTTTTGTTGAGCCCCTAGTCTTCTAGATTTAACATAAGCTTTATATAAAAAATATCCCCTTGGATCTAGAGGTTTGATTGAGGTGGACCAAAAGTGATCCAAAGAGAAGCCCCCATGCGACACCAATAGTTTATAGCCAGTGTCATGCACCATGTGCACAGTGCCTAGTGGGGGAACTTTAAGCATTTATGGATTACAGAGGCAACACCATTCATAGAGGCTAGCCACGGGATGCGTAACCTAACTCTAAATAGGTTAGACTCTAGGATCACAACAAATTACACATCAACAACCTTGGGTCCTCCCAAGACTAATAAAGAAATAGCACCCATAGGGGCAATAGAGAGTCCATCGTGGTTACAAATTGTGGTTTGCGACTTTTTGTATCTCTCCTTATGTAAAGGGTGATCCCACAATACTGGTTTACAATTTTTGGCCAAACTAGACACTAAACTATTTTTTTCTAACTAAATCTTCACTTTCAGGCACCTATAGCGGCTAAACCATGAGGAATTTGAAGATGATGCAAACTAGTGATTTGTGAAATTTTGTCTGTAGATTCTAAATATATTTTTTTCAAAATTTTTGGAATCATATTGCACTTCTTTTTCCATCTCCTTTGAAAACTAGTTTTTTATAGTAAACACAATTTTTAAGGAGTGATGCTCACCGTATAACACGCAACTTTTTTTCCATGAAAGATAAAATTCTATTTTTTTTGAATTCAGATTTGTAACTATGATATCTAGTGCTTCCAATTGGTTTCACAATTTTTTATTGAATATCTTTTCCTTAATAAAGTTTTGAAGTCAAACCAATTACAATTCAAATAAAGGCAGATTGTATAACACATAACTTATGTTGTATGTATTGAAATTCAATTTGTTTTTTTTGTTGGATCAAGGACTTCAATATCTAGTGCACTCATATTTTTCAAAACTAAAATTGATAATCTTCTATTCTTCCACATGTGCAGAACAAAGAGGTTGATTTTTGGTGAAAAACCTACAGTCACAAGAAATTAAAAAATAAATATAATAATAAAATTAAATTTATTTAAAATTATACTTTTTGGGAAGCTTATAATAAGGACTACATACTTACAAAAAAAAAATTTAAATGAATTTATTTGATTCCCCAAAAGGTAAATCAAAAGTGGTTTTTTATTAGCATTTTGATAAGTGTAAAGGAGACTCTATTATAGGTATGGTTTAAAACTAGCGGGGTTCTATCCAAGGGGGTTTGATCTAAGGTAGTTTGATCAAACCCTCTTCAATTGGAATGCTTTAAATAAATTTTTTTAAGGCTTAAATCATTATATTTTCTAAAAATATGTGATTTCAGCAAAAATTAGAATCTCCCAAAAATTGTAAACCAGCATTGTGGGATCACCCTAAATTGTTTATGAACATAATTTCCTCTGTTATCACATTTACCCAACCTGTCAGATCAACCAAGATGCCATTTACAACATTGACATTAATCTAGGTAGGAATGTATAATGGGGAAGGCTCCTTATTTAGTGTTTCATCATGAGAGGTAAAAGTTATATCAAGTATTGTACTCGCATTTTCAATAGGAGGGATATGTGTGACTAAAACCATGTTCACATACTCAAATGGAACTAGCTCAAAAGATGTAGAAGATTGTGTGACTAAACTTATCGAGTGAGAAGGGAATGGAACAAGTATAAATTTGTAACTCACTATTAGCCTTGGCCACAGATTTATTAGAATTTTGTTTCTTCCCATCGATAAGGATAGTCCCATCGTTGATGTGGTCCTAAACCTCATAACACAGGCACACACATCGCTCAATGTTATGTTCATGTAGTCAGTTGAATTGACAAAAAATTTGCACATCGTACCACTTAGGATATGGCTTGGACAAAGGTCGAGGTTCTAGTAATGTCAAAACTTTATGTTTCAACACTTTTTCAAAATATAGGTATAAGATTTAGATAGTTTTGTAAAATGCATATTGCGCCCTAGGCCATTGTCTTTAGACGTAGAGACCATGTTCACAATAGCATTATTCTTGCCAAAAGATGACACTATTGATCAATTATCAAGATGGGAGCATGAGGATGAACCCTTGAACTGAGTGACCATATGTTGATGTTCATGCAATGTTGCACATAGGTGTGCAAAGGAAGGATACTTCATCAGGGAAAACTTCTCTTGCCATTGTTTCTATAGGTTCTCGATGAAGACCTTCTGAACATTGAAGTCCAGTAAAGGATAAGAGATTTGTGAAAATAGTGCTTAACAATGAGCAATGAATTCAATTACCTTTTTGTGGTCCCCTTGCTTGCATCAGACGAGATCTAAGAAATCCATCTTCGCCCTGATGTTAGCCTGAAACTTCCTCAGGAGCTGATTCACCAACTAATCAAACAAAAAGATAGAATTGTCTAGCAAATTGCAATACCACTCAAGGGCAGCATCCTTAAGGGATTGTGGAGAAATCTTTGCCATCAAAGCATCATGGTAGAAGAATTCAATGCACATAGCATTATATGCCGAGATGTGCATCTAAGGGTCTCCACAACCACCATACTTTTCAAATTTTGGAATCTCCATCCCCTGAGGGATATGAGTGTTCAAAATAGCAATAGACAAAGGGTTGCAATGAAAGAAAGGTTGAAACATAGCTTGAGAAGAAGAGGTGAAAAGGTTCGCCAACTGGTTTTGCATCTATCCCATATTTTGTAGTAATGTGTTTAAGACAAGGTCAGAGGATGAAATAGGACTAGTGGAACCACCAAATCCACCAACCCCTATACCAATAGAGACCCTCCCATCAGGACCAGTATAGGCTGTAGGATTACCATTAGGAGCATTAGGAGTGGAAAAAATAAAACTCAAGGGTACCTTGCTTAGTTTAATGGTGGGGGTTGGCTAAGGTCCAGAGGTGGTGTTAACAAAAGGGCCACTCTTGGTCATGCATACTGACACCCTAGGCATCAAGACTTCCAGTTGTTTCTTAGTGGTCTCAAAGCCAAGGAAGCAACACCCAAGTTAGGATTGTGGGCTCGGATGTGAGTGTCCACAATATTTGCAAGGCTCCAGAGAAATTCTAGACCTATTTGGTCCTTGTCCATCATAGATCTCAATTTTTTAACAACCATAGCGGCTTTGGAAAGAGTTTTGTCTTTCTCTAAATACTTCTCGAACTCCTCAAGTTTTCTATCCAGGGAAAGAAGTTTCTCTATGAGAACCTCAAGAGCATCATCTTCCTCCATAAATAATGGGAGGGGTAGGAACATGTGTAGTAGCTTCTCCAAAGTGGTTGGGGAATCCAGTAGACATCCCTAAAATTACTTCCTCAAAGGTAAGACTGGTGACCTTCTTAGATTCCATCCCTATATGTCGTAAAATCCTTCTAACCATGTGCCCATAGGTTGTAGACTAAGTCATAAAGCTCATAGAGCTTCACGACACATGAACCTATAACACACCCAAGACACAAGAGAAAGATTTCCAACACGAAGAAAAGAAAATAAGGAGTTCACATCAAGTTCACCAAAAATGTAGAGTAGGGTGATTTGTTGTTGGGAAAATGTGTTTCAACCTTGCAATTATATACGGTTTAATGGTTATAGGTGGTGATTGATCATGCAAATACTATACACTAGTTATATTTTTGTTTTCTATTGCTGCTGCTTATGATTTAGAGGTTGAGAAAATGGATGTGAAAACTGATTTCCTTCATGGTGATTTGGAGGAGGATATTTATGACATAGCTAGAGCACTATGTGGTGAAAGGTAAAAGTAAGTTGGTTTGTAAATTGAAGAAATATTTGTATGGCTTAAAACAGAGTCCTAGGATGTGGTACCAGAAATTTGATACATATGTGTTGAGTTTGGGATTTGAGTGTTCTAAATCAAATCATTTTGTTTATTATAAAACTAATGGTGATTGTTTCTTGTTTATTGCATTATATGTTGATGATATGTTATTTATTGGTAGAGGGGAAGGTATGAAATCTTTCAGAACTAAAATCTCATCTTGCTACTAAATTTGAAATGAAAGAACTTGGTGTAGCTAAATACATTATTGCGATGGAAATTAAAAGAGATAGAGTGAACAAAAAGCTATGGCTTGGCCAAAGCAAGTATGTCAACTCAATTTTATAGAGGTTTGATCTACATGATTGTAGACCATTGCGTGTTCTTGTTTCAGTTGGAACAAATTTATCTATTTCAAACTGTCCAACATCTCCATTAGAGATGGAAGGCATGAGCAAAGTGCCTTACCATCTAGTGTAGTTGGAAGTTTTATGTATGCTATGGTTTGTACTAGACCAAAAATTTCTCAAGAAGTGGGAGTTCTTTCCAAATATATGTCTAATCCAGATAGAGTTCATTAGGATGCAGTTAAAAGAGTCTTCAGATATTTGCGGGGTACCTTAGATTATTCCTTATGTTATCATAGGAATATTATTGAAGACAATATTTCCCTTGATATTCATGGTTATGTGGATTTGGATTGGGCAGGTGATGTTGATAGCATAAAATCCATCAATGCTTATGTTTTTACTTTATTTGGTGGTGCAATTAGTTGGATGAGTAAGCGACAGGTTGTGGTTGTTTTTTCCACTACTGAAGTAAAGTATATGGTAGCTACTCATGCTTGTAAAGAAGTCATTTGGCTTAAGATATTATGTTCAGATATTGGAATAAAACAAGGTGTAGTGACAATTTATTGTGACAGTCAGAGTGCAATATGTATAGCCAAGAACCTGATATTTCATGCCATGACCAAGCACATTGATGTACAATATCATTTTGTTAGAGATATAGTTGAAGATGGTAGGGTGAAGCTAGTTAAGGTAGAAACTTTGATGAATGTTACTAATTCTCTAACTAAGCCTGTGAGCATAGAGAAGTTCAAATGGTGTTCAGAGACTATGGGCCTTTCGGCCCCTAGCAATTAAAGAGATGATGGTTACACCCTCACGTTGCTCTTGCAAGGTGTTCAACACGTGGGAGATTTGTTGGGAAAATGTGTCTCAACCTTGCAATTATATAGGGTTTATTGTTGATAGGTGGAAACTGATCATGCAAATATTGTACACTCATAGCAATGCATGGGGTTTGGGGCATCGCCCTAAAAAAATTTGTTGACACGTCAAGGTTTTTTTCCTGCTGACACGTTAAGGCTTTTTCCCACTGACACGTTAAGGTTTTTCCCTGCTAACATGTCAAGGTTTTTCGTTAACACATCAAATGAAAAATGACATTGTAAAACCTTAATTCTAGAAGGTTCAAAAAAAGCTTGTTATAAGTAGTTGGGATGTATGTAGACAAGGGTGTATTTTGAGAGTTTGATAGCGGTCGTGTTATCTCTTGATCTTTGGTGGTGATACTCCTGTGAAAAGCTTGCTCTACAAGTATATTGGAATATTTTGATTTTTGAATAATATATTGAGAAGCTTTTAGAGTGTGGGGTTGTTCAAGCCTGAAAGGGTTTTCCTGACGTAAATCTTTGTGTTGTGTTGTGCATGATATTTGTGTTTATTTGTGTTTAAGTTTTTGTAACTGTTAAAGATCTATAAAGTTTTTCATTTTTCTCCTCTCAAGATTAGTGTAGGAAGTTGTTCCTCCACCTTAACTTCCTTACACTTGTCACCCCCAAGGCTCCAGGTCGTGAGAGAACCAAAGGGAACAAATTGTCCTAAACTACCTAAGTTTGACTAATAGACTAAAATGGAAAGGACAGACTGAAAAGAAAGGGAAAGCATAACTATGTTTTCCTTATGCCAATGACAAGTTTTGTAGGGGTCAATTGAGCCGACTACAAAGGTCTCAAACTACAGACTAGATAGCTCTCTGTCTGAGGATGGCAGTGCTAGATCTGGATGTCAATGCACCACACTCTAGGGTCTCAGGGATGTGCTAGTGTCTTGTACAAATAGAGTGTCAGGTGACAGTCAGAAAATCATTGAGTCGACTAACAACCCAAGTTTGCTAGTTTCATAGTTTGAAAGGAAAATATAGAGATGCAAAGTACAAAAAGAAGAATACTATAAAACTACTTTAATGAAAATTTGACAAAGAAAGGAGAAGAATTCCAACTCACATATGGTCTAGTTCTCTAGGTAGCTCCAAGTGGGTAAACTTGCACCTACACACATAAAAAAGGAAAAAAATTGGGTTGTGTTTTGAGGTTTGCCTCAGTTAGACCCCCATTTTGGTGTTCCCACCTCCACAAACAACCAATATGCAATGATATAGAGAAAAGTGATAACAGAGAGAATAGAAATGACATAATAAAGTAGAGAGCAATGGCAACTTGAATGCTACTCTATAATACAATAATGCAAGTAAATGAAAAGACACAATATCACCTCCCCTACTATAAGCGCTCAAGGCCAATAGAGGAAGGATAAAGATGACACCACCACGCTAAGGAGGTAAAGCTTCATAACTTGCAACAATGATGATCTTGAAGCAAGAAGATGTTGTAGGAGCCAAGTGAGAAATTGGTAGCTGCAAGAAAGAGTGATGGAGAAGAAAGAATGCAAGAATATCAAGAAGTGTTAGAATAAGAGAGATTGAGCTTGAGAGTGAAAGAATGAGTTAGAGTCTTGTTCAAATGGATGAACTAATGGGAAATTTTCCTAGGTGCAAATTTATGCTATTACGGGTAGATGTAAGAGACATGTAATTTTCATTATGTTTAGAAATAATTTTTAGAGATAGGATTTACTATTATTTTATCTAAATCAAACAACTAAAAGCTAATGTTCACTATGGTCACGGTACCTATTCTTATACCCAATGGTGTGTTGGATCCTCTAGCTTCTATACAATAATTCAATGCCCTAATTAATAATACCTCGCTAAATCCTTCTAATCATACTTGTACCTCATGCCTCCTAACAAGAATCATATAATGGTGCCTATAGTATATCTATAGATGGTCTTTTAATAGAATTTAATGCGCTCCCCAAAATATAGGTGACATCTAATTATATCTTCCAACAATCACATATCATCTCTAATGGGTTAGATTGTCAAACAATCCTTAATTGGATCCTTCGTCCATGACATGTCAATGGCACTACCAATGGATTTCACGGCGATGTTGTAGATTACTTAAGCTCACAAACATGCACAACCAAAAATCACAATGCACACTTCTCACAAAAACATAGCTTGACAACCCAATATACAAACTAACCAAAACAAACCACAAACGAAAGGAAATTATTTTTGGGTTATGCTTCACCACTAGGATGCTCCTACATCAAGCTATTTATAAATACAATATCCTAGAAGGTCAACTTGAGGTGATGTGGCACATGAGTTGGTAGAGTAACAATTGAACTCTAGAGAACTCGGCCTTAGGTACATAAGAAATCTAAACCTAAATAGAGATTATACTACAACACATCCCATTTCAAAAGTCAATACTTCACATTCAACTTATTCTAAAAAGAGAGAAATCCTAAGAGATTTAAACCAATCATATCTATAACATTAATTAAGCTAAAACCAATTTATCTATTATACACAACAACTTAATAAAACAAAATATCAAAAATTAGTGTATAATAAAAAAAACAAAATATGTATTTTATAGATAGTTTTTTAATTTTCAATTACAAATTTTCTAAAGAACGACTATTTTTTATTTGTTTCTTATACGTAACTCTTGGAATACTTGTCAAAGGCATGGGTGGAACTGGATCATGTTGTTGGAAAAACCAACGGGAAAGTCAAAGGACGTCGTTATAGCTATATATGGAGTTCTACATTTACGAAAAGGTAAGTATAATTATGGGTATAAGATGATGGGATATAAGAGGTCCGTCTGGCAGAGATAAGTAAAGAAATGATTTTGCAGTCAAGTTCGGTTATTTGTTATATTTCAAGTCTGGTTCACAAATTAGGTGAAGAAGGGAGAAAGCTATTTTATCCGACAGCCACGTGAGCACACGTGATATTGACAAACGCCTAAGTCAACTAACTACTGCTTTTTATCAAGACTTTGGCATTAACACTTTTTGGAGGTTAATTAAAATATTGATCTTAGGGAAAATGAAAAGTTTGTTGAGTCGCTTAAGGCCTCTTTCATTAAATATTCAATGTCAGAATGTAGAGTATTATAATGAATCCAATCCGTGTATGGTAGACTTGTAGCTCTTAAATTATCTCTCTATATTCAAACATCACTTTCTTCCAAAGAATGCCTTTTTTCTCTGCAACCACAGTAGCATTGGGAATGGACTTCCTTTTTCTGATTTATAAATTGATTACCCATTACAAAACTGTTTAGTTGGTTTAATGGTCTTGATTTTTTTATATGAATGTTGTCTTTCCTGGATATTTCCCTGCAGTCAAACTGGTTGTACCCCTCATGGGTGGAGGAAAATATTCCTAACAATGAGATGACTAACTATGTGACTGAATCGTAGGTGACGTTTCACATTGTTGATTTGAGACTCTTTTTTTTTTTAAATGGTCATTATTATAACACCATGTTACTCATTAAATTTAAAATTTAATGAGATTGGGTGGATAGGAAATTGATTGGTATTGATATTGATTTGTGTTCTTGCATTAGGTAGTGCAAGAGTTTTTTAAATCAATGTTTTGGATCATCTTTTCTAATCTATCATCGAAAAGATAGATAGATCTTCAATCATGAAGTGTATTTATTATTAATATTCATTGCAGTGTGAGTAAATATTTGTATGAGACTAGATGGTCAGATAATTGTTAATTGGATCCTTCGACTATGATGTGTCAATGACACAACCACTGACTTTCATGGCAATGTTGTAGATTACTCACGTTCCCAAACATGCACAATCAATACCAGACACCAAAACTCACAATGCACACTTCAAACCAGAACATAGCTTCACTAGTCCAATATACAAACTAACCAAAACAAACCGCAAAGGAAAGGATAGATCAAAATCGCATTCTATGATGAAGAAGATAAATGCATCATAAATCATGAAATGTGATTCGAAATGCTGACTTAAAAAGCTCTTATATAATCTAATCCAGAAATGAACACAGATGAATACTATAAATCGCAGAAATCTAGTAGTGATGTGACAAAGATGTAACTCTACAAATTTGTGAAGAGTTCTGCTATTGGTGCTGTCAAAATCGATCTCTTCCGGGTCGGATCAATGCATTGAACAAGAAATAGGATGGTCCAGTAACTGATTGTTAAATACTGAGTTTTAATAAAAAAAACTTCTACTACAAATTTAAAGATGACTTCTACTGTTGCTGTGGCGTAATCAGATAAATGGCTTACCTGTCAAACTATGACTTATAAAATGTTTGATTCAGTTGTAAAAACCTTTCCGAGGCGGGAAACTTTTCGCTCAAGAAAGCGATGACGTTGACACAGATAAAGGGAATTTGAAGACCTGTAAAGTCAAAATATTTTGGGTTGAAGTGTTGGCCACGGTTTAGTCTTGTTTGCCATCTGGGTTGAAAGAAGCGCAAAAGCCTCCTTGTTCGTGGGTGCCTCTCAAAGTTTGAATTTTTAAAAAGTTACTGGTAAGAGGAGGCAGAACAATGGTTGATTTGTCATTTACAAACTCCATTCCGCAAACTTTGGCATTTAATCCTCGAATAAGTGGAGAACAGCACCGAACCCCCAAATCCTTCTGGCTTTCAGACGGGTCAATTGTTACGTTAGGAAGCGGACGTCACCGACTACCTATGACCGACAAGCATCTCAACAGAAAATCGGTTTGACGAGTTACTTGTTTCCGTGCCTGTACAGCACAAAGCTCCTTCCATGAAAGAGCTGAGGAAAAACTTTCGACGGTGTAGGACGTGGCAGAGGAATGGCTTCAAGATGTTGGTATGATGTCGCTTGTGAGTTGGCGGCTCATTCACACGTAGAATTTATGTTCTATGGGATTTGTACAAACTTGAAGGAAACGAAAAGCTCTATATAATCAGACGACACCAACAAGACTATTCCCTGCAGTCAAATTTAGCAACTCTTCAATTATAAAAGCACTACAGTCTTAAGTTAATTCTGTTGCTCGATACGCGAATAGGTATCCAAACATCGAGCAATCTAAAGAGGTTTTGGAAAGGTTTTGGGTGCTGTATGCAGCCTGCAGTGAGGCAGATTAGAGCCCCGATCTCGGAGGTCAGGGGTTCTTCCTGTCGATTGCTCAATACCCAAGTTAGTCTTTCCAGGTTTTCTCGGACCATAAATGTCCACGACAGATTCAGTACTGAGGGCAATAATAATAACAATAATCCTCGGCAATGTCGTCTCAAGGCGCTCAAAGTGCTCAAGGTGCATTGCTCGGCGGATAAGAGCGAGGCAGATGGGGTCCAAAAGTATCAAAAAACGCTGGATAATCTGGCCAAGCTGTGCGGGAATTCCAAGGCAGTGGACAAGATCATACAGAACGGATCGAATTACGCGGTGGGTTCTCCGAAGCAGAGCCTGGGGTCTAAATGGCGTGAGTATCAAGGATCCGGCAATTGGGAAGGCCTGCTCGATCCACTCGACGAGAATCTCAGGCGAGAGATTGTCAAATACGGGGAATTCGTCCAAGCAGCATACAGTGCTTTCGACTTCGATCCCGAGTCGAAGAACTACGCCGGCTGCAAACACCCGAAGACCACGCTCCTCGACGATGTGGGGCTCGGCGACGCGGGGTACGAGGTGACCGAGTGCATCCACACCACGTCTTCAATCCGGGTGCCGAAATGGCTCACGGACCGCTTTTCGGCCGACTGGATGGCTAAACAGACCACCTTTATGGGCTTCGTGGCGGTGTGCACGGACGAGAAAGAGTTGTCTAGGATTGGGCGGAGAGACATCGTGGTGGGCTTCAGGGGCACCGTAACGCCTCTCGAATGGCTGGAGAATCTCAAGGACGTCTTGACGCCGCTCAATAGGGATAACAAAATGCTCAAAGCCTGCTGTCAGCCCAAGGTGGAGAGCGGATTCTGGAGCCTCTTTAGCACCACGGGTCCCAGCGGGAAGAGCGCATGCGACCAGGTGCTGGACGAGGTCCGCCGGTTGGTGAAATTATACAAGGGCCAGGATATCAGCATAACTATCACCGGGCACAGCTTAGGCGCGGCTCTGTCTCTCCTAACCGCGTACCACATTGGCGAAGAGCTTAATTCAGGAAAGGAAACTCGTGCTCAGACTCCAGTGACAGTCTTCTCCTTCGGCGGCCCGCGGGTGGGGAACCGAGCATTCGGGCGGCGGATGGAGGAGGTGGGCGCCAAAGTCCTCCGGATCGTCAACACGCACGACGTTATTACAAAAGTGCCGGGCGTAGTGTTGAACGAGACGTGGATGCAGAAGATGTTGCAGAGGTCGGGAAACCAGTGTAAGATCGCGCGGTTGTTGGAGAAGATGCCGTGGGCTTACTGTCACGTCGGGACGGAGCTTCGCGTGAACAACAAGCATTCTCCGTATTTAAAGCCGGACGCGGACATGGCCTGCTGTCATGACCTCGAAGCTTACCTCCACCTCGTCGACGGTTTCCTCAGCTCCGCCACTCCTTTCAGACCTTCTGCTAAAAGAGACCTGCTCCGCCTCTTGACCAACCAGAAGTCCAACGTGCTCCTCAAGCCTAATCAAAAGCTCAGGAAGGAGATCAGCTGGCAATAATGTCTCAAACATATATCTACTGTATATATATACATATATACATATTCTGAATGTGAATGTAGTACATAGAGATTGGAGAAACCTCATTACTCCGCGGGTCTGCCCCGCTCCCAACGAAAAAGTGGAAAATTACAGAGCCATCTAACTGTGGCGTTTATGGTGATTGTACAAAAATATTCACCAGTCCCTCAAAAGTTAATTTTTTTATAAAATTGAAAATCAGATTCTTTTTTCTGCTGGATTAATTTCATTTTATGTGTTGTTTGATTGTTTTTTAATTAACGATATTAAGTTTTCGCAATCTATATTGTAGTTCTGTGTAATTTCTGAATTTAATTGTATTAAAATTATTTTCATCAACATTTAGAATCACACTCCGTGATCCATCTTATTTTTTTTTTTACAGTTAATTGGCATCCTCAACCTGCAACATTAACACCCTTCTGTTCGTTCTTCACCTCTTTCACAGTAAATTTTAACGGGCAAAATTTGAATGGATTGCCCGTCAGAGCAAAATCTGCTTGACAGGCAAGACCGGCCGTGAAATTTAGGCTTAGTTATCCGTTTCGTAGGTTTGACTTTATCCAACTGCCTAGAAAAAGAATGTAGTTGACTATTTTTATAAATTTTTAAAATCATTTAATTTAAATTTATAATCAACGACCAGTTCAGTAGCTTCGCTTTAATCTAACTTAAATTTCAAATTTGCAAGCAACTTTAGTAATATGCATATTATCTACTTCACCGTTTGAAAGTCTGAAAGCTTTTACAGGCTTGACGACCTCAAATATTAATTGATTGTTGAAGTCTCACCAAATCGCTAAAAAATAATAAGTAAAGTAAAATTGAAAGAGAAATTTAGTACGAAAAATATAATTCACCGCACCGTATTTATTCAAAAGTCAACCCAATGATAATTGTAACTAGTAATTACTCAAATAAATACACAAGAGTTGAGATTAAAATATGAATATTTCCAATAGATAAAAATATTATTTGATTATTTCAATTTGATTTGTTGAGGAGATTGGTGAATTAATATTGATGACTAAATTTAGATTTTAAGTTAAATTATTGTATTGACTACAACAAAAAATTAGATCTCGATTTGCAACAAAATTGTATCATAATTTTATTTAACTATATCACATTTATGTTCAACTCTTGTGATTCTATGTTATATGTTGACAAATCATAGAAGCATGTTTGCCTCAACATGTACCTACTTTCTAAACAAAATGCATTGCTAAAAAGAGCCCTTGGGAATTTGAGCTATAAGAAGATCGTTCAGTGTAAAACTTCCTCAACTTCAAACCAACTCTCCTTGATTATGTTACAATATGAGAGACATAAAATATGGTGATGCAATATGCTTAGAGGCTATAGGATCTATGAATGATCATGCAGATCATCTGATATTGATACTTGATAATGCAATTTAGGAAGTATTTTTATGCTAGTTCATCAACCTTTTTATATTTTTTCCTTGTTTTTACTAGTGACCTAATTCTTGTCATTAAATACATAACCCTACACACATAGTTCAAATATTATGACACACAAGTGGTTGATCAATATTAATCAAATTGAGTGAAAGGATCAACTTAGAATAAGTGAACATGTTTAGATTTGGGGGATTGAATATCAAGCACAATTATGTAGATAGGGAACAAAATCATACCTACAATCGAGTCCAAGATGTGGGTGTGGATGTAGTGAAAGTTGGCATGGTCTTTCATGTACCAAGATGGGCATATGCAGCCTCTTGGGGGTAGGTCAAAGCAATATTAACAAGAGACTCAACAGGTGACTTGATATAGGTCTTTAAGATGGCCAAGAAAGTTTTCTTGGTGATAGGTGAGAGTGTTTGGTAATGTTCTCTTTGCTAAAACCATAGGAGGTACTAATGCAAAAATGGGTTGTGAATAATTTATATATGCATTGACCTAGGGCAGGGCAATCATATGGCACTAGCTAACCCATGACATGTATAATGATGTGTGATTATCAGTTTTCTTATCAAGTCTAATTTAGGTTGATCCAATCAAATGTGTAGAATTGATGAACAAAGAGTATATGACCTACCAAATAAATAGCAAGAGAAGCTTGTATGTAATTAGAATTTGATAAATTCATTCACCCTTTCTTGAAGAAAAAATGTACCCATTTGCAATGAATCTTTAATTTTGAGGAATACTAACTTGTTGCTACTATTGAAATGGTCCTCCTATTTTAGTTCTATATGGATGCTAAGAGAAATATGTGTCATCCATGTACTATATGTTGAGAAGGAGGGTATGTGCATGGAAATGGGGGACCAAAAGAGGGTCAAAAGTGACCATTTTTAAAAATCAATATAAACTAATCTTAGATGAAAAGTTGAAGATAACCATGTTTAAAATTTGAATATGTGATAGTAATAAGAATTGTAGTGCTCAAAATCTGGTTTCTAAGCTATTTTCTTTTTTAAATGGTAGAGATTAAGAGGTTCAAAAAGGGGGAGCACATAAAATGCTCTCATTTTTTATAAAAATATATAACTTGGGTCCAATGTGCTTCCCCTAAAATGTTGACTTTTAAAAAGTATTTGACAAATCACTTTGGTAGAAAATTAGTTATCATATAATTTATGCCTATTTTTTAAAAAACTTGTAAAAATTCCTCAACTCCAAATCAACTCTCATTGATTATGTTGTACAAGATGAGAGACATAAAATATAGTGATGCAATATGCCTAGAGGCTATAGGATCTATGAATGATTATGCAAATTAGGTGATATTGATACTTGATAATGCAATTTAGGAAGTCTTTTTATGCTAGTTCATCAACCTTCTTATATTTTTTCCTTGTTTATATTAATAACCTAAGTCTTGTCATTAAATACATAACCCTATCCACTTAGTTCAAATATTATGGAACACAAGTGGTTGATCAATATTAATCAAATTGGGTGAAAGGATCAACTTAGAATAAGTGAACAATGTTTAGATTTTGAAGAGTAAATAGAAAGCACTATTATGTGTAGGGAACAAAATCGTACCTAGAATCTAGTCCAAGATGTGTGAGTGGATGTAGTCAAAGTTGGCATGATCTTACATGTACCAAGATGGGCATATGCACCCTCTTGGGGGTAGGTCAAAGAAATCTTATCAAAGAGAATCATCAAGTGCCTTGATATAGTTCTTTAAGATGGCCAAGAAATTTTGCTTGGTGATAGGTGAGAGTGTTTGGTAATGTTCTCTTAGCTAAAACCATAGGAGGTACTAATGCAATTTAAATGAGTTGTGACCAATTATGTATGCATTGATCGAGGGTGCACCAATCATATGGCACTACCTAACCTATGATGTATAATGATGTGTAATCATTAGTTTTCTTATCAAATCTAAGTTAGGTTGAACCAATCAAATGTTTATATTTGATGCACCATAGAGTTTATGACCTACTAAAGAAATAGCGAGAGAAGTCAAAAGTCAACCATTTTTTAAATTAGTAAAAACTAATCCTAGATGATAAATTGAAGATAGTCATGCTTAATATTTGAAGACATGACAATAACAAGAATTGTAGCACTCAAAATCTAGTTTCTAAACTACATTTTTTCTTAAACAGTGGAGATTAAGAGGTTCAAATAGGGGTAGCACACAAAATGCTCTTTTTTTTGTCAAAAAATATAACATAGGTTCCAATGTGCTTCCTCTAAAATGTTGACAACATGTTTGGCAAGTGGTGACACTTGAACTACTAAATATAGTGATGCAAATGCATCATTAATAGCTTTTTCACTTAGTAGCTTGGTACCGAGGCATTTAGTGTGCCTCCCAAAACTAGCAAATTAATTAAATGTCAAAAAATGGGATTACCAAGTGTCAAACTATTATTGTGTAAATTACATATGAAATTGGTTGTCTCCATTTTCTTGGTGTGTATGGTGCAAAGTGTCAAAATTTTATGAATCCCTTTCCTATGGCATAGGGTTTGTGGGTACCATGTGCATACAAAAGCATAAAGTGTGGATGTGAATGTTTTTATGTTGTATAGTCCTATACAAGTCATAGAGATAGATAATATCCATAGCATGTGACACAACAATATACAATATTGAGGATTATAAAGTAAATGTGAAATATAAAGCTAAAGGAGCACTATGAATCTATTGAAGCTTACACACAAGAGACTCTTGATATTGGGAAACTATGTTATTTGTGCATAAAAAGTACTATAATGTACTCATTTTATGTGCAAGAAATTTGGGAAGCTACTATGCCAAGGATGCAAAGAAAGTAATGTTTTTAATGGTATGATATTCAAGGTAATATGTAGATCACTAGGGGAGAGTTATTCTAGACTACCTTCTTGGCCATGACATTATACTCTTATTATTTTTGATATAATATATAAATATTCAATTCAATTTTATTTTTCCATTGTGAGTGTGATTTCTAATTTTTAATAATCAAGTACAAAGTTGTAACTATGTGCATTTATCTTTAAGTGGTTGTTTATCATTGGTAATATTCTTGGACTTTGGTGTTGGCCATATTTATTTTGGTATGTAAGTAAATGGGGTGTTAAAATCTCTACAATTCCTCTATTTTATGCTAGACCTCTTCATTTATCAATTGATTTTTGAATGCCTATATCATATGGATTTTCAATTATTTGGCATAAGAAAAATGGATCTTCATCAATACTAACAACATAAATTTAATTATCTACAAACATAAATTTTATCCATGTATACTCAAATTTAATGACCAATGAAGTGTGGATGAGATAACTCTCATTGCATGGATCCATGGACACTTAGTAAAACATTATAAACTAAAAAAATAAAAAATTACATGGAATGAAATATCTAATGTAACACATCCCAAAATGAAATTCGTAAAATAATAGTTCCTAGAGGTTTCATTCTTACACTATTGAAGCATTTGTTTGTGATCTTAAATTTTTACAATTGTGTCATATCTGCATTTGAATTTTACAAATAATGCTCATTATATGTTTAAGCTAGATAAAAGATCAACTACTTGACATGTTTTATTCATCTCTTATAATGCCTAGCTACCATATGCAACATTATTTAAAAAAAAAAAAAAAACTAGTATTTAAGATATTTGTAGAATCAAAATAATTATATCATTATGATCAATGGCGCTTGTATGGCCATGGAAAACTATTAAGCCTTCCTTGATATGGAATGGGGATGGATTTCACTATGTATTACCTATCAACTAGCAATTTGGATATAGTGGTCTACCATCATCTTGTTTCAAGATAAGACACTAACTACTACTCCCTAGATGGACTCCCTTAAGTTCTTTTGAACATGAACTAGGCAACTACAAGAGACTTACTTCAAGGCTAAATCCACTCGGCTCCCTTGACCTAAGGCCAAAGCTAAGATTAATTTATTTTATTTTATTAATGAAACCTTTCAAATGATAATTAAGGTCGTTACTTCTCAACGTTTACATAAAATATATATGCATTCACTTCATTAAGCCCTGGTAGAAGGTATAGAAATGAAATGTTAATACTCCTTCCCATAATTACACTCCTAAGAAAAGATATAGATATATTTCACCTCATCTTCCCATGGTTCAAAAGTTTAATACTAGTGGTTTCTTTAGTCTCCCAATTTTATCTAGGTTAAGAATTTTCATATAGCAATTTTAGAGCAAGGCCTAAAGTTTCCAAATTTTCCTAGTATTTGCATTACCAAGGCCTTCACATTGGCACTAATTTGAGAGATCTTGGCATATTTAATCCAAGATTTCCATTTTGTGAGAAACTAGAAACCATTTCTACATGTTTTATGGTTTTCTCTTCATATGCAAAATTCTCGGTTATGGATCCATGCTTTCTTCTACCCTTTTAGGCTTGATTCCTTTACTTCTCACAATGTCCTTAGTGACGGGGTCATTTTTTTTACAAAGTTCTCCCACTTATAGTATGCTTTCCAAATTTAGAAATTCTTTGTGTGTGGAAACATAATTTTTTTTTCTATTTCTATGCATTTTGTTATTGATAGTAAATTTTCCCTTCAATCAAAATTATTGGTTATTTCTAGCATGCTTGTGTAGATTCAAGTCCAAGCTAGTAAAGTGATTATACAAACAATATCTCTAAACAGATGGGCTAAGTTTTGCAAAGAAACTTTTGGAGAGTATGTAAAGATTATTGGAATGAAGGAGATTGGGTGGATTTGTGTGTGGTTAGTCAAGAGTTAGCTCAACTTCAATCTTCCTTAAGGGTTATTAGATTGGGACAGAATCAACTAGATGATCATCTTGTCTGGATGGACAACCCTTTGGGTAACTACTTTGTTTCTTTGGTTGTTTCTCTGCTGTCCCTTTCTCAAGCCCCCCCTCCTTTCTAGTCTAAAGCGTGGATAAAACACTTGACTCCTAAAGTCAACATTTTCTTCTTGATTCTACTTAAAAATAATGTGCTAACGGTGGATAATCTTTGCAATTGGGGATTACAAATCCCCAATAGATGTTACCTTTGCAAGTGTGAGGTGGAGTCAACAAACAATTTGTTTCTCCACTGTCCGTTTGTGACTACAATCTGGGAAATTTTTTTAGCCCTCTGGAATATTTTTTGGGTGTTCCCCCTATCCATTGAAGATTTCTTCTCACAATGGAAAGCTTCATCTCAAAATCCTTTCATTCAAAGGTTATGGGCTTTTATTTTCCCTTTTGTTGTTTGGGGAGTGTGGAAAGAACATAATAACAGACTTTTCAGGGATAAGGAGATTTCAGAGACTAATATTTTTGAAAACAAATTGAGGCTTAGAAAGGAAAACTTCAATGTTATTCCCCAAAAGCTCTTAATCTTGAAGTTGTGGTGTGTACTCCCTATGATATAATGATAGCCAAGGATTGGAATATCAAAATGGATGTTTCTAAGGCATCCAAGCCAGCTAAGAAAAGCAGGGAGGGTGTGTGCTAGACCTTTCCTCCAAATGGCTAGACTAAAGCCAACTTTGATGGCGCTGCGAAGGGAAATTCGGGGATGGCCGGAAGTGGAGGTGTGTTAAGGGAGTCAAATGGTAACTTTATGGTGGCTATGGCCATTTCCCTAGGTCATCAAACCAACCATGTGGTAAAGGCTATAGGAGTTTTTCAAGTTTTAAATTTAGCACGTAATCTAAATATAAAATATTTATGGCTTGAAGGGGACTCCAAAAACATCATTGATTGTCTCCTAGGTAGGACCCCTCCCTCTTGGTCTATAAATAATTGGATTGAAGAAGCGAAATCTATCTTAGAAAAGTTTGATAAAGTTAAAGTCTCCCACGTCTACAGGGAAGCTAAAGGCATGGCAGATTACTTTGTGAATGAGGGGGTTAAGAGGGGAGGTTTGAATACGTGGAAAAATTTTAGGGACTTGAGAGTTGAAGTCAAAGCCTTATTAGATTATGATGTTACACATGGAAAAGAGGAAAATATCTTTAATGATGATAGGGAAAAGGGCTAAGTACATCAAAATCAAGAGATTTGATGGGGCTGTGTCAAATAACTTAGCTGGTAAGAAAAAGTGGCACACTTTGTGGGTTCATGGAAATGGTTGCGTAAATTTGCAACAAGTTTTTGGTGCTGGTAGAGATTGCAGTGAGGTGCATACGAATATGGGGGGGATAGAAAAATAATCGAGCCAAATAGCTATGAAATGCACACGAGGAATGCTAAAGTCTAGAAATAGGTTGTGAGAGGTGGCTTGGTTCCAAAACTAGAAAAACTTCATGGGCCTGAGCCTTTGGATACTGACTACTTTGAGAAGAATTGGAATAATGGAAAAATAATCCTCTTTGGGAGAAAGGCGAAATTGGACAAGCAAATCATAGAAGAGGTGATTGGAATGTCCACTGAGGGCATGAAGTTTTATCATGACAAAAGGTTTTCAGATGAGGCGGTAATCAAATTCCCTGAGAAAAAAAAGGAGAAAATGAAACTGGTCAAATTTTCCAACATCTATTTTGAAATCGACACCATCAAAGTGCTTTGGAGAAAGATGCTTCGTGTCATAATGGAGTATATTACCTTGGATAGGAGATTCACCAGAGTTTATGGTCATCATTTTTCTATCCTTAACCACTTCCGCCATAAGGTACAGATTTCTCTGCCTCATTATTTGTTATGTTCATTGAGCAATGGCCTTGAGGACCATAAGAAAAATCCCAGGAGATACCCTATTCTTCATCCTGGTCTTATTAGGTTAATCTATGAACATTTTCAAAGCGTGCCAACTTTATCCAAACTGGTTGCCTCCACGGCATCTGAGGACTATGATACAGATAATGGTGGTTTGGAGAATCATTCTAAGCCTAACCTGAAGAGAATTGTTCAAGCCCATCCATCCCCTATTCTTTCTGGTAAGAAAACCCAGCTTTGTAAACCCCAACTCATGAAAGCTAACCCTGAGATTTACCCTGGCTACTCGGTTCCTTTAAATAATCCCGCTCTTAAGGGTTCCCCTGCCAATAAGTTGGTTTCCTACTCTACGGACTCTCTGTAGAACAAAACTGAGAACCCTAAAGCTAGCAGAAACTCTGTCTCTACCCCTCCTGCCTCTTTTAGAGATGTTGGTACCAAATTTCCCAACTCCCCTAACCCAGATGATTTTAACCTTATTTTAGACCAGGACCAGTCTAGAGACATCCTTGCCTTTGCTAGAAGTGGTGTTGGTGTTATTTTCAGGGTTATGAAATGGGCCTATCAAGAAATTAATGATCTTAATCTCAGAAATAGGGTTCTAAATAGCAAGTTGGAGGAATTGGAATTGAAGTTGTCTACTCTGAGCAATGAAAAAGGAAAACAAAAAAAAACAATACTGAAATGGGAGATGATGACATTGAGGACAAGTATAAGACTCTGGAAGCTGAAATTGTTAAAATAAAAAACAACATGAAAACTGTTGTGGAACAAAACCATAGAATGGCAAGGCACGATGCCATTATCATCAATGCAATGTCTGAAAAGTTGGAAAAGTTGCAACAGGGCTCGCTGGTTGTTGATCTGAAAGAGGACAAGGATAAAAGCAAGAATGAGGACCAAGGAATATCAAAGAGGACCTGTGCCAACCTTAAGAGGAAAGCGCCTCCTACTACCTAGATGGTTTAGATCTTAAAGAGGGGGGTTTCAGGAAATGAACGACATGGAAGCCAAGAGAGCGAAAACTTTAAAGTCCCAAGTTTAGTCGCTATTGGCATTTTGTCTGGTCTTTTTGGGTCTTTTCTGTGGCCCTTGCTGGCTTTTTTTGGTGGCTGTGGCTTTGTCATTTTGTTATCATCTCTACAACCTCTCTGTTTATGGGGTCTTTGATGATATTTTCTTTTGTTTGTAAACTTTTTGGTTTCGGGTCCCTGGAAAACCCTTTTTTCCTCTTTCAAAAACTTGATATCTCTAAACCCTACATGATTTTTAGAGGAATTCCCCTTGCATTGTGGTTAGATTTTTTGTTTGTCTACTATCCCATGCTAAATTTCCCCACCAAGACTAGTGGTATAGTCATTGTGAGTCCTTTGGGCATCACCCTCACAACTATTAGTGAGCCTCCACTCCTCTATTGCCACTACTACCTAGGCATTTTGGTTGGACCCCACCATCAACTCCATTGTCCAACTACTAAGGTGAATGAAAATTTCCCATCTATCATTCATGTGCATGTGCCCCTCCATATCAAGGAAAATTCCCTTATTTTTCTGTTATTATATCTCTAACAAGGACTATATTGAACTAACCACATGATGATATTGACAAAGGAACCAATATTGTTCTTACTGGTTGGGAACCTATGAATGATGGCAATAATTTGTCAAGTGGAGAGTGAGATAACCCTTATGAGCAAGGCACCATTCCTCCTTTCATCCTTTTGCCCCACCAACCCCCTCTAACATTAGTCCTTGTTCAATTATAATGATTTTTATATATTTATATTAAATCGGTGACTTGATGGAATTCTATATTCTGTTGTATTACCCTTTCGTTTTACTTTACTCACGAAACTTGCATCAAATATCCATCAAACGTTGCTCATTGTTTTGACTTTTATTAACCTCCCCCAAACAAAAAGCATAGAGTTGACTATATGTAGGGAAATTTTTAAAAACAAATTTTATTCAATGTTATATTGGACAACCACTCCAATAGCTTCTTCTCTAAGCTGGATCCCCGTTTCACACTAACTTTAGCAATATCCCTATTCCTACATCTGAAACCATTTTACGAGCTTGATTTCCTCAACTTCAAAAAAATATAACTTGATTATATGAACTCCTAAAAATTCGCAAAATAATCATGAATAGCAATAAAGTTGAGAGAAATATTACAAACTATTCCTCGAGAATCTTAGTTTGTGTGGAGAAATAAAATACATCCTGCCGTATTTATTCATCCAATTCAATGATGATTCAAGCAATGACTCAATCAAGCTTAAACAAATTAGAGTTGTCATTGAAATATGAATATTTATAGCGAAAAAGGAGGAGATAACATATTATTTAGTTATTGTAACGTGGTTTGTCCAGTTGATTAATGAGTTTATAGAGTTGCTTTTAAATTAAAATGATATAGTATGTTTAAAATATATAATTCTAGGTATAATATTTAAATATCTTAGAATGTAAGTTAATGGATAATAATTAAGTTGGAATAATGATTATTTTAGAATAAGTGAGAATAATTGTTTGAATTTAGGGGACAAAATCAAGTGTAATTTATAACACTTGCAATGCAATCTAGGATTCAAAAGTGTGTGATGAAAATTGGCCCATGACATTGGGGTTGAGATAAGTTGATGGAGTATTATATTTAAGTCCATATCAACTTGTGTGTAAAATAGGAGAAATTAAAAGATAGAGTAGTTTATTTTAAGACAAGACTAATGCGAGTGTAAAACAAGAGGGTAAAAAGAGTAAGATATGCAGTTTTTCCCTCTATATTTTTTCTCCACTTTACAATGCATGTGAACTACATGAATCATGCAAGCTAAAGTAAATAGTATAATGATTGAAATAACAAAAAAAAAGAACATGTAATTATATGACACCTATTGATTGCACCATATTGTTGATTAGAGATTTGCATCTCTTAAAATAGTATACAAGGGCATCTCTAACAAAGACCTAATGAACACAATGGAAAAAAGGAATGTATGTCATAAGAACAAGTGCAACTATGGAAGAGAGTTTGAATGTGACTGTCACTCTATTAATTTTTTTTCATAAATTATATAAAGTTAGTTAGTGTTGATTAGTCGTCCCATGATTCATGAAGAACCTTAGCTTTTATAATGGTCATTGCTCAAGAAATTATGAATTTATAATATATCTAAAAGAAGTTATCCATTATATAATAAATATGGCTCATTAAAAATATTATAAGGTATAAAAATAAGTTATTAAGAATACTTAAAAAATAAAATAAATTATTTTTTAAAATTAAAAATTAGAATTTAAAAGAAATGAAAGATCAATAGTTCATAGTGTCTTCAAATTCTTAATAGTTTACTTGCTATAAGTGATAATTTAAATTAAAAAAATAGTTAAAAATGTTGATTTTAATGTCCCACTTAGGCCAAAAAAGTGGGACATACTACTATGTGATCACCCTCAAACAAAAGACCTTCATTTATATATACCTTTAGACAAAGGCCCTTTCTATAGGTATCTTGGTATACAATATTAAAAAACTAGGGAAAAGACTTTCATTTAAAGTCTATTGACACATTGCAAGTTTCATGCCTATTTAATGAATTTTGAATTTTAGAACTTGTTTTTGTGAGATGTCTCACAAGTGGGACAAGGCTTTATGCTTCTCTCTAGATGCTAAAAATTACCTTAGAGGTTTGTCATCTATAGAGGGAAACTGTGTAGAAATTTCCTTAATAGGTCAAACCTCCTCTTTGATGATGTAAATGAATGAAAATGTACCACACAATAATCCATAATAAATATGATGCAGATAGATGTATTTGTCGATGAAATGTTGATGTGATGCACTAAGATTATGGATATACTTGATAGTGCACTTGCTTAATTCATTTTTACGACTTTTTCCATGATCACGAATTAAATAGAGTTTAAATTTATATACAAGAGTATTGGAGCTCAATTTAAATATTTTTCTTATATAAGGTGATAGCCAATAGTCAATTTTTAAGATTATTAGACTTGAGAGTGACAAAATTAAAAGTTATATACATAAATAAAAACAAATATATTACAAAAAAATAGATCCTCAAGTAAAATAAAAATAAAATAAATAAGAGAGATAAAATGAAATAATATTTAAGTTAAAATTGTATATTATGTGTTCATATATGTGCATATAGTAAATACAATAATTTTATAATAAAATAAAATACATGTTAAGCAAATAAAATTGTTTTAAAATAAACTAAAATAACTCTTAAGAAAATAGATTTGTCTTTTTTCATCTATGTATTTATTCATTTGTATAATTATAGTAGTTTGAAAGGATATTAATATTTAATATTTATATAAAAATAAACTAATTCATTAGATACATCTCTATAAATATAAACATCTCGAAATTATATCTCTCATTGTCTTTTAGATATATTTATTGAAGATATCTATACAAGATATTTCTTGAAGTCTTTCTAGAAGATATTAAACTTAAATTGTTAATATTTACTTAAGAGTTATTTTATTTTACTTTAGAAATATATAAAAAAATATTTATTTTATTCTTATTGTTTAATTTATTTATTTATACTTATTTAAGAGTAGTTTTATTACAATTTTATTTAGTTAAGAATTGTTTATTTTTCTTTAGAATTATTTAATAATTATTTTTTATTTATTTGAGAGTTATTTTATTTTATTTATTTACTTAAAAGTTATTTAATTTTACTTTTGAATTATTTCATTCTATAATAAATGTTTATTTTTTTAAATGAAGATTTGTTTGTTGTCTATAAATTTTTATTTTATTTTTGAAAAAGTAATTCTTTTGCTTTGTTTTTACTTTGAAAAGTATCCTACATAAATGGTGATATTTTGATTTTTATATACACGATAATGATATGGAACTCCTAAAAGCTATTTTACTTTTGTGTGTAAATTTTTATTGTACTTTTAAAAAAGTCAACAATTCATTTTCCTAATTCTTTTATTTTGTTTTTACTTTAAAAGATATAGTAAATATATGATGTTTTGATTTTTCTAAACACAATAATGATATGGAACTCCTTAATGTCATGATAATGATATGAAACTCCTTAATACCACGATAATGACGTGGAATCCTTTAATAATACGACGATAATGATATGGAATTAGTTAATCCAAAAATCTAAACTAATCCAATTATTTAGCTGAAATAATTAAAATGTAAAATGATAGATGCAAAATTACGATCAATTTAAAACAAATTAGTATTCTAGCTAGAGTATATGGGGGAGTGGTGGGCTTCACCCCAAGAAAGTATTCGTTCCATGCGATTGCTAGTTGAATGCGTTACACAAAGAACTAGCAATTCAAGAAAGTATTCCGTTCCGACAGATCACATCTTCAATTATCTGGTCGATCGTCCGATACCAGGATTTGGCACCGATTTCCTCTGATTCGTGACACAGACAATGAAAAGGAATTCAAGTAAGACAACCATGCGGGGAATTTCAACGAACATTTCGCTTCGCATGACGTATTCCGACGACCTGTTAATTCATTCCCAGCTGTTTAGCATTGCGCAATGCCGTAAAATTCAAAGCCACAGTGAACACAAATCTGAACGGATTCCGTTTCTCCTGGAAAGGAAGCAATTCTCTTACAATTTCAACACTCCAGCGAAGAAATGAATATTTAGTCGGTGACTACAGCCAACCAATTGCTCGACACTCGGCGACGCCGGTAACATCCTAATCATAAATTTCCCCCAAACCCTAGCAGCTGTACGCCTGTCGGAGGGCTTTAAGGTTGTTGAGCAATATTTTATAATGAATGCTGGTAATGTTGTGCAGTCAGGACAGCCGAGCCCTAAATATTCTGATCTGCACATATCTGTCATGACACGACGACTTTAAGGCGGAAATCTCTGCTATTTGCGCGTCCATGGCGGTCGGATATTATTATAAATCGACTAAAGGTAAGATGTGCAGCCTAAACAGCTGTCTCTACTCTTTTGGAGGAAATTTCCTGGTGCATATTAAATTATTTAAACTGCTTATTAACTAATTAGTTTAATTAATGGCGTGAATGATCATGGCGAATTTTTAATTGCTTTCGGAGATTTCTGAATCTTTGTTCACCACACAAGGACATAGGGAGAAAAGATAATGCTACTTAATTGTGTTGCAACAGAGTGTCGGGTCGGTATAAGTAACAGCTTAGAAGCTTAACTAAAACAGGGGTTACAGGATTATCAGGGAACTAATTTTTTAATTCTGTTTAGATACTCTAAAATAGTATTAATTAGTTAATTATTATACTATCTCTGGTCTCTGCTTGAAGAGACGTCGTACGATTTAAAAAAATAGTGTTGTGTCGTAAGGAACAGAAGGCGTGGGAAGACGAAGACGTAGATGTTTTGGGTTTGGTAATCATAATATTTCATTGAATGACATGTTTTAGGGTAAAATAATGTGTGTGTGGGGCTCTTTTTATCACCTTCCTCTTTTGTCCTTTCTTGCATTTCCCTTTCGATCGCAATTTTATGCTATTAAATTGCAATGCTTCCAACGCCGAAGGAAAAACCAGAAGCATCGTTTTTCTTGCCATTTTTCTTGTCTGTTTCGTCTGTTTTGCGTGTTTGCAGTTGGTTTAATAATTTTTTAAATTCCTTTTCGAAGATCATGATGAGATGGAGATAATAATGTTAGGGACGGTTTTTATTTTTTAGTTGAATATTATGTATTTTTTATATGGTTGTTTATTTTGTTTAGGTGTTAGGAGTGGTTTATTATGAGGGTCGATGGTACCTATCTTCTATGAATGTAATTAGAAACTTTTTATTGGTTCATTTGTCTTCTCTCTTCTTTATATATTTAAGTAATATTATTGTCAGCTTTTTTAGCATTTTATTTATTTATTTTTGTTGTTGGGAATTAAGTCTATTATAATATTCTGATTTTTTGTCACTTGTATTTGAAATACTATTGTATATAATTCTTGCACTAGACTTTTTTATAATTTTTTGATTGTTTGTATGAGCTAACATGGTATCAAATTTATAGTGTCATGAAAGGTCAATCAATTTTCATATTGAGAGATTTAGAGGGTTAATCATTTTGTATACATTTTTCTTTGAACTCAATGTGTGTGTGCATGTTTTTTTAATATCCATAGACTAGAAAATTAAAATAGTTTGATAGGAAAAATAATATAGCTAGATTTCATTTTTAGTATTTCATATTTTAGTAACTAGATAGAGTTTTCAATAATTTAAGAAGCATATTTTGGTAATCTAAGAAGTATTTTTCACTATTCAATTATGTTTGAGAGGCTTGAGAAAGTTAGTTTTGACTTTGATTTTGTTCAAATTAAACTCTAGGAAGTTATTTAACAATTAGAGTTTTATTTTTTCTTGCATGCTTGATTTTGTAAATAGATAGTTTTCAAGGCATTTTGGCACTAAATGGACTCTACCATAGTGTCTAAAAGATGTCAAAACTTATAGATCTAGATAAAGTTTATCAAAATTAGAGGCATAAGTATTTGAAAAAAATGGTACACAATATAGCTATGCAGGTTTGTTATTTTAAAAAATAAAAAACAAATTAAAAGGCTTGTGACCTTGTTTCGGTTTGTGGCCCTTTATGACTACTCAGATCATTTGTGGATCCAAAAGGAGTCTATGGGGCCTTTAATATCACCTAATTAGCCATAACTCTTGTGCACTTAGACATCACAATTTTCTCGGTAAAAAGGTTATGAAAATGGGAAACAAAAAGGAAGTACAAAAAGATGATCAATCAAAGGAAACAAGGAAAAATAAATGTTAAATCATTGAAATTGAGAAAAAAAAGGAAAATTAATAACATGAAGATAAAAAGGGAAACCAATCAAAACTAAAAAATAAAACATAAGAGGATTTCAAGAGGCATTTGAGATAAATGGCATGGATCAATAGGTTTCAAAGCATAGTCTCAAATTTATGCTCAAGGACAACAAGAAATTTGCTTAAGTAATTACTTGTTATATGGATTACAATGCTAGATGCAATGTGTAAAGAATAATGTGGTAGTTTGGATAGGTATGGTAAGTCTAAAAAATTGGATGCATTGTGGATGGGAGAGGTGATGTGTTGCCATGAGTTTCTTCATTTTTTCACCATGATATAATAAGGGTTTGAGAGATAATGGTGGCCTAGTCAAGCATATATGTGTATTGAGAGATGAAAGAGATGGAGGGATATGCTAAAATTGGTTTGCATGTGTAATCTATGAATACTTAGGAGATAGCAAAAATGCATCTTAACTTAGGATCTATCCTATAATGACTCATAGTTGATCAAAGAAAAGGAAGGAAAGAAAAAATGGACACCTTATTTTTGGTAGAGTAGTTTCTTTGATTTAATATGGCCTTTAAGTTGCTTAGTGCATGCATGAAATTTGTGTCTAAAGTGAGTGATTTAAATAATAAAAACCAAACAACACAAATAACAAGAAAAAAACTCAAGATAAGGAAAGAAAGCTCAAATCAACATAAAATCAGATGTCAAGCCTCTCATTATGTAGATTTACCCACAATTGTCAATAAGATGTGTGCTCCCTAGAAATTTTGGCAGCATAACAACACTATAATGAAAATGAGTGAGATCCTTGATAAAATGGTTAAGTGATGGATATATACGATTTGGTTGAAAATGGATGAAGGGCCAAGATTTCTTGATGGAGATCATGGGTTGAGGATGAATGTCATTTCTTAAGCCACAAGATTGTGCCAAGTGGCACAAGGAGAGGGCTTGAGAGGGAGATTGTACCCTTGGGGGTACAAGGCCCATGTGTTTGATGTGATGGGGGGGGTTGACCTACTTAATCAAGGATTAAGTGTCTGCAAGTGATTAGTGGGTAGGTTAGGTTGGGATTAAGATTAGGATTAGTACAAGTGGAGGTGATGGAGGAAGTGACATATGGAGAGAAAAATATGAATTAGATAATTATATTTAATTCCTATATGAAGGAAAGGGATAAGGGATTAAAGTTATTCATTTAATTTGATGGATGAATGGGGTGGGGGTAAATAATTAAAGGTAGTTATTTACTTTAGGCTATTATTTAGGGATAATAGAAGAAATAGATTACAATGAAGGTTGATATATGAATATTAATTAAATAATAGATTAATAATTAATTAATATGGAGGAAATAATTTTTTTCAAATTAGGTGTAAATTGATCAAACGAAAGTGATCAATTTTTAGTGTCTAAATTTTACCCCTCTTTGAGATGGCATTACAAAGTAACCTCATTTCAAAGAAGATTAAAACATAGAACCTAAAAGAAGATGGTTAGATTATAGAAGATGCCCCAGTCATTCAAAAGAGTGGCTAGGAAGAAAGATAATGGAAGTGAAGATGAGGATTAGGATTGAGTATGTCCCCTCAAGAGGACAAGCGGATTTGGTAGAAAATGAGTGTTCTCTTGAAATGGATGAGATGATGCAAGATAAATGAGGAGGATGATGCAAGTTGATGAAAAAATAGTATGATGGAAGGAGGAAGAGAAAATGGAAGGAGGGGATGAAAAGAAAGCATAAAAGGATTCAAAGAAAAATATGATGTTTCCCTGGTCACTTGCTAAAAGGAAAGATTGGTTGATGATGGACAAAGTGTTGTTGATGTGGGAACAATCTATCTTGAAACAACGCAAGGATTGGGAAGGATACATCTTGATGATGATGATTGGAGTGTTATTGATGTGGGAATGATATATCCCAAAACAACATAAGGATTGGGAAGGATGCATCCTGATGATGATGATGGGAGTTTTGTTGATGTGAGAACAATATATCTCAAAGAAAAATGAGGATTTAAATTAAGTCTTGGAGCAAGGCTAGAAACAAGACCAAGGTGGTAGTTGAATGATTTATGCTAGATTGCATAGATTAGGATTTTCTTGTGATTTGAGATTGCTAGGAGTAATTGTGTAATTTCCCTTTTGAAATCAAGCAAGGGGAAATAAGAAAATAATAATACTATTTTACTATTCTTTATTAAATTGGTTGTTGCAAGTATGAGCAGATTGGTGTTGTCATTGATGTCAACAAGCTTGTGTTATTAAATTGGTGTCAACTCTATGAGAAGGAAGAAGATCATTATTGAGGGAGATTTCTGGGAAAAAACACAAAGTTTTCATACTTTCAACCAACTTATGGGTATGTGTAGGATCATGATGGGCCAAAAAGTGGCGATATGATGGGTTTTTGTAGGGTATGTGGCTGGTGACTATTTTTTTTACCCAAAATTGATGAAATGTAAAGGGTTTTTACAAGAGATTCTCAGCTTTCCACCAATATAAATTGTGTTTTACTTTGAATTTAATAAATTATTATTATTTATTTTCTATTTGAATTACGACTAAAGTCCTGATCGATAGGCTAATTAAAAAATATTTATAGCTTTCAAATGGTATCACAATTTTTAAATCCAAAATATGTGTCACATTATATGCTTTACATACTATAGGATTAAAAAAAAAGAATTGAATTTCATGAAGTTTTGACCAAGTTAAGGTGGTCAGACATATGAGTTTTTATATTTTTAAAAAGTTGTAATAAAAAAATCATAATTAATTATTTACTTGGAAAAAAATTATAAAAAAATATGGATCACATCGAGATATGAGTCCTCTACTTATATCTAAAATATTATAAAATAATATTATCATTTTATGGGTATGTGCAAGATCATGATGGGCCAAAAAGTGGCAATATGATGGGTATGTGGCTAATGATTTTTTTTTTAACCAAAATTGATGAAACGAAAAAGGTTTTTAAAGGCGATTCTTTAATAAATTATGTTTTAATTTGAATTTAATAAATTATTATTATTCATTTTCTATTTGAATTAAGACTAAAGTTTTGATTGATAGGTTGATTGAAAAACATCTATAGCTTTCAAATGGTATCACATTTTTTAATCTAAAACATGCATCACATTCTATGCTTCACATACTATAAAATTAAAAATAAATAAATTAAATTTTATGAAGTTTTGACCAAGTTAAGGTGGTACATACGAGTTTTTATATTTTTTAAAAGTTGTAAAAAAAAATCATAATTAATTATTTACTTGAAAAAAAATTACTAAAAAATATGGATCACATCGGGACATAAGTACTCTACTTATATCTAAAATCTTATAAAAAAATATTATCATTTTATTATGGTTAGGGTGGTCAGACATACACCTACTTCTTATTTTTGCCCTGAAATTTAAGTACTACTACATTGAAATTCCAAATTTTCACCAAATATTTTAAAAAATAAAATAAACCTAGTAGTTTAGAAACTACATTCAATTTTTTATAGATTCTATTCTTACATATATTTGAAATAATATAGATAACTTATTCATTTTTTTACGTCAAGTTGCTTAACTCTGATTTTTCTGAATTTTTTGCCACTTAAGGGTCTGTTTTTTCCATGATTATCTTGCACATACCCTTATTGTAGTTAGAGTGGTTAGACAGACACCTACTTCTTATTTTTTCCCTAAAATTTAAGTACTACTACATTGAAATTTTAAATTTTCACCAAATAGTTTATTTTTCTTAAATAAATCTAGTAGTTTAGAAACTACATTCAATTTGCTATAGATTTTATTCTTACACATTTTTGAAATAATATAGATAACTTATTCAATTTTTTACGTCAAGTTGCCTAACTCTGATTTTTTAATTTTTTCACCACTTAAGGGCCTATTTTTTCCATGATGATCCTGCACATACCCAAAATTTGATAAAAAGAGGAAATAATGTGTTGCAGTGTTGTTCTACGTTGTAGAGTAGTGTTTTGGCAATTTTTCGTATTTCTTCTAGGTTGAAGATCTTCTTATGTGTTTTAGATATATTGATCAAAGGTGTTCAGAGGTGTAGTATTCAAAATTTGGTGTGTTGGATCGCTATACAAAAGAAGTTGTGTTCACCAGTGTGTGAAAAGTGAATTGTAAAGGTGTCTAGGACAAATGTCTTTGCTCCATGTTTTTTTGTAGAATGGTTTCAGGTCTTGTAGATTTGAAGGTGTGTTGATTGTGTTAGTACTTTTTTTATAGTCGAGGTGGTTTGAGGTTTGGTGCTTCAGAAGTCAGTTTCTTAAGTCATAGTGTATGGTAGAGTTTTTTGAGTGTATTGGGTGTGTATATATCTCAGGTGAAAGTTGTTGTGAAGGATTTTTTTAGATTTCAGGGTGTTTATAGAATATTCTAGGTTATGTTTAGGTGAAATTTGTTTTCCATGAGTTGTTGTTGGATCAAAGGAAGCATGTACTTAAAAATTTTAATGGTTTTTACAAGGTAATGACTGACCTTGGTGTTTACCCTAATTACAGTTGATATTTATTATTTATAGAAGCATGTTTTAGTGTGGTGTTATAATTTTGGGTCCCAAATAAGGAGTGGTGTGGTCTGCTTTCACTTCTATCCGCCATGGAAGTGATTTAGTGTCAGCCTAATTTGAATTTGCATGGTTGATTTGGATAGCTAACCTTGGAGAATGTTTTCAAGGTTGAGGATGGTATAAATAAGAGTTGAGTTGTTGAAGGATAATGAGATAGACAAGAGAGATGTGAATGATACAAATTGCAAAGTGTTAGAGTGTGAATTTGAGAAGTGTAGTGTGAGCTTTCATGTGAACTAGACTACTGGATGCAATGAGTAGAAGTTGTCTACAATTCTTTAGTTGAGCTACGAAGGTGTTGGTGATGTTGTGGTGGATTTCTTTGTTGCATTGAGATGGATTTATCTATGTAACATTATTCTCTATCTTCTTTTCTATTCTAGTAGTGAGCCTTTGGTAGTGAGCCTTTCTCTCTTTGGATAGTGAGCCCTCCAATAGTGCACCCTATTGTATTTAATGTTGATATTACTTTATAGTGTGAGCTAATCCTCACCGTGGTTTTTCACATATTGGATTTTTCACATAAATCTTGTGTTTTCTTGTGTATGGTGTTGGTTTGTTTTGATTTCTATTTCTCATGCTAAATCATTGTAACAAATTAAGGGTTAATTACATTAATGTGGATCTAAATGTGTATAAGGGTTTTAAAGTTTTAAGGTACAATTGATTCACCCCACTCTCAATTGTCTTGTGCATTCAACAAATGGTATCAAAGCAAGGTTCCTTGGAAGAAATATTAACTGCTTGAGGTAGATCTAGGATGGAGCACAAGAAAGATATCCCTATATTTGATGCAATGAATTATGCATTCTAGAAGAAAAAGATGGATTTTTTTTTTATTCACCTTGGATATGATGTCTAGGAGTATGCTAAGGATGGATAGAATGAACCTACAAATGGTCCAAGTACTGTTGATGAGATCAAGGCCTATGAAACTATAAGAGAGGGGGAGCAACCACATCATGGCTCTAGGTCACAGAGAGTTGAGAGTGGAGGGATGCCCTAACTTACCTCACTCTAAGAGGTGTTTTAGATAAAGATCAAGAATGATGAGGACCATAGAGCACTTCAATCACTCTTCAGACCCAAAATCCAAGTTTAGGCTAAGCAAGCTAGTTTTTAGAGTCAATACTGTACCTTAAAGACAATTCTCTGTCCGAAGATGAAAGTGTAGTTCTAGGATGACATCGTGGCATGCTGGCCAGCGTCTCTCAGGCACGCTGGTGTCCGTACAACTAGAGGATAGAAGGTGCAATAAGCAATACCAAAAAATGAACTAACGACCTAGCTAACTATTCTTGAATGAGCAAAATAGAAAAATAAAATATGAAAAGTACAAATGAAGATGATAAAGTAGATAGATGAAGGCTAAAGTAATGAAAATGATCTCACCAAGGCACCAATTTTCTAGCTAGCTCTAGATGCACGTACACCCACACACAAGAAAGAGGGGAAAATTGTTGGGGCTGTATACGGGATTGTCTTAGTTAGACCCCTAATTTAATGTTTCCACCTACACGAATAGCCAAATAGCAACGAGAGATAAATATGTGATAAAGAAGTAAAGAAAGTAGAAGGTGCAATAAACACTATAAAAATAGTAAAGTGCTACTCAACCAAATCACAAAGGAGAGGAGTGAAACGTTACCACCTCCACCCAAAAACTCACTAGCCAATGGAGGAGAAAGCGGAATTGACAAGGTCACCACAACCTCAACTGTGATGGAAGGAGGTCTCACAAGACTCCAAGCCTACGCTGCTATGGCTTGCTTCACACTTGCTTATAGAGTTGATGGAGTATTGTTACTGCAATGTAGTGTTGAAGTACTACTAAAGAGTGAAGAGAATGTTGAAAATGCTTGAGAATGTGAAATAAATATGCAAGAGCTTGTGAAGAGATGAAATGGAATGAAAATGGATGAATTTGAAGGATAAGTGGGAAGAATCTGCCATTTTAGGGGTTGGTTAGTCAAAGAGGGATGTTACAAATCAACCCCAATTGAAAGTATAACACCTTTTCCAAATTCAAATGCAAGAATTCATTAGGGATGTAAGCGCACCGCATGGACATCTGCATGCCACACATGCGTCTCCAATAAATATTCTCTCACCGAAACAAGAGACAGATGCCAAGTGGAAGGAAGATAGTTGGGTGATGTGGAATTTCCCCTTTAGATTTGATTTTCTAAGGTGAAGGTATGTGAAGGGGTGCAAATCTGCTCCTATACATTTTCCCCCTACTTTAGCAAGCATGAATACTAGTGAGTGCTTTGGTAAAGTAGATCAAAGAGTTAGTAGGGTTAGAAATGTATACCTGAACCATCGAGGAAGCAGATCACGATCTAGTGAACTTGAAAGCATAGTTTGGAACAAAAGACTCCATAGGCCTGCAGAACTATGAAACTGCACAAGGTACACCAAAGGCTCTCAGACCAACGATGGAAAAATCTCACAGGATGAAAGCATCTCATAGGCTCGTAGACCTACAAGGAGGCAACCCCCAATCTATCTCTCACATGAAAGAAGCCTTGTGAAGTATGCACCTTATAGGCCTGTGGACCTGCAAGGAGGTATCCACCAAGATCTCTCACATGAAGGAAACCCGGATGAAATCTCTTTACAGGCCCCTAGACCTACAAGGAGGCATCCCCCAAGATCTCTTTCATGGAGGAAACCTAAGGAGGAGACTTTGCAGAGTCCAATTGGAAAATGGCTTCACAGGCGCACCTGCAAAGCAACATGTTTACCTACAGATAAAGCATGTCCGAAACAAAGTAGCCACAAAGGCAATAAAGTGTCCATAGTTACACAGACCATTATCAAATTGGAAGGATTTCAAAGGTGTCCCTCAGGAACCCGATGTAAGAAGAGGGTCCACCCAAGGGACGTGTTGTTAGAAAGTACAAAGTGACATTTTTTCTCAAATCGATTCATCATCAAGGAATCCTTTCGAAAGATGTTCACTTCATCAAGGAATTCAAAAGGAAGAAAGTGCTCCCTTGTGAGGGGAAGGTAAAGGCTGCTCCCACCTCAAAGGAATTTTTTAAGCTCTTTATTTACGGACCCATGATAAAGGAAACACGTTCCGTTAGGGGTTCTAGTTGTGAATACGATTTTGAAAAATAAATGTTTGCGAGGATTTTCAAAAAAATATTCGTTGGTAGTGAATGCATTTTCTGAAAATCGTAGCATCATAGAAATGGCGTTGTCACACATGAAATGGACAACTCAAGAAAAGAAGACAAAAGGATAAGAAAAGAGAAAAAGAGAAATAAACATAAACGAAGGGCATAGGGGTGATCTAAAATTTTAGGGTCGGGTGATCCCACAACACTGGTTTACAATTTTTGGCCAAACTAGACACTGAAATTATAATTTTTTTAAAACTAAATCTTCACTTTCGGGCATCTATAGTGGCTAAACCATGAGGAATTTAAAGATGGACCAAACTAGAGTTTTGTGAAATTTTTTTTGTAGATTCTAAATATATTTTTTTCAAAATTTTTGGAATTAGATTGCACTTTTTTTTCCATCTCCCTTGAAAACTAGTTTTTTTCAGAAAACAACATTTTTAAAAAGTGACGCTCACCGTATAACGCATAACTTTCTTTCCATGAAGGATAAAATTCTAATTCTTTTGAATTTAGATTTGAAACTTTGATATCTAGTGCTTCTAATTGGTTAGATAGTTTTTAATTGAATATTTTTTCTTTAATCAAGTTTCAAAGTCAAACCAATTACAATTCAGACATAGCGACCGTATAACGTGCAACTTTTTTGTATGTATCAAAATTCTTTTTTTTTGTTAGATCAAGGACTTCAATACCTGGTGCAGTCATATTTTTCAATTTTTTTTTATAATTTGCTATTTTTCCACGTGTAGAATAGAGAGCTTGATTTTCGGTGAAAAACCTAAGTTTAATAAAACTAAAAAAACAAATACATAATAAAACAAAAACATATTAAAATTATATTCGTTGGGTAGCTCATTCTGAGGACTACTTGATTCTAGTTGAGTCTGCGAATTCTCCACTATTTTCATCTTCAACTCGAGCTTTGAAGTGCAAAAAAATTGATTTTTTTTATGAACAAGGTCAAAAATTAGGGAAAGGGGGGGTTCACTCGAACCAGGGGGTTCGAGCGAATCCCTAGGGGTTCGAACGAACCAGGTTTCATTCGAACCCCTTTCCATAAAGGGTTTCCATTTGTTTTTTTGGCTAATTGGTCCATATATGCATTAAATGGGTTCACTTGAACCCTAGTTCGAGCGAACCCTCTTTTGGTTCGTTTGAACCAACTAGTTCGTTCGAACCCCCAAAATATTTTTTTTGGCATGGGGTCATTTTTTACAAGTTTTTCTTCCTCATTCAAATTGTAAACCACTTTTGTGGGTTTTCCTAGTCAGAAATGCTCATAAATATATAAGTATAATAATAGTATATAAATGAAGTATCATCAACTCCCTACTATATAAGACCATGTGAAGAATGCACAAGAAGACAAAGTGAAATTAAAAAATAGGGTCAACATGGAAGGGAGCTTAAATGCCCCCAACACTTTGCATCATCCCCAATTTGCTGAAAATCAAAACACATAACAGAGGAAGAATGACGATACAAATATAAAAAATTTTACAACACAAAAACCACTCTTGTATCCAAGCACCAACAAAGGTGACAAGGATCATCTAGGAACACACAACACAAGTATGGGGGAACACATCACAACACATACATCTAATCTAAAGATAAAGAAGAGGCTTCCCCCTAACACTCATCGACCAAGAGGTTGTCTGCTTCCCACTCTAGATCATCATAAGGGGAAGGGAGATGAGTTTGTAGTGGTGGAATATTAAGGCGAGGAGTTTCTGACCCTCCCACAACAAGGGCTAAGGAAGAAGGCCCCGTAAGGTCTCCTCCACTAGGCTCTTGTGGAGCTATGGTCAGTGATTTCACGAAGATCGTTGACATGGTCGAAACTTCATCTGGAGAGTTAAACATGCACTTCACTAGATTGCCATGTAGTACCTCAATGGATGGAGGGGGTTGTGTCCAAGATCCATCGCTAGGCTCACCGTGTGACTTGAGAGTGGTGACGAACTTAGGTAAAGCCGATGTTGGTTCCGTCACTAAGATAGAATAGGCCGACAAAAGACCACCCTTTGGAGAAGGTGGGATCCTCTTACACCCTCCATTGGTGGAAGGGCCATCCTCAATCTTTTGCTTCATCAGGGGGTGAGAACCTCCCACAGATGAGGCAAGAGGCGTAGAGGAAGAGGAGGAGGTGAAAACCGCACCAGATTCCATCAAAGTATTCAACATATCCACAGGTTTTGGGAAAGGAGGGATGCTTGGAAGGGACATCAACAAGGGCGGCTCAAGCAAAGGAGTGATGACACCTACACCTTTTTTGGGTTAGGCACACTCACAATAGGAGCTGGAAGTAATACAAAGCTTAGTTGAATGGAAGTAGAGGGGAGGAGAGAGGAGGATGTAGCAGGAGGCCTTGAAGCAGGGGCGATCATCTCCCCTTCCTTCCTCTACAAGGTGACCTGCTTAGCTACGAGAGCATTTTTCCAGTGCTTGTGCTCACAAGCAAGGCAGTTTTTGTGACTCTTCAGGCTAGAGACCGAAGGTTGTGAAGGTGTAGAAGAATCCTGCTTAGCCATGGGAGTGTCCACCTAGCTATTTCAAGTGGAGGGATAGGTTGTTGAATGAGATTAGGAGGAGCAGGTTGAGAAACAATAGGGGGAGTAAACTCTAGTGCCTCGGCAGCGGGCCTCTTCCTGTTTACTTCTTTTGGAGTAGGAGCGATAAGAGGCTATGAAGGCCAAGACAGAGGATTCCCCTAGGGGACCTTTTCCATTGCCATGCAAGTAATACCAAGGTTCGGGTGGTTTGGTAGGGAAATCTGATATCCTAATCTTTGGTTTACACCAAGCAGCCACCATTGGACTTAGCAAGTAAAAGCTAGGCCTACTAATCCAAAACTCTTCTCTGGAAAGAGGAGTGGGAGAGCCATCCTGAGGACGGGGAAGCTTCTCTTTTCCCTTTTGAGAAGAGGAGGTAACTGGCTATTGCACTATCAGAAGGGATAGTTTTGTCTTTCGCTTGCCCCAGTCTTATAATTTACATAATTCTTATAAAGCAGATTCATTCTTGGAGGAAGCGGACCAACTGGGGTGGGCCAAAAATGATCCAATGAATATCCCTCATGGGATACCAAAGGCTGGTACCCAACATCATGCACTACTTACAAAACACCTTCATGGGAGAACTTTAAACATTTGTGAATGATAGAGGTGATTCCATTCATGGAAGCTAGCCAAGGTATGCCTAGCTTCAACCTAAACAAATCTTACTCTGGAATGACATTGAAGATTGTATCTATAGCCCTAGGTCCAACTAGGATGGATAGAGTTATCAAACCATATGACTTGAGAGATAGACCATCGTTCGTATGGATGGTAGATTTCATTTCTTCATACTCCCCCTTATGCCATGAGTTAAGCCACAATGTTTCTTTCGTAATGACATTCACTCGACTCGCAAGGTCGACTAATACCCCTGTCACAATGTTCCCATTGAGGTGAGTGGGAATGTAAAGAGGAGCTCGGTCTTATTGTTCAAGGGCATATCCTACGAGGTGAATGTCACATCTGGTGAGCCAATCATAGGGTGCACAGAAGGGGTAATTGTAACCATGTTAACATATGCTTCGGGCTGAGGGGTAGAATCAAAGGGATTGATAATCATTTTGGAAGAATGTAACAAAAGCAGGTCTGTGTATATTTGCAACTCACTATTTGCTTTCGCCACCAGTTTGTTTGCATTATTTTTATTCCCATTGAGATGAATAGTACCATCTTGTGATCCTGTATCTCATGGCGCAAGCGGATACAACATTCAGTATCATGTTCATTGACTCGATGGTACTGATAGATTTCATTTGCATCATACCAACTAGGGTAAGGTTCCTTAAGGGGTTTAGGGTTCTCTTGGGTTATGATCTTATCCTTTAGCAACTTCTATAGGATGGAAGAATAAGATTCTACTAACTTTGTGAACTTCCTGTTGCATCTGAGGCTATTATTATTCTTAGTGGCTACTACATTCATAATAGCCTTACCTTTCCTAAAGATTGATACAATGGACTTTCCTTCTAAATGAGAGCACGAGGAGGATCCCCTTAACTAAACTACTATTTTTTGATACTCCCGTAGCATTGCAAACAAATGTGTGAAAGAAGGGTACTTCATAAGGGAAAACTTTTCTTGCCAAGGTCTTTGCAAGTTCTCCATGAATACCTTGTGTACGTTAGATTGGGCAACAAATACGAGATTTGTGAGAAGAGTGCTTGATACCATGCTATGAAATTAGTAATATTTTCATTATCCCCTTGCTTGCATCAGACAAGATCCGAAAAGGTCATCTTGAGTCTGATGTTGGCTTGGAACTATTGGAGAAACTAATTCACAAGTTGGTCAAAGGAGAAAATAGAGTTATCTAGTAAGGAAGAATACCACTCAAGTGTTGTATCCTTGAGAGATTGAGGAAATAATTTTACCATCAACGCATCGTGATGGAAGAAATATGTACACAAAGCATTGAAGGATGACACATGCATTTTTGAGTCCCCTTTGCCACCATATTTCTCAAATTTGGGAATCTCCATTCTTTGTGGGAATGGAGTACTTAAGATTGCTACCAACAATGGACTATGTTAGAAGAAGTGCTGAAAGATAGGCTGGGTAGAGGCTTGGGAGAGACTCACCAATTGGCTTTGTATCTGGCCCATATTTTGAAGAAGAGTGTTTAGAATAGGGTCATTAGACGACATAGGACCAATGGGACCTCCTCCAGAACCACCAACGTGGCAGCCACTGAAACCACTGCTAGAGCCACCATGCCAGTAGGGCCTCCATCAGAGCCACCTCCACTTTTGAAGCTACCACCATGGCCTCCACCTGAACCACCTCCATTAGTGCCACCCTGCCGCTGAGACTAGGTTGCCACTACCAAAGCCTCCACCACTCAACCCACTGAAACCTCCACTACTAAAGGAGATAGGAGGGGTGAAACTAAAACCCAAGGGTATTCTATTCACTTTTATAATCTCGGACCTCTTGGAGGTAGAGGGGATGCTAATCGACGAGATTGCATCAACCATGTTTATAGACGTGGGGGGCACCAACACTCCTAACTATCCCTCATGTTCTTCGAGAGTGACCCCTTGTATAATGTTAGCATTATTTGGTAGGGCACATGCTTTGGTTAGACTAGAGAGGCTAGCCAAGAGTTTCATGCCTGTGTGGTCTTTTCCCACCATATTCTTTATCTCGCTAATAACCTTGGTAGCTCTAGCCAACTTCGAGTCTTTCTCCAAGTGATTCTCCAAGTCACCCAACCCTTTGCTAAGGGCGGAGACATACTCTAAAGGGATGTGGATGACTTCATGCTTTTCTACATGTGATGGTGTAGGAGATGCAAGAGGTGTGGGGACATGATCGGTCTCATCAAAGAATCCAACCTCGCCCCTTGACAACTACTCCTGGGTATAAAGACCAACGGTAGATCCAACAAAAAGGCCTATAGAGAAACTGAGAGTGACCTTCATTTTCTCCATTGGAAAGTGTCATACACTTCTCCTAACAACATACCTGGAATTCATGGATTGGGTTGTAATGCTCATAAAACTTCACAACACTCAGGAGTACAACTATCACAAGATACTAGAGAAAATCTTCAACACAAATGAATGGGCAAACATTGGTTCACATCGAGCTCACAAAAAATGTAAGAGAGGGGGACAAACCATGTCAAGGATCCAAGTCATAGAGAGCCAAGGGCTGCCCTAATGTACCTCACTCTAAAGAGGTGTTTTAGATAGAGGTCGAGGATGATGAGGACTATAAAGTACTTCAATCACTCTTTAGATCTAAAATCTAGGTTTAGGCTAGGAAAGTTGGTTTTTAGAGTCAATACAACACCTCAAATAGTTCTCTATCTGAGGATGAAAGCTTATTTCTTTGACAATAGTGCGGCGTGCTAGCGTTTGTACAACTAAAAGCCATAAATTACAATAAAAACTATAAAAAAAAACTAATGGCCTAGCTAACTATTCTTGAATGAGTAAAACAAAATAATAAAATATGAAAAGTACAAATGAAGATGATAAAGTAGATAGATGAAGGCTAAAGTAATGAAAATGATCTCACCAAGGCGCTAGTTCGAAATAGCTCCATATGCACGTTCATCTACACACATGAAAGAGGGGAAAATTGTTGGGGCTATATAGGGGTTTGCCTCAGTCAGACCCCTGATTTGGTGTTTCCACCTCCATGGATAGCCAAATAAAAATGAGAGAAATATGTGATAAAAAAGTAAAGAAAGTAGAAGGTGCAATAAACACTACAAAACAGTAAAGTGCTACTCAACCAAATCACAAAGGAGAGGAGTGAAATGTTTCTGCCTCCACCCAAAAGCTCACTAGCCAATGGAGGAGAAAGTGGACTTGGCAAGGTCACCATAGCCTCGATTGTGATGGAAGGAGGTCTCGCAAGACTCCAAGCCCACGCTGCTATGGCTTGCTTCACACTTACTTTACGAAGTTGATGGAGTATTGCTGCTGCAATGGAGTGTTGAAGTGCTATTAAAGAGTGAAGAGAATGATAAAAATGCTTGAGAATGTGAAAGAAGGATGCAAGAGCTTGTGAAGAGATAAAATGGAATGAGAATGGATGAATTTGAAGAAGTGGGAAGAATCTACCATTTTTGGGGTCAATTCAAGGTCAAAGATGGACATTACAAATTGACCCCAATTGAAAGTGTAACACCTCTGCCAACTTCAAATGAAGGAATCTATTTGGGACGTAAGCGAGCCATGCACACATCCCTACAAATATTCTCTCACCGACACAAGAGATAGATGCCAAGCGGAAGGAAGACAGTTGGGTGATGTGGAATTTTTTCTTCGAATTTGATTTTCTAAGGTGAAGGTATGTAAAAGGGGAATTTGCATAAGGGGTGCAAATTCATGCCTATATAAAAACCAATGGTAAAGCTAGGTAAGCTCCCTTAAATAGTCTTACAAATTGTGAATTAGTGAAAGTGATGAGTATGGAAACTACTTAAACAATTTGGGATAAGTTAGAAAACATTTATGAAGGATATGATAAGGTCAAAGTGTTAGAAATCTAAAATAGATTGAATAATCCAAAGAAATTTTAAAGAGAAAATCAAAGTTACATAAACTAGAAAAACATAAGAATGCAAACTAGGACTCAAAGAGATTATGCAATGTCAATGTGACAAAATTGCATTAAGACCTTCCAAGATGAAAAGATACAATGTGAAGATGAAAATTTTTATTTCTCTTTTTCATTTGTCTTGTGTTTTCCTTTTGGGGATGATGCAAGGTGTCGAGACATTTAGGTCTCTTCCATGTTGACTCAAAAGGATTTTTCTTTGTTTTCTCTCTCTTTGTGTCATTCTTCCTATTCCATGAGTATTTGGGGAACGATGACAATTTCAAGCTCTCTAAAAATATTCTAGCAAAGAAATACTAGCACCGAATCCATAGATCCCTTATGTAATTTTTGGATTTCATTTTGGGGGAAATCCATTTTCATGATGTAGCTTTATTTGGAAACATACGACTTGCAATAGGGCTTTCCGAATAAGCTCGCATGTCCTCTTTATAGTTAGTGTAGACACATAAAAATGACCTAGGCCTGCAAGCTCTATTTTTCCATATTTTCTTCCTAGCATAATTATAACATTTTAATTATGTCCTTGTTCCACTTCTGGGTATGTGTAGGATTATTATGGAAAAAACAGGTCCTTAAGTGCCAAAAAATTCAGAAAAATTAGAGTTAGGCAACTTGATGCAAGAATTTGAATAATTTATCTATATTATTTCAAAAATATGTAAGAATAGAATCTATAGAAAATTGAATTTAGTTTCTAAACTACTAGGTTTATTTAAAAAAAGAGAATCTATTTGGTGAGAATTTGAAATTTCAATGCAATAGTATTTAAATTTCAGGGAAAAAATAAATAGGTGTCTCTCTGACTACCCTAACCACAATAAAATGATAATATTTTTTTTATAAGATTTTAGATATAAGTAGAGGACTCATGTTTGGATGTGATACATTTTTTTTGTAATTTTTTTCTATGTAAATAATTAATTATTAATTTTTTATTACAACTTTTAAAAAATATAAAAACTCGTATGTCTGACCACCTTAACTTGGTCAAAACTTCATGAAATTCATTTTTTTTAATCCTATAGTATGCAAAGCATAGAATGTGACACATGTTTCAGATTCAAAAAATGTGATATCGTTTGAAAGCTATAAATGCTTTTCAATCAACCTATCAATAAGGATTTTATTCGTAATTCAAATAGAAAATGAATAATAATAATTTATTAAATTCAAAGTAAATCATAACTTATATTGGTGGAAATTTGAGAATCTCCTTTAAAAACCCTTTTCGTTTCATCAATTTTGGGTAAAAAAAGGGTTATCAGCCTCATACTCTACACATACCCATCATATCGCCACTTTTTGGCCCATCATGATCTTGCACAAACCCTTATGTCTATTAATTAAATAATTCATATCCTTTTTTATTCCTCCTGATTATTAAATAGATAAATTTTATGTATTTATTTAATACGTCACTAATTGACTAAGATCTTCTAATTAAATAAGTTTCTTAATTTATTTAATTATCCTTGTCCATTATGTCTTCCTGATTATTAAATAAATAAATTTTATATGTCACTAATTTTGAAAGTCTTCTCATAATTAAATAGATTCTTTAATTTATTTAATTATTGGCCACTCTCTCTAATTAAATAATTATTTTAATTATTTAATTGTCTCATTTGATATTTCCCCCATTTTAGTAAATAATTAAAATTAATTATTTACTGTCATGTGGTCCCCACCTTTTTGAATTAAATTGATTTTTAATTCAAAATAGTCTCTTTTCTCCAAAATCAAATTAATTTATATTTTTATTTGATTTTCCAGCCTCCTCTTTTTCTGTGCTAGTCTTATCTCTTGTCACATGCATTGTCAACCCTTGATTTGATTTTCTAAAAATCAATCTTGTCCATTCATTTTGAATTTTCCCTAATGTTTTTGTAACCCTAATTGTGGGTTGTCAAATTGAATCTTGTCCATTGATTCTAGGGCACTTGTCAATCTTCAATCTTGGTTGTTCACTCAAAATTGCATTTTCTATAAAATGACAATTTTGGTTTCATTTTGTCATCTCATGCAATCTTGTTTTGTCATCTCATGTCATTTTGACCCCATGTCATCTTGAAACTCTTGCACTCTTGTCATACTCTTGCAATCTTGTCATCATTGTCATCTTGTCATAGGCATACTAGCATTTCATTAGGCATAATTTAGACATAGTTTCATGCTTACTAGTTGCATATTAGAATAGTATTTTCATATTATCATCTCAAATCCTTCAACATTTGCTTAGGGCTTGTCATTGTCATTAGTTTTCTCATCATAAATATGAGGGAAACATCATATTTGCAGCAAGTTGAGAAGGTGTAATGGAGGTGAGCCATGGAGATTGAAGACATTTGGTGAGATCTTTCATTTTGTTTTCATGTTTCTCCTTTACACTTCATTATTTATATTGGATTTTTATGTTTATGCATTAGATCTGCTAACCCTAGGATAATTTCCCTTAGTTACATTGGTGAACCCGACGTGAAAATCGTGCATTTTCTATTTTTTCGTATGACATTTTTATGTTTTGCAGCTACAGGTATGACTGTGATGCATTTGATCTGCATAACAACACATTCAATTTTTAGCGACCCATTTGTTGTCCATAATGCCACATTTTCTCTATTGCACTGCATATGCTTTGCAGAGTGACACATTTTCTAGGTTGCGACACATTTGTTTTGTAGGTTTGCCGCATTTTTCTGATAGATTCTAGAATCTAGAACCGTGACACATCTATCACCCAGAACGACGCAATCACTCTACTGTGGCACATTTGCCTAGTGAAATTTTGCTCTTGGGTTTTTCTAGATTTCACTTGATTTCTTTTGGCATTCTATTTTCTTCTTCTGCATTCCATAGTCTAAAGGTTTTTTGGTTACTAATGGCTTGTTACAACATGTGGCTTTGAGTCTTTTGTGGGTCCAAGATATATTTTTGGAAACTACTAACTTGTGGTTTTGTAGGTTCGATTGTTCAAAGCTATCTTTTGAAACATTGTGCTTCTTGATTTCTAGATTAGAAAAAACTTCAATTGCTACACTAAAAAGAAATTCGCTTGTCCTTTATTTGATTGTGTTTGGGGTGGTAGGTGATTATGCTCTCACGTTGTGCAAACTAGGTGATAAAAAAATTAGAACCATCCATTTTTGTTTACCTTGATTCAATAATTGAAGTATCCTCTCCCCTTGTGCACTTGTATTATCTTAGTTGTAAGAGAAACAGTTATTGATCCTAGAATTTGGGCCTTCCTTGGTGGGAAAAAGTACTCACCCCAAGGAGACTCAAATCAACAATGGAGCTAAAGCCAAGCTACTCCCGACTGGTATATAAATGTGAATCCTAAGGGAAAGCCTAGGATTATGAGTGCAAATATGTCATACAGACCAAGTAGTACTCCTTAAAACCTTGTTGAGCATAATATTTTTAGACTAGAGTTCCTCCTAAATGGAGATTAATCTTGTGCCCCATGTATGGCCACTTGAACATGGGTCCCAAACTAAACACCTTTGTGTAGTAGCCAAAATCCCTCTATTAGCTAGCACAACAAGTTCGTTGTGAAGGCATCCACATCTTTGCAGTTCTTAGTAGAGGTGATCAACCTACCATGGGGGATTTAAGGGGGTTGGAAGTTTGGTTGGCTTGAGAAGTAGTGCACTGTAAGGGGGAGCCCATTCAACCAAGCTTTTGGATTCACACACTAAGAATATGCGGCTAGGGAAACCCATGTGGAATCTAGCGAATATTATCCTGGCCTAACCTAGGCTTGTGCTTGTCCTTATTGTGCTTGTTTCAAAAGACAAAATATTATTTTTTCCAAGTATTTTTAGACATTCAAACAAAAAAAATATCACTTTCAGATCTGGAAACAAATAGTCAACATCAAACACTTCAGATTTTGGACCAAAATTGGAAAAAATCAAACTTTTTTCTTTCTGCACTGCATCTACTGTGATGCATTCACTCTGTTGCACCACATTTTCCTTTCAAAATGCCAAATTCATAGTACTAAACTACATTTTCTTTCTACAAAGCCGCACTTGCTAAATCTAAGTCACATCTGCAATCTTGAGATGCATTCAAGACCTGAAATGACACATTCGCTTGACAAAAACAAAAACCTATCTCAAACCACAAATTGGTTTTTAATCTGTCCAAGTTGCCATCAGACATATTTTTCTAGAAGACCTTGTCAAAAAATAGACCATAAACTTTCTCAAATTCTTCATCATTTACATTTTTAGATTGCATTCTTCCCCATAGGTTCATCCTTGCAAAAATCTAGTTTCATCCTTAAAGCATCATTTTCTTCATTTTAAGTCCTTGCATCTTCATTTCATTTTCAGATTTTGGACTAGCAAACCTTGTCTCACTTTGCAAAATCTTGAATTTTAAAAGTAGGTTATCATAGGACTTGGTCATTTTTATCTTCTTTAGTCATTGTTCTTTTGTGAGACATTTCCAACTCATAAGTCTAGTTAGGAAACCTCACTTGTCATTTTGTCCTTATCATTTAGTCCTTCAAACAAGTCCTTTGATATTCCAAAATTGAGACATAGATCAAGCATAGGGTGGTTAGGAAACCTTCCTCCAAATCATTTAGGCCTTTGCATTTTCATACTTTAGACATTCAAAACATCTAGTCCTCATCTTGCATATTTTATCCTTAAAAATCCCAAAAAAATATTGTCATCATAAGTCCTCATTTGGCATCTAAACTTGGCATTAGTCACTTCCTTAGTCAACATTATCACTTTAGTCTTAATTTTCCTTTGACATTAATCATCTCCTTTAGGCAACATAGTCATATTGCATCCCTTATTATAAAAAATCCAAAAACCTAGTCTTGCATTGTCATCCTTTATCAAAAACCCCAAAAACATAGTCTTGCATTGTCATCTCTTATTATCAAAAATCCAAAAATATAGTCTTGCATTGCCATCCTTTATCATTAAAATCCAAAAACATAGTCTAGCATCATCCTTTCATTTATTTTTCATTCTCATCATCTTCATTTGAGAAATCCCCTTTTATGGCTAAGACTAGGCTTCAAAGAAGGAGAAGACAAATGGAAAACTTTGGACACGATTCCAACCCCAACATCAACAATAACACTTATGACCCAAATTGGACCTTTTTTGACCCATTTAACAACATGAACACACAACCTCCCATGAACATGCCATCCTCATCAAATAATCCATTTGAAACATTCACACATAGGGATGAACATGGACAAATACTTGAGGAAGACATAGAAGCCACAACCCAAAATCCAGAAGCAACCTCCTTTGTGGAAGAAATGGTCTTACATGATAGAGACAGATATTTGGCCATACTTCTAAGTCAAGGAGATAAATTACCATGTGGCTTTGATGTTAACACTTTGAGACTGACATCACTCGACCCTAATGTCAACAATACAAACAATATGTCCAACTCAAGTCAACCTCAAAACACTACAAATAATGCTTCTACCAGTGCCACCTCACAAATTGTCACAATTACCATTAATACCACCACCATTGACACAACCAATCAAAATAATCCCAACTCAATCAATGCCACATCCGTTGGGGGTATGCCAAACATGTCACAAGCCATGTCACAACCAACATCAACCATGTCACAAGCCATGACACAATCAATGCCAACCATGTCCATTATTTTGTCACAATCAGTTGGAGCCACCTTTGGGTCCTCATCAACGGGGGAAAGCTCTTCAAATCCCTTATTTGGAGCTTCATCTAGTACCATGGGTGCCTCCCCATCAAGATCTTTCATTGGTACCTCATTCAATCCCACCAAAGGAAGTAAACCATGTGTCTTCATCCAAGGACCACAACTGAATACTAACACATCATCACAATTCAACACCAATACCTCCCAAGGAAAAAACATGAACATTCCTTATAGGCAATTCCAACAATTTGTACCAGGCAATCTAAATACCCAACACATGTCATCATTTGGACATCAAAATTTTCATAGTCAACATATTCCCAAAATCTCAACTCAAATGGTTGGAGGACATATTCCGACATACTCATCACATATTCACACTCATCAACAATTCTCCAATCCAAATTTTCAATACCAACAACATGCAAACCAAAACACATCATAAATGTCACAACATCATATCCCAAAACAAAACACCAACCTCTTTTCACAACAAATGGGGACCCATGGCATAACTATCACTCCTTTTTGTGATGCCACAAATAATCCAATAATTGATGCCATGCAAGCCAAATGATGGATATGCAAAAGGAAATAGAAGAAATGTGAGCATCCAACAAAAGGTCACACATTTCATATGAACTATGTTTATATCCTTTCAACACCAATTTGTACATGTCACCATTCCCTCTTGGTTATGTGGCACCCAACTTCACCAAGTACAAAGGAAAAACAAGTTCTATTGAACATATTCGAGAGTTCACGACCAATTGCATGGACATTGCCTATGACTAGACTTACTTAATGAGACTTTTCAGTAAGAGCCTTACATTGCCGACACTTGAATGGTTCATCACCTTGAAAGGGATCAAAACATGGGATGAACTCAAAAATAGATTCATAAAGAATTACTCATATAACATCGACATGGACACCTCCATCACTAGCCTATGCACTCTTACACAAGAAGATGCTGGTGAAACTTTTATCCCATTCTTCCAAAGGTGGAGAAGCCTTGCAAGTCACTATAATATTGATATACTTGAAAGAGAAAAGGTTGACATGTTTGCCCAAACACTTGTAGGCCCACTAAAATACGGATTGCAAGTCCATTGTTGTTCAAAATTCACAGACTTAGTCGAAAAAGGTGTCCAAGTTGAGAAAGACCTCATTGCTAAAGGGGAATTAAAATATGGTCCTCAAAAAACAAATGCAAATTCGCTCGCTAACAAAAATAAATATTGGGTAAAAAATAAACATGTTACCAATGATGGTGTTGTTGATGCCAAATACACATGATAGGATCAGTGCTTGCTCTTAAAGGAACTGAACCACAAAACAAACCAACAACAATACTGACACCCCCCATCAACAACCAAAGTGGTCAAAATAGTCAAAATCAAGGACAACCCCGCCAAATAAGACAATTCCCGAGAAGACGAACATACACCGCTTTGGGAGAGCCAATTGAGGATGTCCTTAAGAAGCTCCTTTAGAATGGTCTAATCACACTTGAGTATCCTAAACCATATGACTTGGGGTAGTTTAAACCATCATGGTGGGATGATAATGCCTTTTGTGATTACCATCGGGCTAAAGGGTATAAAACATCCTCCTTTTGGCAGCTAAGGAACATTGTAAAAGACCTTATTGAAAATTGTGTAATTGAAGTGGGTGGGCCACAACCTACATCCAATGTAGACCATACCATTCATAGGAACCCACTACAAGATCATGGTTCTAATAAAGCTTCCACATTAGGTCCCAAGACTAATAACAATCAAGCCAATTACACCCACGCCGCATATGACTATTCCAATGGGCCTATTATTAACAATGTTCAAAGTAATGAGGATTATGTCAATACCATAACTATCAAAAGAGCACCTGAATGCAATGCTACTACCCAAAGTGGCAAAGTCACTATAGCTGGTCCTCCTCCGCGACAACCAAACATTATGATAGTTGGTCTTTCTACAAAGCAACCACAATCTGGGCCATCAGCAAAGTAGTCCCAATACAAGGGTCAATTTAACCTCATTGACCAGCTAGGAAAAATCGCCGCGCAAATATCCATACTCGAGTTGCTTTGCATTTTTCCCATGCATAGGCTATAATTGACAAGACCTTACAAGAGTCATCCATCTCGCAAGACATTGATGTCAGCTAGTTTGAGGCCATGATGGGATACCTTACCACACCCCATCACATAACATTTTTCGACCAAGATTATTCATCACAAAAGACCAATCATAATGATGCATTACACATTGAAGTTTTCATCCATAAGCATAAGGTCAGACGAGTCCTAGTAGATGGCAGAGCATGAGTCAATATATGTTCATTAAAAATGGTTAAGGCTCTAGGATTTTTTGATGCTTGTGTAGACCCTACACAGAGCATAGTTATAAAGGCATATGATGATAAGGAATGTTCCTCTCATGGTGTGATCACTCTTCCCATTATAGTTGGACTAGTCATTGTAGACACAACTTGCCAAGTCCTAGATCTTGAATTTCCATATAACATCTTGCTCGATCGACCATGGATTCATGCTCTCAAAGCTATTACATCCACTTATCACCAATGCCTTAAATTTCCTTTTGACAACATAGAAGTCACCATATATGGAGACCCTGACCCTTTTCAATATTGCACCAACTTAAGGGGTATTTCAGAATGTTAGGTCCCATCAATCGAGAGGTTCCAAACTCCAAATTCATTGACCCTTCCACACTAACACCATCATCCATATTCACTTTGTCCACATCTTCTACCATGGAATAATCTTCCTCACTTCCTAAGGCTGAGTCTATTGTCAAGATCCAGGACCTAGGCTATGGAGAATTCAAACTAAACATGGCATATAGCATCACGACAATACCCAAGTCTCCATAGGTCTATGGTCGGCCGTGTTTTAGAATGGAACCTAAGGAAATTTTTAAGGTGCCACCAAAAACAATTTTCATAAAATGGGGAGACATGCACAATGAAGACATTTTCGACATATTAGGATGGATTTACAAAGAAATGGAAGACTTACCCCCATTACCAGTTAAGATATATGGCAAACGATATGACATGATGAAGGCTAAAGGCTATGATGGAACCAGTGGCCTTAGTAGAAACAAAACTGGACAAAGAGAACCAATAGAGCATTCTAAATGACCAAAGTATCTTGGGTTAGGGTATGGTCCACCTCAAAATGATGATCGATGTACCAATGTGCTTTTGAGTGAGTGTGTGAATGCTTCAGAAAGTGTCGAGACAACTGAGGAATCCCTCGCCGAAACTGACTCCCATGAGTGGGAACATGGCTCCCAACGATCCCTAAGTGACTGTTTCCTTGATGACTTGTTCCTTGAACCTGGAGAGCTCACCTTTGAACAAAAGTTTTGGAAAAAGTTTAAAATTGACACAGCCAATGATCCAAAGATCCCAAGTAAAAGAGAAAATTGGGATAGACTTTTCAACTCAAGGAACAATGACAACCTGAATCATCTTCTAGTCCTATTAGCCATACACCTGACTTATCTGCCCAACCACATGAACTTAATGACCATCACCAGGATTCATCTAAGTTGTCACACAACACTACTGCCCATAATGATAGTCCTTTTGTCCCTTATTTTGACTATGAACATGAGTCAAGTGAAGGAGAATATTGGATATAATTTGATTGGGAATTGGACAATGACAACTTCATTTTCAATGTCTCCAAATCTGTCTGCATGCTTTCCATGTCCTCCCCACAATTCACCAATACTGATGATGGCATTTCCTTAGTCTACCTGCAACGTATTGATTGGGACGAACAATGCCCAACAATCATGAACATGTTTCAGAATGATGAGGCCATTGCTGAATTTATGGGACTACATGAGGGAATACCCAATGGTGATCATAAGACTGGGTTTTTTATCGATCTAGATTGTGTAGCTTACTTTTGGGAGACTACTTCATCCTCTAGTCACAAAATGAAAAACAAAAATAAAATAAAAAATGAAATGTCTTTACGTGAAAATTAAAAGGTTCCTTCTGACAACAAAAAAGTAAAAATAAAGGATGTATTTGTGGGTGAAAACTTCTCTGAGGCACCCAAAGATGGAGGACTGGACTTTCTCCCCGTCACTCAAGAGAAATCAACTATGATCATGGAGGATACCATAGAATTCAACATATCAACAACAAAAGATCCCAAAATGATCCTCTTTGCGGCATCCTTGATAGAAGAAGAGAAGCCTGAGTTCCACAAATTATTTGTAGAGCGAAAAGTCAATTTTGCATGGTCATATGCCGACATGCCTAGGTTGGAACCAGAATTAGTTTTGCACCATTTACCACTACTGCTAGATGCTAAACCAGTAAAACAGAAGCTGCACAAAATGTATCCTTAGATTGCTCTGTTAGTCAAGGGTGAACTCAAGAAACTACTAGACACATGATTCATACGGTCTATCAATTATGTTGAATGGATATCCAATCTTGTACCAATCACAAAGCCAAATGGTTAGATTCACATCTACACAAATTTTAGAGATTTAAACAAAGCATACATCTGAAAGATGACTTTCCATTGCCAAACATAGATATCATAGTCGACCTCACAACAGGATATGAGATGCTGTCCCTCATGGATGGTTTCTCAGGCTATAATCAAATTCTTATTTCCCCTGAAGATCAACATAAAACAACATTCACTTGTCCTTGGGGTACATATTGTTGGAATGTCATGCCATTTGGTCTTAAGAATGTAGGTTCCACATATTAGAGAGCTATGACAATGATCTTTCATGACATGATGCACAAGATAATGGAAGATTACGTAGATGACCTCTTGGCTAAATATTTGAGAAAAGGAAAGATCAATTGAATATGTTAGAAAAAATCTTCAAGGAAGAATACAAGGTCCATTTGAATCCAAAGAAATGTGTCTTTGGTGTAACATCTAACAAGCTTTAGGGATACATAGTTTCTCGTAGAGGAATTGAAGTTGATCCAACCAAGGTGAAAGCAATACTAGACATGCCTCCTCCAAAAGGGATCAGTGAACTCAGGACACTACAAGGCAGGTTACAATCCATCAAATGCTTCATAGCACAATTGGCCGACAAATGTCAACCATTCTAGTATCTTTTGTGCAAGGGTATCCCCTTTGCATGGACAGGTAAATGTCAAGAAGCCTTTCAACTAATAAAAGATTATCTCTTGTCACCACCAGTTTTAATACCACCTATCAAAGGGAAACCTTTGATCCTATATGTTTATACAACTTCAACACTGGGGGCATTATTGGCACAGAGTGACCATGAAGAAAAATAAAGGTCCATGTATTACATCAGTCAGACACTGGTTGGATATGAGTTAAATTATACGACCATTGAACATGCATGCCTAGCTGTTGTATTTGTTGCTCAAAAGCTTAGACACTATATGTTGAGTCATAGGACATAATTGGTAGCAAAGATTGACCCCTTGAAATATCTCTTGAGTCATGCAACACTGACATGACATCTAGAAAAATGGGTCATGATCTTGAGCGAATATGACATTCAATATGTGGAAAGAAAAGGCATAAAAGGACAAGTGATAACAGACCAACTAGTAGAGGCACCTGTACAAAGTGATCATCCATTAGTGGCAGACTTTCCAGATGAGTCTATATTCCACACAAAAATGAAGTTACCTTGGAGGCTATATTTTGATGGGTCCCATACTAGTCATGGCTCGGGGACATGAATTCTATTTATCACTCCACAAGGAGACTCTATCCCCAAATCATTCCGCATTGATTTTCCATGCACAAATAATATTGCGGAATACGTGGCACTTGTGATAGGACTTAGAATGGTAATAAAATGGAAAATCAAAATACTTCATGCTTATGGAGACTCTCAGCTTTTCATCAACCAAGTCAATGACGACTATGACACTAAGGAAGAGAAATTAATGCCTTCCAAATGAATGGTTGATAGCTTCTTGACATATTTTCAGATGTTGAATTTTGAACAAGTTCTGAGAGCATAGAACAAGGCAATAGACACAATGGCTACAACTGGCTCTTTTTAAGACATCCCAAGTAATGTGCCACAATTTGAATTCTTGGTAGAATAGTTGCTAGTCCCTGCATATGATATCCCAAAATCAAAGATGGTATGTGAGCTTGTTTGTCTTGATTCTCCCTAGTATCAAAACATTTATGACTATCTCAAGTACCAAGACCTCCCCCCCAACCTATCCAACAACCAGCAGAAGTCCTTTATCTGAAAAAGTGCCCGATACACCATCGTCAGTGACACCCTTTACCGCTGTAGCTTCGATAACACCCTTCTTTGATGTATCGACACTAGTGAAGCACCCACAACCTTACACAAAGTACATGAGGGTATATGCGAGTCTCATTTGAGTGGTCCTACTCTATCAAAAAGGATAAAAAAACCTGGGTATTATAGGTTGACCACTGAGAAAGACACACTAGAGTTTGTCAAGACTTTTCGCTAATGTTAGATACACAGTGATTTAATTCATGCGCTAGCACAGGAACCTCAACTGATCACATCTCCATGGCCCTTCACACAGTGGGGACTCGACCTTGTGGGAAAGATACACCCTACCTCCTCCAATGGCCACAAATTCATTATCACTGCCACTAAGTATTTTACTAAGTGGATTGAAGCCATCCTCTCTACATACATAATTGACAAACAAATTTCTAAATTCATTCTCAACTACATAATTTTCCGATCTAGTATTCTATAGTCCATCATCACAGACAACGAACGTCCGTTCAAGAATCAAGACGTTCATGAGTTATGTGAGTGATTTCACATCCAACATCATTTTTCAATGCCATATTACCCACAAGGAAATGGTCAAGCTAAGGCATCCAATAAAACCATCCTTAAAATCCCTAAAAATATTGTTAATGATGTTGGCCATGATTGGCACATCTAACTCAACCCTACTTTGTGGGCTTACCGTACCAGCATCTGCACGCCTATAGGATCCACTCCATTCGCCTTGGTCTTTGGAGATGAAGCCATATTTCCCATCGAGGTCAAAATTCCATACTTATGAGTTTCCCTGAAGGGTCTAATAGATGATGAATAATACAGATAGTCACGACTACACAAGCTAGAGAAGTTAGATGAGAGAAGGCATAATTCCCTGAACCATCTATAGGCATATCAAAATCGGCTATGTTGCCATTACAACAAGAAAGTCATGGTCAAGAAATTTGACATTGGCAATTTAGTCCTCATGCAGAATCCTAAAAATCAAGCTAACAGAGAAAAACCTTGCAAGTTCAAACCTAATTGGCTAGGTCCTTATGTCATCATCTCCTCTTTTGGTTTTAGTGCATATCAGTTGGCTACTTTAGATGCTGAAAATTTGGTAGAGCCTATCAACAGTCTACGTCTTTGGAAGTTCTATGCATAGCATCAGAAAGTCAGGCCAAAAACCTTAAAAATACAAAAAGATTGAAAAAAAAATGTCACCCTGATGAAAACTTGGAAAACAAGCATCTTGGTGATACCAAAAACAAAAAAATGACAAAATAGTAAAGAGAAATAATTCATCCAAAAGTGAAAACCTAGTAAATAGGTGCTTTGGATAAATACTATGGTGAAAACCTGGCAAACAGGCGCCATGTGTAGTTGGTCATTGTTTTTCCATCTACTGTCACTCTATCTACCTTAGTCCATAGTAAATAATCACTTCTCTGACACCACTTTGACACCCATTACAAAACCCTCATCATTTCCTCCCATGGCTGATAATTATTGGCATCAAGTCCTGCATATCACCCATTCATCATCTGCACACGTCCTTTCTCCATCTATCTAATTGGCTAGTCCTAGACCTGACTAGGGGAAAAATTTTATTTTGTGACTGCACTGGGTATCACACATGGTTTTACCAATTGAAAAAGTTCTGAAAAAAATCCTAAAAATCATAAAAAGTCCTGATTTTTTTCTAAAAATCCTAAAAAGTCCTGAAAAATTCCTAAAAATCATAAAAAAGTCCTAAAAAAGGGTATATGTAGGATCAATCATGAAAAAAAATATTGGCCATCTATTTAGTGAAAATTTGAAATTTCAATGTAGTGGTACTTAAATTTAAAGGAAAAAATAAGAAGTATGTGTCTGTTTGACCACCCTAACCACAATAAAATGATAATATTTTTTATAATATTTTAGATATAAGTAGAGGACTCATGCCCCAATGTGATGCATATTTTATAATTTTTTTCCAAGTAAATAATTAATTATGAATTTTTATTACAACTTTTTAAAAAATATAAAAACTCGTATGTCTGACCACCTTAACTTGGTCAAAACTTCATGAAATTCAATTTTTCTTTTTTTAATCCTATAGTATGCAAAGCATAAAATGTGACACATGTTTTGGATTCAAAAAATGTGATACCGTTTGAAAGCTATAGATGTTTTTCAATCAGCCTATCAATCAGGACTTTAGTTATAATTTGAATAAAAAATGAATAATAATTATTTATTAAATTCAAAGTAAATCATAATTTATATTGGTGGAAAGCTGAAAATCTCCTCTAAAAACCCTTTTCGTTTCATCAATTTTGGGTAAAAAATAGTTGTCAGCTACATACCCATCATATTGCCACTTTTTGGCCCATCATGATCCTGCAGATACCCAGAAATACTAAAAATCATAAAATGTCTTGAAAAAAGTACTAAAAATTGAAAAATGTCTCGAAGAAAGCACAAAAAAATCAAAATATCTTGAAAAACCAAGAACAGAGTTATTTCTTGTCACATCCATTAAGTCAATCAGTCTTGGTCATTTGTTTGAACTATGTTGTCTCTGCACATTTGCTACATAGGAAAGGCTCACCTTGGAGCCCTTGAGACATTCAGTGAGTCCTTTTAGGTTGTTAAAATAAAATCATGGCTCAATCTTTGGTCATCAAGATAGAGTCATTGGTCGTGTCAAACTACGAGGTCTATGAGTGTATGCCATAGGCAAGGCCATCAATCAATGAGCCCCCAAGGCCACACTAGGTTAGCCTATTAGGGTTCATGACACTGCACTGACACACACATCAAAAGTATGCAAGTCAAATAAGTTATCTTAAAACAATTAAACTACTACAACCAAACTTTGTCAATTCATTAATAAACACAACAAACATATCAGCATGTCAACATGGACATGTAGTCAACAACAATCAATCTTTGGTCAAAATTTAGTCAAACTTTGGTTAGTTTCTATCAAAACCAATCAAACCCAGTCAAACAGTAAAACTCTTGGTTATTTTTTAGACGTGTCCTTCTGAAGAACAACCTATATCATTTATACCTTAGGATGTGTCCTTCCTAGGCACTGCCACTATCATTTGGTATTTTCAGGGATCCTCTTGACATTCGAGGATTGATCCTCTTAGCATCAACATTATTCAGGATGTTTCCTTCTTGAATTTGACATCCCTGGCATTCGACAAATTTGACACCTTCGACACTCGACATCATCAAACCTGACATCTTGACACTAAAATACCTGGCATTCTGACACACTTGGCAAAAAATTGGCATTTTGTCTTTTGATCTTTCATCATGTTACTAGTTTCTTAGTGATGTCCTCATAATAGGATTTAGAGAAGCAACGATGTATCATGCTAATTTTCTTGTTTTGTCTTTTTGGAAATCATGTTGCTAGTTCCTCGAGGATGTCCTGACAATAGGATTTAGAGGAGTGATGATGTTTGATGACTTGTCTTTCTTGTCTTTACTACTTGTGGCTGGTTATGACAAAAGGAATAGGGTAATTGCACTCTTGGTATGAGTCATGATCATCTTTGTCTGTGACTTCTTGTCCCATTTGATGGTACAACCTTGCACACCATCGATCTATGTCATATTATGGTGTTTTTTGGCCATTACAATAATTCACTCAATGATGATTAAGAGTAATAATTATTAAAGTCCTATGTTAATATGTTGAAGGATTTGGTCTCCACACTAACATTCATCTCCTTCTCATCTCCTTTTGTCTTGTCCTTTCATCTCATCAATTCCATGATGATATCCTATGACATACAAAAATATAAGTGCATACATGATCATATAGGAATTGCATTAGGTCCACACATACATAATTTGCATAAACATTACATTACATATTGCATCATTCATACATGGTCATACATTAACATCATCATAAACATGGCATCCATTCAAATGAATAAAATTATTCACATCATCATCATCCATGGAATAACATCATCATGACATATACATAATCATTACATTTGTCATGTCATCACATCATAAGTAATAATCATAAATGCATACATGACATGGCATACAAATAACATCATCATCATCATAGGAATCATAAAGGCATAAGTCACATAGGCATCACATGATAATCATAAGTGCATCATCATAATAACCATCACATAAAAATAAACATATATCATAATGCATTAATTATATCACATCACATAACACATATAGGCTGCATAAAAAATGCATCAAATATATCAACTCAAAAACAATGTCATAGGATAGAGTCATGAGATATCCCAAAAATATGAGCTCATAGACTCGATAGTCAAAAAATAAATGTCATAATATATGTGTCTAAAATATCCTAAAGCAAGATAAACAAAGAACATGGATATGATGCACTCTCCTCATATCATCGAGGAGAAGACCTAGGAGACTGATGCTCAGTCAGAGGAATGGAGGTCATCATGGTAACCTGTGCCTAGGAAGTTGATAGATCTGTAACTATAGCCTATGTTTGAGAAACTGAGGGGATTGTCGTTGATGGCATCATCTCGACTATAACATGCATCTGCAAAGACACTGCAACTGAAGGGTCTATCATTGGTGGCTGGTAGTGTGTGGACCTGTGCTCTAATCTAGATGACCTATGGTTGTGCCCTGACCTGTGACTTGAGGAATGCCTATGGGAGTGGCCAGATCTGTGCTCTGATGACTGCCTTCAAGAAGTGGGCCCCCTGCATTGCTTCAGCTGCCACTACCACTCCTTGACCTATTGTTGTTGCTTGTCCTTATCTGTGTCCTTGTCAAAGTGGGATCTCTCCTCTCAGGTGGCACTACCTACTCATATAACAGCTTGTAGCATCCAAGCCGTGCACTAACCCTTGTGAACTCTTGTGCCATATTTGCTAATGGTCCTGTACACAATTGTGCAAAATCCATGCACCACTGAGTTGCCTCCTACTATCAGATCACTGCGTGATCCTGCTCTACCCTCGTCACCTCTAGCTCAGCCTGTAGAGCCCTAACCTGTGATGTGATCTCATCCAACCTCCTTTGTAAATATGCCACCCTCTAATCTGTCGTAGCGTCATGTGGCAATGGTGATCTAGATGGTATCTCCTCCTATCCCTCCACCATGCTCCATCTCAGTAGTCTCTTAGCCTCATCAATGGCCTGATCATCATCTTAGCCATCATCATCCTCCTCCTCCACATCATCCTCTCCATTGACTCCCTCATCTCATGGTGCATCAACCTCCATCTCAGCCTCCTTCCGAACCTCCTCCTATCCAACATGCTCCTCCTATCTCTCCCCTCCTCCTCAACCACATGCTCCTCTTGTCTCTCCCCCTCCTGCTCTTGCCTCTGCTCCTCCTCTCTCTCCCTCATCGCTTTCCTATGGGATAGCATCCAATGGTGCTCTCGCCACATGCTACCGTACCCTCCTGGCCTACCTCCCAATATCTCTCCTCTACCTCTTGCCATCCTCTCCATCATTCCCATCATCCTCATCTCTCCCTCCACCCCTACCTCCGTCTCTCCCTTGACCTTTGACTCTACCCCTATCTATGCCTTTGCCTCCCTGTCCACCTTGCGGCACATGTGGTATAACTGATCTCCTGTCAATTAGTGTTGGCCCATCTAGATATATTAGTAGCACTGGATGATGCGTTTGCCACCATAAATCAAAATCATTAGTAGTCCCTAGATCTGCAATCCCACCCCTCCATCCCCACTACTATGCTACCAGCCCATCAATCTGCTGCTCTGTGAAAGGTACAAAAATAGGTAGACCCCAAGCTGACTCTCTAGACAATCTAGCATACTCGACTGTGCCTATTGGTACACCCTATTGCTCACCGAACTATCAAAAAACTCTCTGTAGTAGGTACATCTCTATGATCAGTTGACTCTGCATTGTCCTACCAATCAAATGTCGAGACTGTCATTATAAACTAAGATGATCATCCTCACCCTCCAACTGCTTGCAGTCCCTGTAAGGCCTCCAAATGAATGATATCATAGTTTTGATCTGATGTTGCCACCAACCTATCTCCCCAACTCTAGTTTACTATAGGGCACCGACATAATAGTAAACATAAGGCATGCCATTTGCCAACTATGGTCTCTGGATCAAAGGTCAGAAGATAGCAACATGCTCCCATGCCCAAATCATCAGAAGAGTCGTACCACACCCAATGCTCTATGCCCTCCCGTATGCTACCTCATGAAGTTGATGATATAACATACCTAGCAAGCAAGGTCCCCAAACATAGATAGTCCTATCTCATCTCATCCTGACCAAAACATCTCCCTAGCCAATAGGAAACCAACATCCTCTACGATATGGAATCAATACCCCATCGATTAGTGTCAATAGCAATGCATCAAACTGGCCATAATGCTTTTCCATAAACTCCCAATGGATCTCATACCCCTCGATACCTAGTCCTGCACCTTGGTCATGATAGTAAGCTATGAATATCTAGTAGCTATGCTATGGGTCATATATGATCCACTCCCCTTGGATTGGTAGGTGGAGAATATGGTATACATCCTCAAGATTCATAGTGGCCTCTCTTGTCGGAAAGTGGAACGAGCATGTCTTAGAGTGCCATCTCTCGCACAGTGCAGTCAATAGTCCCCTATTTTTCCAGATAATGGGCATATAGGTGACATAATATAAACCCAACTGCATCAATCATTGGCAAAACAACTTGTTAATTCCTTATGAAAAGTCATCATTATCGTCTGGGTAACTCAAAAGCATTCAAAATTTGAAATTAAACAAAGTCAACCATTGGTCAAAGTCAAAGTCAAATGCGTCACGTTGACTTCATTTGCATTGCAAAAAAGCGTTTGCATCGCTCCATACTTCAAATGCGTCTTGATCCAACAATTGTGTCATTATAGCTTGCACTTGCATCACATCAGTACATTTGTGTCTTGAATTTTCACACATGCGTCATTTCATTCAAATGCATCTTTGTATTTAGCAAATGCATTGCAACTTGTTAGATGCGGCATTACACCTTTCGATTGCAGTGCGATTTTGCAAATGCGTCGCATTCGCTTGTGAGTGCATCACACCCAAATGTCCCATGCTAAAAACCATTTGTGTTTGCGTCGCAACACATCAAATGCATCGAACGTGAATGCGAATGTAGTTTACGCACATGCACATGCATCACAACGCATTCGTTATTGAACCTAAAACCCTAAATTTTGCACGAAAAATGATAAAATCACAAAGTGAGTTAGGGGTATGTACCATTGGCTTTGAGCCCTCTGGCTACCTATAAGTCCACACAATCTCCCTGCAATGCTTGGTCACTAGAATCACCATGTTTGCTAAAGTCCTTGCTCTGAGCTCTCAAAATTACTAAGGTAAATAGTGAAAATGAATTGACTTTTACCCCATTGTCTAGAACTTATTTATAAAGTCAAAATGGCATTTGTCAAACCTTTTATTGTTGGAGTTTCCTTTGATTGACTTTGACCACCTGTATGGCTTTTTTAATCTCCTCAAAATCAAAAACTGTCCATGCCATTGTCTTTCTCGTCACTAAATTGACTTATTGGGACACTTTCCAAATTTTCTTGTCGTCGACCCAAAATTTGAAAATCATCCCGAGGGGGCATAGATACTTCGTACCTTCACTGGGGCATGTGTTTAAATTATTTTCTTTTCCACAATGCGACAGGCTGCATTATGACAAAGAGGGGAAAAATGTAGACACATAAAAATGACCTAGGCTTGTAAGCTCTATTTTTCCATCTTTTCTTCCTAGCATAATTATGACATTTTAATTATGTCCTTGGTCCACTTTTGTCTATTAATTAAATAATTCATAATTATTTAATTAATTCATATCCTTTTTTATTCCTCTTGATTATTAAATGGATAAATTTTATTTATTTATTTAATACGTCACTAATTGACTAAGATCTTATAATTAAATAAGTTTCTTAATTTATTTAATTATCCTTGTCCATTATGTCTTCCTAATTATTAAATATGTCACTAATTTTGAAAGTCTTCTCATAATTAAATAGATTCTTTAATTTATTTAATAATTAGTGGCCACTCTCTCTAATTAAATAGTTATTTTAATTATTTAATTGTCTCATTTGATATTTCCCCCATTTTAATTATTTACTGTCATGTGGTCCCCACCTTTTTGAATTAAATTGATTTTTAATTCAAAATAGTCTCTTTTCTCCAAAATCAAATTAATTTCTATTTTTATTTGATTTTCCAGCCTCCTCTTTTTCCGTGCCAGTCTTATCTCTTATCAAACGCATTGTCAACCCTTGATTTGATTTTCTAAAAATAAATCTTGTCCATTCATTTTTATTTTTCCCTAATGTTGGCCTAACCCTAATTGTGGGTTGTCAAATTGAATCTTGTCCATTGATTCTAGGGCACTTGTCAATCTTCAATCTTGACCGTTCACTCAAAATTGCATTTTCTATAAATTGAGAATTTTGGTCTCATTTTGTGATCTCATGCAATCTTGTTTTGTCATCTCATGTCATTTTAACCTCATGTCATCTTGAAGCTCTTGCACTCTTGTCATACTCTTGCAATCTTGTCATCATTGTCATCTTGCCATAGGAATACTAGTATTTCATTAGGCATAATTTAGACATGGTTTCATGCTTACTAGTTGCATATTAGCATAGTATTTGCATATTATCATCTCAAATTCTTCAAAATTTTCTTAGGGCTTGTCATTGTCATTAGTTTGCTCATCATAAATTTGAGGGAAACATTATATTTGTAGCAAGTTGAGAAGGTCTAATGGAGATTTAAGACATTTGGTGAGATCTTTCATTTTGTTTTCATGTTTCTCCTTTGCACTTCATTATTTACTTTGGGTTTTTATGTTTATGCATCTACTAAACCTAGGATAATTTCCCTTAGTTACAGTTAGCATCTAACATTTGCTACTTTAAAGTAATTTTTCACAGCATGGTGTTTAGCAGTTTCTTTAAAGTGGAGGCATACATTGGCATTATTATTTGTGTATTTCAATTACAACTCATGTTTCATGGTGTAGTCTTCTTACTTCATGCGATGTGTCTTTTACTTTGTCATGAAATTATGTGTGATGCCCTTCAAGAGCGCGATCTCTCTTAGCATAATATATTCCTCTTAGTGGCTTGATGTGATACACTGCATCCCCTAAGTTGTGAATCTTCTATTCTTTGATTGGTCCTCTCTTGGAGACATTAGGCATGATGTCCCCTAAGTTAAGACCTTACATGAACTAAGAAACAATCCTTTGAACATACTTTACACTATTATTGTATTTGCAATTTCGGTTATATGGCCACCTTGCATAATACAGTTTGGTTCTCGATGGTGTCATCTTGTTTGTTCATGGGTATCAAGCATACAAAGCTTTGCTTGCCTCATGGAGCTTGAAGTTCATTGTTGTGTGGAACCTTATCAAAGTTATCAGGAGGTATAGCTTTGGTATGGTTGTACATATGGGAGCCAAAATTAGGTGTGAATTTCCCATAGCCACTTGCTTATTTGTGTGAGCGCATACTGGTCGCAAGCACATGTGTCTTGTTGGGGGCTCACCTAGTGGAAGGCCAGAGGTTCCACTAGGCCTTGTGAGCATGCATTGGTTTGCATAGTGGATATTGTGTTCCACTTATAAAAATTCTTGGACAAACAACCTAAATCTTCTCCATAGCGTGCGGGACAAATGGTTGAAGCTTGATCCACCCCTTTTAGTTTTTTCTTTTCTTTTCTTTAATTTCTCTTTGTCTTTGGCAGTGTATGCTTCTGCCTTGTTGGTTCTCCTTATATCATTTTTCATCTGTGTTCTTTTGTGCCTATGTTGGTCTGCTATAGGATCTTGATCCTAGAGGCTTGATCACCCATCTTGATTGTTGTCATCCTATCTTACTAGCATTGGTACACTTGGATCCCTCTTAATGTGAGTTTGTCTACTTTAGTGTGAGTTTGAAGCGAGTTCTTCCTATCACTAAAGTGGGGGCTAAATGCAGTCTAGAAAAATGAAGCCCTTTACATTTTCACATTATTTGGGCCCTTGTGAACTAAATCAACTTAATAGTGCCTTATTTAGGGTATTGTAAAATGTTTTATTACACTTTCACAATAGTCTCTAAGGGATTTATTAATTAATTGGGCTTCTTTATGTTTTAATTGGCATTATTTTTCATCCACAAGCCTTAATTAGTGAATCTTTCCAAGGATAATCCTGACATATATCAATGGACCAATTAGAAATTAATGATTTTGGATTGTATGGCCTAAATTTAGTGATCTAGGATTCATACACCACCTTGGGTGTATGGGTCCCACCTAGGTTTCAGGGTCTAGATTTGAATTTAACATAAAATTAAACCTTTCTTGATAAATGTGTCTCAAGATTAGCCTAATGGGACTCATATGCCACAACTGGTGTATGAGTCCTGCTTAGCTTATACCTAATCTAAATTTAAATTCTTGGTAGGATTTTATTCTCCTAGATCTAATGTCAGCTTGTAGTGTTTGTAATTTGAGGAAATTTGGCATGAGCAAGTATAAATACAAGGTTATTTCACTCATTTTTCTCCTAAAAGTTTTGTGCAAGCATCCTCATAGAAAATTTGAGAGCACAAGAGTTTACAAGAGAATTCAAGAGTGATTATCAAGAATTTTTGAGCATTATTCAAGTATCAAGCATCTTGTCAAATTCATCATGCATCATGTTTGTTTTTGAGCTAACATTTGTGATGTAGGTATTTTATAATTCAAGCAAGCATTCAAGTCAATATCCATATCATTCAAGAAAGATTCAAGATCCACATTGATGCTATCCATTACATATAATATTACAACCTTTTGTTCAAGGGTTTGGTGAGTTGCAACATTACATATTTGTTCATTCATCATTCCTCCTTTCTATTTGATTTCATTTCAAGGTTTAATTACTAAAAATGAGGTTTGACCAAGGCAAACCCCTATCCACTAACAATTTTTTTTTCCCTCTCTTTGATGTGTGATTTGTAGATCTAGGTTGAAGATTCATTAAGGAGCAATATTGGAGAAAATTTGTGAAGTTGTCAAAGTTGTCACCTTACTTGCAAGATCATGAAAAATAACCTACAAGTTACAATTTAGTGTTTCAGAACTAGAGATTTGGCTAGAGGAAATCTACAAGAGAACACTAAAGGATATCAGAGTTTTAGATCAACCCTAATATTGGGACTAAATCTCCACTTGTGGTGTATAAGTTCTAGTATACCTATTTTCAAACATTTTTCTGTAAATCCTGGTTTAGCAGTTCCAGATTCCAGTTTCAACCCTAAACTAGGACTAAATCACCCCTTATGGCATATGAGTTCTAGTGTGCATCAACAATTCGTATTTCCAATATTTCAGACCTTCATTCAAGCTTCTTTAGTTTCCAGGTGTACCTCTATACATTCTCAGTTTACTATTATGATTTGAGTTCATTTCTAGGTCATTTGTTTAAGTCTTGCATGCTATTTACATTTCTTGTCTTTCCAAGCCCTAGCTTGGAGATGAACCCCCTTTTAGTCTTTAATCACACCCTAGTACACCTTTATTGTAGATCTCTTTCCCTAGTTCCATCCCTTGATTGATATCTCTAAGGTTTCCTTGAATGAGACTCGGAGAAAATTAGTTGTTCTATGTCCTAAAACATAGGAGCATACTATTTTCTAGGTTTCAAGAAGAATTGCATATAAATAAATTTTTTTTTTTCCATCTTAATTAACAGGAAAAATAAATTAGTATTAGATAACAATTATTGTACTTCAATTATCAATCCATGAGGAGTCAAGAGAAAAATTGTTAGAATTATTACAACATTTCATCATTGAAGCACCATTTCAAGTTTTATGTGAGTTTAATTCATGTTTTACATCCATTTCATTTTTGAGCTAACACTTGAAGGTCTTCAAATAAAATCAAGTCAAGAAATAATTGGTCCTTGAAGGTGACAAGCATGACTTTAGTTCATCAAGGAGATCAGATCTATGTGATGAGTTGCAACAAATTATCAATTCATTACTAGTTTATTATTTAGCCTCTACCCATCAAAAGGATACACTCTTTTTTATCATCCTCTTTTCTATTATGGAGGTTGAAATACCAACATAGGGTTTGATTGAGGTAAGACCCTATATGGCACAACCCTTCCCCTCCTTTTGCATATGTAGGTTATAGATATAAAATGATTTGGAGGGAGATTGGGGATAATTTTCTCATTAATGCATCAAAACCCTACAAGTCATAAACTCATGGAATCCACATTTTATTAGTAATAGATGAAGATCAGATAGCCAAATATGAAAGATAGGATCTATAGAGTAGGCACCACAAGATTGCAAAAGAATTTTCAGAATTAGGATTTTAGTCTTGGGTGTAGGGTACCCTAGACCAATAAAAATCAGCTCAAATTCACAAGGTAAGTACCTCTGTTTCTGCTCTCCTCATTTCTGGAGCTAGAATTTGTTTGCATATTTCTAGTTTTTCATAATTCATAACAAAACATTGCATCTTCATAGTTTACATAGGTACATCATTGCATCACATCAAAATACAATCTCTAAGAACTTCAAATAAGCGGATCCAAAAGTTGATTAACTCACCTTTTAAGTTGCAAGTCAATCTCATACCTTTGCTGATCTTGATTCCAATTTTTTATTAGAAAAGACTTGATCCTAGTGATTTAGACATTGGATAGGGAATCCTTTTTTCTACAAATTATTTATGTTTGAGAATATATATATATAAAATTTTTATGTCCTTTTTGAAATCATTTTTAGTTCTTTCCTTATGCTAGTTGTTACAAAAATAATATATTTTCTTATGTTGAATATTTTTATTATCTACCTTATGGAATCCACTCATTAATATTTCCATATACAAGTTGTTCTAATTTTACTCACCTATTTATCATATCTTTAAATGTGTTGATTTATTGAATTTTGTTATTCTATTTGTTGAAATTACACCACCTTTTTCTTTTCAAAAAGTTATTTTCTACACATATATTTGCTGAATAATATCTTTTTTTAAGAAATTATTTTGATGTAAATGTTATTGTAATATTCATTTTTTATCTTGTTTCCAACCCCAAATCCCATCAAAAAGAAAATGAAAAATAATTCTATTAGTGAAATGTATAATTATTTTTCCTATAATTTTTCTTTTGTCCTTTAGTCCTTTAATAAGGGAAGCTTCACCATATTGAGAAGGGTTTTTGCTTTAATAATTGTTAAAATTTAATAGAGTTAATATAATTACCAACCTTTTGTAAGTTTTCTTGGAATGATTTCCTATTTTGATTATTTATTTTTAATAATAAATTATGGTTGAAAGTTGTAGACAAGGTATTGTTAAGAACTTATGAAAATTCAAATGGTTGTCCATGATATTAGTTTCATTTTTCCTCATCAAGTGGAAATGTAATAACACTACTATTTATGATTACTTTATATTAAAAACTTTTTCAATAGAATGTATGAAAACCTCAATACTAACAAGAAGTTGTATAACGAGTTACCAATCTTCAAGAGTAACTCAAGGCTCTTGAAGACAAGAATTAATATTTAGCTCAATGGTTAGATAAAATTGCCAAGGATTATGAGGTACTCTTTACCCTTTGACATACTATTCATAATGAAGAGAACATCAATAAACTATCTTTGTTTATGGAACCTTCAAGCAGTAGTACACCATAGGACTAATAAAATTCACCTTAAAATTAAATAGGAAATAGATGAATTGAAACTAGTATAGATATTTTAAATACATCTATTTAAAAAATTCAAAGAGATCAATATTGAAATATTTTAATTAAATAGGAAATAGATGAATTGAAACTAGTATAGATATTTTAAATACATCTATTTAAAAAATTCAAAGAGATCAATATTGAAATATTTTATTTACTTGAGAGTTATTTTATCTTATTTTACACTTAAGAATTATTTTCTTTTATTTATATTTTTCCAACTTACTTTTGTTCGAAGTGATTTTTTATATAAATACTTAAATATTATTTTAGCTTACTTTAGAATTATTTTGTTTTATACTAGTTACCTCATTTATTTATTTTTTTTGGTGAAAGGCATTTAGCCTGTATATATATTTATATATATAATAATAAAGTTTTACAAAATTTGGGATCAATGGCTCTTTCTAGCTAGACATATCAAAATGAAAGCTTGTAGCTCACAAAAAATTTCCCATCCCCTACCCATAGAGTCTATGTTTTTGCTTTTGTATAGTATTCATTCACAACCCTTATAAAAAAACCTTATACAACCATCCCCTGCTCATAGATTCTATGTAATAAGGAATATCCCCTATTTGAAGATCCTATTCAACCCTCAACAACATATACAAAATTTACTAAATAACCCCCTTAACAAACTATCACATGACAAAGCACTTTTACATTGACCTCCATTATATCAACCTGGATGTTGTTTTCTCCCTGCTGCTCTTAATATTCACCCACAAAAGATTGCATAGGCAGAGAAGTATTAAGGTTGGGGATATGAACATTCCATGGATGGAGAGAAGAGTTGATGTTATCTTGAGCATTACCCATAGGAACAACTTGAGGCACTAGAAAATTATCATGAACATCCACCATAGGAATAGGTTGAGTCACCGGAACATGAGGACCATGAAACCTTGGAGTAGGCACAACAATTTGAACTAGTTCATTGTGGACATGAGAAAGAAAGGATAACAACACATATACCTTTTTACTTATCCTTTCAACTAAGTCTTCCCCTACCACACCCACAATCCTTTCAAGTTCCTATTGCATATATTTGGAACTTTGCATCTCCAAGGTATTTTTTATGGCATCAAATACTGAAATGTACACAATGCCATTCAATAAGAAATTTTGAGGGAACAAACCTCCAATTTTTCCTTGGCCTTTCCATATATCATATTCTTGCACAACCCTGTGAAGCTTGCTGTCTTGTAAGAAATCTTCCCTAACTACCTTACCCGCTATCAACTCAAGTAGTGGAAGCAATTGCAACAAGTCAAAGGCATTAGAGAGAAAAATAGAAACTAATTATGATGGGAAGATAACCATCCTTGCCTGGGGGTACAAAATTTTATCACCAATAATCCTTTTCACACATTTTCTAAAATGGTAGTAATGGTTCTTGAACACCTAGTTAAGTTGTGCATCTCCAATTGATTTTGAAAATGAAAACTCCCATTCACAAATAGGCACCTAGACTCTATAATTGTGCGATAGATATTCCATCTATGCTTTACAACAAGATCTATAAACTTGGAAGTAGCCACATATTTCACCCTCTTCCTTTGATGAAAGCCTCTTGACGCATAGCCTTGGCTTGAAAAACCTTATGCAATTGCTAATAAAATTCATTGAAATGCGAATAATCCTAGGAAATGGTTAAATTCACCCTTCACACGCTTAGCAAGAATGACACTATAGTGTATATTTCATTCCATCCTTCACTAGTATAATTTTAGCATTTAAAAAATATTTTGTTCACTTGCTTGGTGGGATCCTTTTGACCTTGGTAGTTGCCTCCACATGTGCTGTGAACAAAACTAGTACAAGGCCACCTTGGGACTCATGAAATTTTTGACATCCTCTTATGGTATTTTCTACAGGAAATTGTTAGAAACCAAAATCAGATTTGCAAACCAGAATATCCTTCCACAGAAGAGAAAAATAGAAAAAGCAGAGAGGTTGCAAAAGGATGTGCAACATAATTATTATTCGAGAATTCAATAATTACATGATAATATTTGCTTTATAAAAGCAAAGATGCATAACCCTAATCTTATCTTGAGCAACAAGATAGCTCAACAAGATAATGATGACAACTAGTTAACCTAGGAATTAAATAATTACCTAAGTAAACTTATGCAAATGTGTAATTAAATATTGATTACACCAACACCCCCCCATAAGTGCAACTTAGGGAGAAGCAAATTATTATGCAAAGATGAGTCTTGGAAACAAGGCCTAATCAGGTACCCATGTACAAATGCAATAATGAAGTAGAGAACGAAAACCTAGTGGGACAAAACCCCCCTACAATGAGATGACTGCTGCAGAGAAGCACTGGAAGAACACTGTGGAGTAACACTAGAACCACAATCTGACAAGCAAGGAAAGATACTTTTGTCTACAACTAAAACCCAAACTGGAATCATGATAATGTGACAGTAGACCCGATGCCACATAACACTTGAAAACTCACAAACTGGAACAACCCTGGAATATGTGAAGCATCAGTAGATGAGATGATGACAGAATCTGGAAACCATGTATCTCAATGCCAATGCCAAACTGTGACTGAAACTCTTCCATTGGAAGGAGTACCAAAAAAGACTTTGGAACATTAACCATAAAAACATGGCCCTCAAACTAAGAAGAATCTAAACCAATGAGGATCAAGAAACATAATCTCTCAACTGAAGTGTGAACCGATGAATCCAATATGTGTCAAGCAATAGCAAAAATGTGGCCAAAAGAAACTAGGAGACCAGATAACTCATATGAGTTGCCATCAAAACAAAACAGATATGGAGATCAAAGTGCATGCACACTCTAATCAGATTTATTATGCAAGAAACCCCCCTGATGGAACTTTATCTCAGTTCATTTATTACAATGACCCTTATAGGTTTCTTAGATCATTTGGAGATTCAAAATAAAACAAACATGACCCCATCATGATTATGCCTTAAAGACATAAAATGACAAGAACCAATTATTATGAGATCAGAATTGCTCTCACATAACTATATGCGACAACCTTTTAACTAGGGATGATTTTAGCTATCCCCTTGCACAATATCTTTTGCCACGATCTAAGCTAAGCTAGAAATACATCAATCTTGACACCATCTCCTAGTATGATAACTTCCTTCTTTTGACACCCAATTTTTTCCAAACAATCTGATAACATATTCCCTTTGCAGTATGTATGTGAGATCTAAAAAGAATCAAACTTATCTAGAAACACCCAAACCTTCTACATTACACATTTTAAATGCTAGTTATGACAAGCCCTTTCTTTACATACATTTATGACTATTAGCGAGTCACCTTCTATATGGATTTTGGATATACCTAATTTTCTTGCAAGCTTTAAACCATGAAGAACTACCATTGATTTTGCTATATTATTTGTGCTTGATGAGAGAGCAATTGACTTAGCTACTTTCAATACCCAAAAGAATACCGAATGCAAACCCCTGTACTAGACACTCTTAGATTCCCTCTTGAAGCACCATCAAAATTCAATTTAAAAAATCCTAATGTCGAAGGTTGTCATTTAACAATGCTCTTGTCTATCTTTGTCTTATGGGGTTGTTTCAAACTTCCTTTGAATGATAGACTCATACCTTTCCAACTTTTTAGAATATTGTCATCCCATGCTATGAAGAGAGACCTAACATTCTTATAGTTTTGAACATATGCATTGGTTGCTTCTAAAATTGATTTCTCTATTGTACCTTGAACATTTTGCACTAAAGAATATATTTTCCTAAAAATATGCTTGTTTCGTTCCCACCAGATAGACCAAAGTACTATGGCTAGTATTAAACACAAAATGCAGGAAAAGAAAGAAGATTTGTATAACACAAGAAAATTTGTAAAAAGATCCTAGAATGTCTTTGGTAGAGGGGTAAAGAAGCCTATTTTTTGCAACATGAACTTCCAACATTGTTGAGCATATGCACATTACAAAAATAAGTGATCAACATCTTCAAACTCCTCTTAAAATAAAATACATTTGAAGGGTTCTACAAATCCTAATTTAGAGAGCCTATCACTTGTTAGCACCCTTTTGTGCAATACTAACCATGCAAATCTCCCTACTTTTGGCAAAATCATGTTGTTCCAATAGAAGGCATAAGCTCTTTGGGATCACATTTGTGCCTCTCTATTAGGAAGAGCTTTATAACCTTGCTTGATTGAATAATTTCCATCTTTGGAAGATTCCCAAATGATTTTATCAAGTTTTCCTGATAGAAACACTACTCTTTTTGCTAATGTATGACACATGAAATCCTTTTGACCCATTGTTATTTGTGTTTTAGAAAAATATTTCCATTTTATTTTCCTAGTTGCCACATCTATTGAACATACATAATCAATTAATCTAGTACCCCACAACCGAGATAACACTGGGATGGATGATTGCAATTCTTGAAAATCCTAAAACAGAGGATATACCCATCTCAAGAATCATTCCAAAAGTGAACTTCTCATTTATGCACTTTCTAGGAGATGTATGAGGTGACAACCTTCTAACATGACAACCATAAAATTCCACATGGTAGAACCATTTGGAGGATTAGATATATTGTGAATATTCTTACCGAGTTTTACAAATCTAGGTACTTTTCCTACATTATCTTGCAGAAAATATTTTTTTAATAGAATTAGTTACTTTAATTTAATTTGAAGAGCTTATTTTATTTACTTGATAGTTTATAATTTTCAAAAAATATGTCAATTATATTTTGGTTTTTATGTATACTATAATTCCATGAGAACCATTAAGCCTACACGGGTAGTGGAGTTGGCTTGGGCTATGGGTTTGCTTCCCATTGGTTTTGAGTTTGACTCCAAGGCCCAAGCTTACCTGATGCACATGGTTTGCGGGTTATTGTGTGCATCCCTAGGGGACTAGTCTCGCCTCATCTTGTCTCGTAAAGGGAATGTGCTAGGCTGAGTCATAGGGACACCACTGATTTATCCAAAACAAAAAATCATGAGAGCCTATAATGCCATTGTAGAATGTATCTCAAGGAATTTGAAAGAAATATTATAGTGGAAACACTTTCTATACCAATTAATGAGGAGAGACATGAATGCAAGATCTAACAATTCATGAAATAAAATATGCAATTACAAAATTTCTAACCACAATGATACAATATTTATCCTAGAAATTCCTTTTAGGAAAAAAAACTTAGCTTCTAAAACCTAAACCAATGTATTCATGGTAAAAAAATTGGTTGCAATACATTGATAGGCTTAATTCTTCATAGTAGAAAAAATATAATTTTGAGTTTTTTTGGTAGCATATTAGAATCATACAATCATCATCTCTGAAACTATGCACCAAAATATATATAGGAAAGACCCAAAAATAGAAACCATCTATAGTGTAGAAAAATGTATACCCTTGCATTTTCACACTTGTTTGGGCCCGCCTTGCTTTATTTATGCTTCTTTATGGCTTAATTGGTCCTATTTTGCATCCACAAGCCTAGTAAACTATATATTTTTATGGCTAATCCTGACAAACATAAAAAAAATGATCATTTAATGATTTTATCTATGTGTCCCTGATTTGTGGACTGGAACTAAAATGCCACCTAGGGAATCTTAGTCCTCGGCTTATTTTTGGGATTTAATTTCAAATTTTGGGGGCATTTATCCTCCTTTATTTAATGAATTCATATGTAGGCTTGCTGTGGTGTAATTTCAAGATATTAAGCATATATAAGTATAAATACAAGGTTCCTCCACTAATTGTCATAACAAGCATTCAAGTATTCATTCCTAAGGCAAGCTTATGCATTTAAGAGCAAGTCATCAAGCATTAGAAGCCATAATCAAGTTTCAAGCATCATCTTAAGGGTTTAGTGCATCCATTCATGTTGTTGAGCCAAGATTATGGATGTAGCATTGAAGATCTATTTGCAACCATTGTTCATAGCATGTCCAAGGATCCAAGATCTACATTCTTCATGGCCACTACATGGTAGATTACAAATTTTCTTCAAAAGACATCATACAAGGTGATATCATTTATATATTTCATATTTCATGCTTCATTTCATCATTTGGTTTAATTACCAACAAGGGGTTTGCCCAAGGAAAAACCTCATTTACTAACAATCAACAACTTTTTCCTCTCTTGTGTGTTTGTATTTGTAGATCTAGGTTGAAAGCTTGAAGATCCTTTAAAGTGTAAAGTCATCAAAGTTGCAAAGTGTAGCATAGAAAAATGGATCTTTGGACATTTTCATGCTCATTTGGATCCTTCTTGTGGATGTTGGCTTATTTTTGCCTTGATTTAGTGTTGTAATGTGGCCAAGACATTCATATTAGGTCTTGGTCCCTTATGAACTATTAAGGATTTTAATGGTACCTTACCTAAGTGTTGTAACACACTTTCACACTTTTCTAGGGTCTTATTAATGTATTTCACTTAAATAACCTCTTTTTATCATTTACCAAGCCTTATTTCAAAGTGTTGTAACAAACTTTCACACTTTTCTAGGCTTGTCATTAATAATTAGTCTTTCTTATGCTTTTATTGGCCCCCTTTTGCATCTACAAGCCTTATGAGTATTTTTGAGAATAAACCCGATAAGCATCATTTAAAACATGTAAATCCAAAAACCCACCTAAAATTCCTAAGGTGGGACCCATTCACCATTTTGGGCGAATGAGTCCCCTTAGGTGGGAGCCATTTTCCCAAAGTGGCGAATGAGTCCCCTTTGGCTCAAAATTCAAAGTCAATTCAAATTTCTGGCGGATTTTTATTTTCTAAGATCTAAGGTTGGCCCGTGATGATGTATTTTTGGGAATTATTGCATAATCAAGTATAAATTATACAAGGTTTTTCTACTCATTTTCCTTCCCAACCAATCTATCAAGAATTCTAAGTATTTTAATCATTTTCAAGTCTACATCCATTGAAGCCATTACTTGCATGTTTGCAACATTCTACTTCAAGGGTTTGGTGAGTTGTAGAATTTCTTTTTTTCATTCATCATTCTCTTTCCATATTTCATTTCATTTCAAGGGTTTAATTACCAACATGGGGTTTGACTAAGGCAAACCCCTATTCATTAACCCCATAACAAATTTTCCCTCTTTTTGCATGTGATTTGTAGGTTTAGGTTGTAGATTTTTCAAAGAGAAAGATTGGAAAAGTTTCCATTGAATTTTCAAAGCCATTCAAAGTTGTCAAAGTACTAAGAGAAGCTTGGAGAAGACCTACATGTTGAACTTGACAGTTTCAGACCCAGATCTAAATCAAGAGCAGAAGAGTAGACTGAGAGCTTCAAATTCCATTTTTGAATTTCTAGAAATCTAGAAGTGGATTGATTCACCATTAGTGGCGAATGAGTCCCACTGTTGGAGTCTGACAGAGGTTTTTGTAGATCTAAGCATCCATTTGTTTGAAACCTATTCTGACATTGTTCACCCGAAGCAGGACTAAGTTGCCTAGCTTGGCATATGAGTCCCAGTTGGCCTGAAAAGCAGTAATTTCAAAATTCCAAAGCTCCATTCCATCTTTCTCTAGTTTCTAGGTGCACACTTTAAATCTCATAGTTTTCTATTACAATCTATTTATATTTCTAGGTCTTTTTGCATATCATAGTGTGTTTTCAAGCATCTTGCATTTTCCAAGTTTTGCATTAGTGGTGAACTACTTTTATTAGTTTCTATCCTTTAGGATGATTCTCTTTGAAATATTTCAATCTCCTTTGCATTGAAATCTCAAGGGTTTGTTCTTGAGTTAAGCATTAAGATTTTTGTATCTCTCTCCTTTTAGGTCCAAAACCAAGAGAGTCCCACATACAAAAATACTTGTTTCAAAAAGTTGCATTGTCAAAGTTTTCATCTTCATGAGAGCTCACCTACAAGTTAGATCTTGAAGTTTTAGGACCATAGATCTTAGGAGAAGCAAGTGCAGACCTTGGACCTCAGGACCACATTTAGAGTTTTTAGAAATTCAAAACAGGACTAATATGCCACCTTGGGCATATTAGTCCTCCTAGGAATATTTTTTAGAGATTCCTTCAGATCCAGTTCCAACATTCAAAGACTTCGCATTTTCCCCGAAAAACAACAACGAGACTAATATGCCACCTAGGGCATCTTTGTCCTCCCTGGAATATTTGGACAACTTCTTTGCATTTTTGGAATCCTCACAACATCTCCAGACTTCCCAGGTACATACACCCTAACTTGGTGTAGCTTAATTTCATCATTTGCACTCATTATTTAGCTTGTATTGCTAGATTTTGTAGGTTGAATGCTTATTTATTAAACCATATATTTTTGGTACAACACTCCCTAACTCTTCTAGGGTTTTTCACCTAAAAGGAATAGGGAAAAATGCTAGCTAGGTTCATTAAAATAATGCAATGTGTGATGTTTTTATGCCTAAATGAAATGATCTAAATGCAATTAAGTGATCTAAATGACTGATTTTGTATGCAAAACTTAAGATTTATGCTATGTTGGAAAACACAATGTGATATGCAAACAATGAGTAAAGAATGAATAAATGCAAAAAAAAGAGAAATGAGCTCAATTAGTGTGCACTTGGAGGCTTGATGAAGATTCTGGAATGTTTTGGATACTGTCTGGAATCACCAAAATTCACCAGTGGGACTCATTCACCCAGGGTGGTGAATTAGTCCTGCTTCTAATGAAAACTCTCAAGAACCGATTTCTAAGTCTCAAGATCTGGAATATGAAAAAACTTGGATTTACAACCTTAAGGTGGGATTCATTCACCATTGGTGGTCAATCAATCCTCTCCCAAAATTTTGAGAAATTAGGAGACAACTTTGCAACACTAGATATGAGGATATCTACTTGTCAGGTTGCCGAAGTCAATTTTATAGGAAACAGACAAAATACCTTCTCCAAGCTTGAAATATTGTTTCAATTTGACTTGAAGCACTTAGTTGACTTTTTGAGTGAAGAAAATACTTGAGCAACCTGGCAACTTGATCTCCAATGATTTCCAAGTTTCTGAGAGTCCTAAATCTGCAAACACACAAGAAGAGAAGAAATGTTGAATGTTAGGGAATGGGGGTTTTCCTTCGTCAAACCCCTTTTAGGTAATTAAACCAAAATGATGAAATAATGTAAAGAAACATGCAATAATGGAGTTGGTTACCTTGCCATGATGTTTGATCTTGAAATTCTACAACAAAACATGAAGAATATGCTCTTTAATGTCTGAAAATTGATCTTGGATGACTTGTAATGAAGAAACCCTAAGTTGCTTGACTTGAGATGGAAGATTGGTGGATGAATGAATGATAAGAGATTAGGAGATGCAAAATGAGAAGAAAAATACTTATTTATACACATTTGTGCCTTAGTAGCCTAATGCTACCTCATCACAGGCCGACATCAAGTGATTATGAATAAAAGCTCAAAAAGAAATTTGAAATATTTTGAATTTGGAGCCAAGGGGGACTCATTTTCCACCCATGGTGAATGGGTCCCACCTTTGACTTGAAAGTGGGTGTCATAAATTAAGTCACATTTAATGTTTTTTGTCTGGTTTACATTCAAAAATACACTTAATTAAGCCTTATAAGGGAAAAAAGGGGTCAAATAAAGCATAAGAAAGGTGTAAATAGTGAAATTAAGCCTGGAAAAGTGTGAAATCTTGTAACAAGTCATTACAACACTTTAAAATAGGACTTGTTTAGTGATGAAAGGGGACTTTTTAGGTGGATTATAATGAATAGAGTCTAGAAAAGTGTAGAAATGTTTTACAACACTTCTCAATACGTTCACAAGACATTAATAAATGCATTTTATTTAATTTGCAAAGGTCCAAGACCTAGTGTTGACATGTAAAACACCTCACAAAACTAAATCAAAGCATCATTAAGTCCAATTTATCATGAATTATTTCCATGTGAAGCAAAGGGTACTTTTTTCTATGACACATTTAGCCCCCACTTTAGTGAGAGGATGAACTTCCTTCAAACTCACACTAAAGTAGAAATTCAAGAGAGATTTGAGTGTATAGAAGCATATGAGAAAGGATGAAAAATATCAAGAAGGAAATCAAGCCTCCAAAATCCATTATCGTAAGTCAAACCACCAAGATACACAATCATGCAATGGCAAGAATTAAAGGGAAGAAAAAGAGGGTGGAAATATGCACTCACTCTAGGGCCACAGAACATCAAGTCATCTGTGGGGTGAGTTATCCCACAAAAGTAATTTGAAAAATAAAAAGGTAGATCAAGCTTTGATCGTTTGTACAACTAGTTGTGGATTACATCTAGGGTGTGTTTCCAAATGCATACCCACTCTAGGGCAACATAACTCTTGGCTATCCATTGGGTGAGAGAGCCCAAAAGGTGAGAAACACACGCTAGTTGGTATACACTCAGAAAACACATAGGTGGCTATGGGGAAAGTCGTGTCGTTGAATGGGCTTCCTACTCAACCATACCAAAGTTATACCTCTTGATAACTTTAATAAGGTGCCACAAAGGAAAATGTGGGTTCGAGCTCTATGAGGTAAGAAAAACTTCGTATGCTTGACACTCATAGACATTGTAAATTCAAAATGGTGTAAGGATTGTTCAAAGGGATTTTGCTTAATTTGTGCAAGGTATCATCTTAGGGAATGCCATGCTTAATGTCTCCAAGAGAGGATAACTGCAAAAGAAGTATCACACTCTTGGAGGGAATCAAGCCCAATGACTCCACCAAGAACAAGACGCATCACAAGAAGAAAGATATCACACAATGAAATGTGAGTGGTGATGTATGCCCCCCACTTTAAAGTGGCTGTGAGCACCCGTACTATGAGCAATTGCTTTAAAGTAGAAGAAGACATGAGAGCTTACCCAAAAATCCCTATGCCAAGTCATATGTTTCTGATAAGCTGCATCATGAAGAAAGGGAGTATGTCACATGTGAGTCAATCTTAATACATGTCATCCACATCGTAATATTGCTCTTATACGTTCATGAAAGGTTAACGACTAGGTCAAAAGAGACATTGACAAGTGACATACAAGGACAAGGCTATCAAACCCCTTTCCCTCCACTTAGTGTAGGATAAAGGTGAGCCTAGAATACATGAAATGAAGTATCAAGTAGAAATATTAGTTGCTTCCACAGAAGGAAGAGGACCACAATCCTTAAGAGTTTGAATGCTATTGTTGTGCAAATTCTGTGATGAAAGTGGAGATAAGTATGATATGTTGGATTTGTTTGTGTGTTCATTGCATCCATTTGTAGGAGGAAGGTTGTAACCAATACCATAAAAATCTTCCAAGTTAGATGAAGGGGGTGTGTGTTTGTGAGAAGGATTGGTTGTTGTATAAGAACAAAAAAACTTGTTAATGTTTTGTGTCATTGCTTCATGAGGGATGGGAGTTATATTTCCCCCATCACTACCATGGGTTAATTTAGTAGAATTAAATTGAGTGAATGGAACACAAGGTTGTTTGGGTTGAGAGTGGGATAGCGCATACCCTCCCTTAAAGGTAGGTGTGAAACTCCAATCACTACTAGAGCTTGTGTCTGAAAATGAATCATTTGTCTATGACTCTTTGGACCATAAGGGTGATATTTTGGAAATGATATGGAAAGGAGGTGTAGAATCTAAACACCCATTAGGACCAACTTGTATAGGTTGAAGTTTTGATCTAGGAATGAAAGGATTAGGGGAGTTGGAAGTGTTGTGATTAGTTGACACATAGCTTCGCTCATTTGTATCAACTGTGTATATCTTGTTGTATTCAAATATAATTACACGGCGAAGGGTGCAGGGGATGCCTTTCATAGCATGAATCCATGGTCTCCCTAGGAGAAGATTGTATGGAAGGGCTCCTTGCATGATATGAATAGAGGTAGGAAACACTATAGGTCTGACCTGAATAGGTAATGTGATCATCCCAAGTGGTTTCCTATGAACATTTTTAAAGCCACGAATATGAACATCGTTAAGTTGAATGGGATTTTTGTCCATGCCAAGTTTGTGTAGGAGGTCCATGCTACAAACATCGAATAATTCTCCATTGTCGATGAGAGTGTGCCTAATTAAAGTTTCATTAATGATCACCTTTATAATCAATGGATCATTCTCATTTTGAATCTCAAGTGAGGGTAATTCATGTTTAGGTAATATGATTTTTGACTAAGTGGATTGCATGGGACAAGAGGAGGATGCTACATGACTAAATTTTATGTAAGATTGGATCTCCTCCTTTTGTATTTGCAAAATTTTGTGAAAAATAAGTTTGACTATCGGTGAGAGTTGAATGAGTTCCCATACAAATATATTAGTAGTAGCCTTATTAAGGTCTTCAACACTAGGCACTTTTTGAGGAAAAGGTAATGGTGCAGGAGTGTTGTGTGGTCCCCCCGATGTTTGAGTCACTAAGTTATAACATAGTTGCTGCAAGACATTGTTATGAGTAGATTGCATTATGGATTTCAAGACATCTCTGAATTTTTTGTGTGATTCACTAATGGAAGGCATCATGTTCCTGGTGTGAGGTGTCTAGTTTTTACTTTGTTTTTCCTTTGCTTTGAATATGAGCATTTGTTTTCTTGTTTCAAGTAAACATGGTTTATACAAAAGAAGTATACACGTAATGATTTTTCACATATGTAGAATATCATGTTATTGCATCATGGTTTCCACTCTTATCTAAATCTGAAATACATCAAAATGCTACCAAGGAAACTACTAATTTTTCCATATAAAGATGCAAAACAATTTGTATCAGGTTGTAGCAAACTGTGTATGGAATTGACCTTAATAGGAAGAGTCTGAAATATGCTAAGTATCTGCTCAAGAGTATTTAGCAGACCTCACACAAAATAGAAATAGTTCCAAAATTCAAAGATAATGCATTTGTGTCCACAAGACCCATCACCAAAAACTCGTATATTTAGATATACATGACAAGACCTCTTACAACATTAAAGAATACATCAAAGATATATTTCAAATTGTAACAATAGCATTGAATGCAAATTTTTGTATGTAAAATGTATGATAACTACATGAAACAGCCTCAGTTCGTATTGATATTCATTAGACACTTTCCTAGACATCGAGAAGCAACTATAGACTGTAAATACAAGGTTTATAATTCAAAGAGTGCATCAGACCTGTGCATAGCTCGTTCCAACCTAGAAATTATTAGAAATTGTCTTAGAAGTGCCTGACAGCTATAGCAACATCTAATGTCGCATTACTAGCAGTCATTCCTCTTAATTAGTAATGCATCCAACCTTGAGGCTTCAAATCCTTTCCAAAACCCTTCCAAAATTTACCACGACCCAACTAAGTGAAATGGGAGCCATTCCTTCCTTCTACAAACATGTTATTTCATTGCTCATCTAGATTCACCCTCCAAAAACTCTAGTAGAACTCATGACTTAGATTTCAAGCTACAAATGAGTCATCCTCTTCTAATATTAAATCGTCTCTCAGTGTTTTTCCTGCCTTTCAGTTCCCACGCCCTTTGCAAGCATTCTATGCACTGAAATAAAACATTTAGGGCTACACAAGATAAGAAATTCCTTCAATTTGTTTGAGAAACTCTCCAAAAATTGTTCCCATGAAGCATCATTGATTTTCCTTGACAATAATCACAAAATCTGAATCAAATCCTCTAGCTAGGTTAGATTCTCTCATTGAAAAAACTAGAATGCCAGGATTTGAAACCCACCAACATGAAGCTCTCAAGCTCTTTCTCGTGAAGGATGAAAATTGTAATAATAGAATGTGTCGAATATTTTCCTCCTTTTCCTTTTTGTATCTTCATTCAAAAATTAAAGTGGCATTCTATATAGTCATTTTACAAATATTTCACCAAGTCACTTTTGCACCAAAATTAAAGTGACTTTTATAAAGTCCACTTTACTAGATTAATATTTCAATGAATGAATTTTGAACCTAATGTAAAGTCACTTTATCAAAATATTTAATTAATTATTTGGCATCACCTTATAAAGCTAAACTTGAAATTAGGTGATACACAACTAATTATAAATGATTCCTTGATAATGGAATTATCCTTTGGGAAGGGGAAGGCTAATGACAACCTGAAGGGCTACCAAGAAGGGGACATTATAGTACTCCCTTCCCAAAATTTCTTCTCCTCAAAAATTTTTAAGCTCGGGTGTTGTAGAATCTGCTCATTCTCCCATGTGGCATCCTTGGTTGGAAAATTTCTCCATCTCACCAAATACTCCTTCACCACCCTATTCCTCAACCTCCTCTCTTGAGTGTCTACAATCTCCTCAGGGACTAGGACTAAATGTCCCTCCTCATCCAGTAGTGGAAGCACTGAAGAAGGAGTAACTTGCTGACCCATTGCCTTCTTGAGGCACGAAACATGAAATACATTATGAATCTTATTGCTATTAGGAAATTCCAACTCATATGCCACCTCTCTAACCCTCCTGATAATCATGTATGTCCCATAGAATTTTGGTTTGAGCTTCTCAGCTCCACTCTTCTTAAGAGAACACTATTTGTAGGGTTGCAAGCAAAGGTATACCAAATCATCGACCTCAAAACTGTGCTCAACATTGTGTCTATCAACATATGTCTTTTTCTAATTTTGTGCCACTTGCAAGTTATCTTTGAGTGCCCTCAAGATATCCCAACTCTCCTGAATCCAATCCTTGGCTTTGGAAACCCTGCTATCACCAAAATCCATCTCCATAAATGAGGGTGCATCATAACCGTACAAAGCTTTGAAAGGACTCATCCCAATGGACATATGATAAGTGGTATTATAACAATACTATCCCAAGTGTAGCCACTTAATCCATGCACATTGATGCCCAGCAATGTAGTTGCACAAGTACACCTAAATCCATTTGTTTACAATTTTTGTCTGTCCATATGTATGAGGGTAATAAATCATACTTAGAATCAACTTAGTACCTGCCAACCTAAACAACTTCTGCCAAAATTCACTCATGAATCTACTATCCCTCTCACTGACTATGTACTAGGGTAGCTGATGCAATCTAAAAATCTCCCTGAAAAATAACTCAACCACCTGGGGATCCCTATACTTAGTCGGAATAGCAAAGAAGTGAGTGTACTTCGTCAACCAATCCACCACTACAAATATACTATCTCTCCCATGCACCTTAGGTAGACTTGTGATGAAGTCCATAGAAATGCACTCCCATTTTTGCTCTGGGATAGGCAATGGTTGTAGCAATCTAGCTGAATGTGTATGCTTTGACTTATTTTGCTGACAAGTCACACACTCCCTAACGTGTCTCAATACATCATCCTTGAGGCCCTTCCATGTGAACCTCTCTTTGACCTATATATAAGTTTTGAAATAGCCCTGATGGCCTACTAAGGGAGTGTCATGAGAAGCCTACAATATCTTCTCCTTCAGTCTAGATTCTAGCACCAAGTAGATCCTATCCTTGTAGTAAATCACATCATCCACCACTCTATACCTATCATCCTGAATTATTCCATCCATCAACTCACAAGAAAAAATATTTTTGAAGTACTCCACCAACAAGAGGGACTTCCAATTTGTAGAAATATCTGAAAGTGAGCACGTTGAAGGTCCCCTGGAAAGGGAATCTACCACAACATTCTTCTTTCCCTTCACATACTCTATATCAAAGTCATATGCCTATATCCTGCTATCCCCCTTATGTTATCTCTCATTCAAATCCTTTTGCTCCAAGAAGTATCTAATACTATTATGGTCAGTCCTCACCACACACTTCCCTCCAACTAAATACTGTCTGGATTTTTCCAAAGCATGCATAATGGTGAGCATCTCCTTATCATAGATGGAGAATAGTCTCTCTGGTCTCCTCAAATTATGACTCTCAAAAGCTATGGGGTGTCTATTTTACATCAGCATTGCTCCTATGCCCTCACTCGAGGCATCACACTCAAGAACAAATGGCTATGTGAAATCTAGAAATGCCAATATTGGACAACTACTCTTCACCTCCTTGAGCTTTTCAAAAGCTCATTGTGTCTCCTCTGAACAACTGAATGCCCCTTTCTTGGTCAAATCTATCAATGGTGCTCCCAATTGTGAAAACCCACTCACAAACTACTTGTAGTATTTGCACAATCCAAAGAAGCCTCGCAACTCTATGAGTGTCTTGGGTGGTGGCTAATCACAAATCACATGTATCTTCTCCTGATGGACTTGCACTCTATCTGCATGGATCACATGCCCCAAATATAATATCTATCTAATGCCAAACTCACATTTTGAAGCCTTAGCATAGAGTGACTACTCCTACATGATAGTAAAGATCTCATTAAGATGTCTCAAATGCTCCTCCCAAGTCTGGCTATAAATGAGCAAGTCATCAAAGAACACACAAAAGAATTTACACAACTGCTTATTGAATATATGATTCATGTAGGACTGAAATGTGGTAGGAACATTTGTCAAACCAAATGGCATGACCAAGAATTCATAGTTCCCATAGTGACAACGAAACACTATTTTGTGTATGTCTTACTCTCTGACTCTTATCTGATGGTACCCTGAACAAAGATCAATCTTTGAAAAATACACTACCCCATGAAGTTCATCCAACAAATCATCTATCCTAGGTATGGGGTACCTGTTATTAATGGTTTTCTTATTAAGATCCCAATAGTCAATGCACATTCGCATGGTTCCATCTTTCTTCTTCACCAAGAAAATGAAAGAAGCGAATGGACTGGAGCTTGGTCTAATGTGTCCCATCTCAAGTAATTCTTTGATTGCTTTCTTGATCTCATCATTGAATTTATTAGGATGACAATAGGGGGTAGTGATCATTTGGTTGGTCCCCTCCTCTAACTCAATGGTATGCTCAAAACTAGGATTGGGTGGTCTCCCTAGAGGTATCTCTCCAAAAACCCTATCATGTTTGCCCAATAGCTCTTGAATGTTAACATGTTATGGCTATATTGAATCTGAAGAATCCTTGGTGGTGATCACACACTCTGCTACCCAATCTATGTCATCATGTTGAAAAATTCTCTCCATGCATCTAGCAGACACAACCCTAGTTGATCCATTAGCCATGCCTCTAAGCACCACTTGCTACCCCTTTGCTATCCTAAACTTAAGCTCGATGGTCTAAAACTTTTGTGAATATTTCCCTAATGAGTGTAACCACCAGACTCCAAGTATAGCATGAGTGTCGCCCAAATCCACCACATAGAAGTCATCTATGGCTGTGTAATTACCCAAGGTAATAGGAAACTTTGGTACCCTTTTAGTGCATCTCAATTTATAACCATTTACCACCATCACATTAAATCCTTCAAAGTACTTTGTAGGTAGTGAATGCTTCTCAACTAGGTTTGCATCAATAAAGTTTTTGGTGGCCCCACTATCAATCAACACTGCTATGTGATGTCCCTGTAAAACTCCTCTAACTCTAAAAGAGTTGAATCTAGGAGTTCTTGATAAGGTAGCGATGGTACAACTCTTACCCTCTCCCTAACGCTGCTCCTCATATAAACTACTGTCGTTAATATCCTGAGAAGGCTTGCATCACTGATCTCATCCTAAGACAAAACCTTAATAAGGTGAGCCTTTCCCTTTCCTTGGCAACGATGACTTGGCTCCTAGCATTCCTTGTAATGGTAACAAATTCTATTAATTCTGCATTCCTTGTGATACTTCTCATCTAGATCACTTTTCTTGTTTCCTTTCTTCTGAAAAGACTTCTTTCCCTTTTTCTTTTGAGGAGTGAAGGGTTTAGAAGGGGAATTGTTGCTAGGTGTGAAGTGCTCCATATCTCTAGCTCTAGTGATTGCATCCTATAGGGAATTGGGTTTGAAAGCCTTGATCTAACCACAAAGTGGTTTGGGTAGACTCTCAATGAAGAGCATATAACCAACCTCTGCTTTGAAATATCTATCACCATAACTCCCAACTACTGAAAATCTAAAATTAATGTATCCATTGATCCACTTTGCTTAAGCAGTGCTAGCTCACGAAAATGGAGCTCCGGATCCGTTTGATCAAATCTATCCTTGAATTTCTATGTGAACTCCAAATAAGAAGTGATGTTGGCATGCCTTAAAGTGACAATCCCATGATACCACCACTCATGCGCTTCACCATCCAAGTGTAGCGTAGCATACTTAATAGCCTCGGTCTCCAACATGGGGTTTAGCTGAAAAATAAGTATCCAAATTTTGTACCCACGCTCTAGCTGTGCATTTACTAGACCTGTCAAAGGAAGGGATAGAGAGTTTCCCAACCTTGCATTGTTGATCTTGGTTATGTTGTCCTCTACTATTATTTCTAGGTCTATTCCTATACTTGATAGTGCAAAATTATGCCAATGACATGGCAACATGAAATTCATCTCCCAACAATTGCTATTCTCTCAAATAATCTGTGAATCTCTCTCCTTGTGCTTGCTGCCACTCTTGATTTCCAACAGGCTGTCCACCCAAGAATTGAGGCATGAGAGGCCTTGGAGTCACCCTACTAGCTATACTACTATGGTTATGTGCTACATTGTTATCATGACCATTTGTTCCATTGTTACCATTGTTCCTATCACCCACAAGATGGTTTAAGAGTTGAGCTACTTGTTGTTGACCTCTAGCTAGGTCATTGAGAATCTATTGCGTGCTACCCTTTGGTATGCCATGTCTATCACCCATGATCTCTTCCATAGATGAATTGGTAATAAAATGACCAAAACCTCTTCTCCTTTCTCTCCTATATGTTATATACTGTTGGTTGTCAAGATTCATAACATCCCACTACCGCATAGGCTAGCAGGAAGTTGGTTCTAATACCAGTGTGATGTTCCTAGTTTGAGGTGTCTAGTTTTTACTTTGGTTTTACTTTACTTTGAATCTAAGCATTTATTTTCTTGTTTCAAGTAAACATGGTTTATACAAAATGAGTAGGAACATAATGATTTCTCACATATGTAGAATATCAATGTTATTGCATCATGGTTTCCATTCTTATCTAAATTTGAAATACATCAAAATGCTACCAAGGAAATTACTAATTTTTCCATATAAAGATGCACAAAAAATTTGTATCAGGTTGTAGCAAACTATGCATGGCACTGACCTCAATAGGAAGGGCCAAAAATATGCTAAAGTATATGCTCAGGAGTATTTAACAAACCTCACACAAAATAGAAATAGTTCCAAAATTCAAAGACAATGCATTTGTGTCCACAAGACCCATGACCCAAAACTCGTATATTCAAATATACATGACAAGACCTCTTACAACATTAAAGGAATACATTAGAGATATATTTCAAACTGTAACAACAACATTGAATGTAGATTTCTATATGTAAAATGTCTGATAACTACATGAAGCATCCTCAATTCGTATTGATATTCATTAGACACTTTTCCTAGATATTGAGAAGCAACTAAAAACTATAAATATAAGGTTTATAATTCAAAATATTGCATCAAACTTGTGGATAACTCGTTCCAACCTGGAAAGTATTAGAACTTGTCTTAGAAGCACCCAACAACTATATTAGCATCTAATGTCACATTTCCAACAATCATTCCTCTTAATCAGTAATGCGTCCAACCTTGAGGCTTCAAATCCTTTCCAAAACCCTTTTAAAATTTACCATGACCCAGCTAAGTAAAATGGGAGTCATTCCTTCTACAAACATGTTATTTCATTGCTCATCCAGATGCACCCTCCAAAACCTCCAGCAGAACTCACGACTCATATTTCAAGCTACAAATGCATCATCCTATTATGATATTAACTTGTTTCTTAGTGCTTTTCCTTTCTTTTAGTTCCCACACCATTTGGAAGCATTCTATGCACTGAATTAAAACATCTAGGGCTACACAAGCTAAGAAACACCTTCAATATATCTAAGAAACTCTCCAAAAATCATCCCCATGAAGCATCATTGATTTTCCTTGACAATAATCACAAAATCTAAATTAAATCCTCTAGCTAGGTCAGATTCTCTCACTAATGAAACTAGAATGCTAGGGTTTGAAACCCGCCAACATGAAGCTCTTGATCTCTTTCCCGTGAAGGATGAAAATCATAATAATAGAATGTTTCAAATATTTTCCTCCTTTTCCTTTTTGTATCTTCATTCAAAAATTACAGTGACACTCTATATAGTCAATTTACAAATATTTCACCAAGTCACTTTTGCACCAAAATTAAATTGACTTTTATAAAGTCCACTTTACTAGATTAATATTTCAATGAATCACTTTTGAACCTTATGTAAAGTCACTTTATCAAAATATTTAATTAATTAATTGTCATCACCTTATAAAGCTAAACTTGAAATTAGGTGATACACAACTAATTAAATAAATGATTCCTTGATAATGGAATTAGCCTTCGGGAAGGGGGAGGCTAACAACAACCCAAAGGGCTACCAAGAAGGGGACATTACATAAGGTGACTTAGGAAGCTCACTAATTAAAGGAGATGCCACTTGTGTTGTCATAACGTCAATAATTTTATCTTTATTGGAATGATGTGTTGGTGAAGGGGATTCGAATGTCACTTTATTATCTTCACCTAGGGAAGGTTGAATGTTTGAAGGATATGTGGCAATGTTCATATGTTTTTGCACCATGAGATTCTCCCTAGGAGGAGAGTTTTTAGGAGAACAACAAGCCAAATGTTTTGGACATTCATAGGTTGGTTCTTCTAAAAGGACTTCATCACAAGTAGGGGAATTGATCAATGGTGTAATATTGTTTTTCAAGAGGAGTTTTCCTAGGTGAAGGGGGACAACTAAGATATTCATGGCCTTCATTGATTATGTTGTCGAACATCAAAGTATCTACTTCACAACTAGGAGAGATACTAGAAGAAGAACAAATGTTGTTGTCATGAGTACCTATGGTTGTATTGTCTTGTTTATCAATGTATTGTTCAGTAAGAGAGGTAGAAGGAGAGAAACAACTGGGATTCTTGAAACTCTCATTAATTGATTCTTCTACTAAAATATCTTTGTCACTAAAAGGAGAGATATTATGTGAAGAAAAAGTATAATCATTAGGAATGTCTAAGGTTGTAGTATCTTTCACAAAAACACTCTCATAGGGAGGGGATAGGAAATGTTTCTTAAATTGTTTACATATGTAAGGTAATAGGATTGTTTGAATAAGAATGAAAAGCACATGTAACCAGTTCATGCAATGTTTCAACAATATGAACAATGTATATGCAAAGATACAAAACACTCTTATCCAATGTATTCAACACCTTAAAACTGTAAACAATGTACATGCAAGAATGAAAAGTACTTTTACCAAACTAATGCAAAGTTTTATGAATAGAAACATTATATGTGCAAAAATGGAAAGTACTTTTATCAATGTTATGCAAAATTGTAGAAATGGAAGCATTTTTAGATGTAAGAATGTGTGCAAATGAAGTGATTTGAAGAATGAATAATCTAAAATGATGTTTTTGATCTAGATGCATAATAAAATGTTCCAAAAACTTTCCATACTTATATTATATAATATTGGGAGGCTTAGGAAGCACAAAAATGTGGTTTCTGATGTAGTAACAGATAGTGAAAAATCTAGAAAGGGACTAATTCGCCTAGCATGGCGAATGAGTCCCAGTTCTAGTTTTTTTCAAGATTTTCAGAAATTTTGAATGGTTTTCAATGTGCTTATTATTGTATGATGCAGACCTCAGATGGAGATACAAAATTTCAGAAATTTTATGTAAAAATGTAAGGATAATGCACTTTTTTCTAATGCAAAAATTTGAAACCCTAGATGCAAATTAACCAATGCAAATCTAATGAAAATTCAATGCAAGCTAGGATTAGGATGAAAATGTACTCCAAATTAGACAAGAAAGTATTCTAAAAGCAGGTTCACCAAAATGAACCATAGATTTTTGGTACCCACAAGACTCTCTAACTCTTCTAGGGTTTTGCACCTAAAAGGAGAGAGGTAGGCCAAAAATGATAGCTAGGTTCATTCAAATTATGCAATGTGTGATGTTGTTATGCTTAACTGAAATGATCTAAATGCAATTAAGTGATCTAAATGACTGATTTTGTATTCAAAACTTAATATTTATGCTATATTGGAAAACACAATGTGATATGTAAACAATGAGTAAATAATGAATAAATGCATAACAGAAAGAAATGAGCTGAATCATTGTGCACTTGGAGGATTGATGAAGATTCTAGAATCTTTTGGATGCTATCTAGAATCACAAAAAATCACCAGTAGGACTCATTCACCCAAGGTGGCGAATTAGTCTTGCTTCTGATGAAAAGTGTTGGGAACTAGTTTCTGAGTCTTAGGATCCAGAATCTGACAAAACTTAGATTTCCAGCCTTAAGGTGGGACTCATTCACCATTGGTGGAAAATCAGTCCTCTCCCAAAATTCTAAGAAATCAGGAGACAAATCTGCAACACTAGATATGAGGATATCTACTTGTCGGGTTGTTAAAGTCAATTCTACAGGAAACAGACATGATACCTTCTCCAAGCTTGAAATATGGTTGATTTGAATTGAAGCACCTAGTTGAATTTTTGAGTGAAAATAAGACTTAAGTAGCCTTGCAACTTGATCTCCAATTATTTCCAATTTTCCAAGAGTCCTAAATTTGTAAGCACACAAGAAGAGAAAAAGAAATGTTGAAAGTTAGGGCATGGGGGTTTGCCTTGGTCAAACCCCTTTTAGGAAATTAAACCAAAATGATGAAAGAATTTAAAGAAACATGCAATAATAGAGTTGATTACCTTTCCATGATTTTTGATCTTGAAAGTATGCAACAAAACATGAAGAATTTGCTCTTTAATGTCTAAAAATTGATCTTGGATGACTTGTAATGAAGAAACCCTAATTTTCTTGACTTGAGATGGAAGATTGGTGGATGAATGAATGATAAGAGATTAGGAGATGAAAAATGAGAAGAAAAACACTTATTTATACACATTTGTACCTTAGTAACCCAATGATACCTCATCACAAGCTGACATCAAGTGATTTTGAATAAAACCCCGAAAAGAAATTTGAAATATTTTGAATTTGGAACCAAGGGGGACTCATTCACCACCCATGGAAAATGGGTCCCACCTTGGAATTGAAAGTGTGTGTTGGAAATTAAGTAACAATTAATGTTGTTTGTCGGGTTTGTATTCAAAAATACACTTAATTAATTATATTAAGGGAAAAAAGGGGTCAAATAAAGTATTTAAGAAAGGTGTAAATAGTGAAATTAAGCCTAGAAAAGCATGAAATCTTGTTACAAGTCATTACAACACTTTAAAATAGGATTTTTTTAGTGATGAAAAGGGGATTTTTAGGTGAATTATAATGAATAGAGTCTAGAAAAGTGTAGAAATGTTTTACAACACTTCTCAATACCTTCACAAGACATTAATAAATGCATTTTATTTAATTTGCAAAGGTCCACGACCTAGTGTGGACATGTAAAAAACCTCACAACACTAAATCAAAGCATCATTAAGTTCAATTTATCACGAGTTATTCCCATGTCATGCAAAAGGTACTTTTTTTTATCGCACATTTATCTTTTCCAAGCATTTTCTTGGTGGAGAACCCTTCAAACCCTAGAAGAACCACTCCTAGGTCCTCCTCATTGAGAATTGTCTCACCTTGTGAGGTTCATAGTTAATCCAATTAGGGTTCCTAGGACATTATTGAATGATAATTGGAGAATAGTGTTCTATGACCTAGGTTATAAAGCACCCATTCTTCTACTAATCATTTTGGTGAACCTGACATTTTGAACATTCATTTTCTATTTTGGAGTCCATCACATTCCTAGATCTACGTTGCATTCATTCTTGCATTAGTGAAATTTCATCTAGGGTTTCTCATTTTGTGAAATTGCATCTAGGGTTTCTCATATTTAGTGAAAGTGCATCTAGGGTTTCTCATATTTGCATTAGTGAAAGTGCATATAGGTTGCATTTTTTCTTGCTTAATCATTTTATCTCATTGAAAAACTAAAAAGTGCATTACTCATCATCCTAATTGCATTTAGGGACATTTTTATTGCATCCAAAATTGAAAAAATTGCATTCAACTTTGCATCCAATTGCTTGTCACTAGTTACTTTTTCTTGTATTTATTTGCACAAATTTCTATTTTTCAACATCAGGTCCCTAGATAGGCAATCTGGGAACATTGTTAACAACTTAGATTTTGTTGTTTTTTTGAAAAAAACCTCCACTGGGAAAAAAAAAACCCTTACTGGCATCTTAGTCCCTCTCTGGGTTTTTACCTCAAAATCCTGTTTGAGTTGATTGCATTCTATTCCAGTTTTTGGAACCTTCAAATTCCTTCAGTAGGACCAAGACACCCTTATTGGTGTCTTATTCCCTATTGAGTTTGAAGCTGTAGATTTTAGGATTTAAATCTGCTTTTTTGTGCTTCCTAAGCCTCTTGGTAACATATACTATAAGTCTGGAAAGTTTCAGCAACATCTATTTTATGCATCTAGGTCAAAAACATCAACTTAGGACATTCATTTTTGAAATCATTTCAATTACAAGCATCATTAGATCTGAAAATGCTTACATTTCTGAAAATTTGTATAATAAGGATAAAAGTACTTTTCACTTTTACAGATACAATGTTTACATTCATAAAACTTTGCATAAGTTTGATAAACGCACTTTTCATTTTTGGATATACATTGTTTGTATTCTTAAATTTTTGCATTCATTGGATAAAATTGTTTTGCATCTTGGGATACACATTGTTTACATTATCTTGAAGCATTGCATGAGATTGCTAAAAGTGCTTTTCATTTTTGGTCAAACAATGTTAGTACCTTACCTTTCTAGACATGCTAAGAAAAATTTCATATCCCCTCCCTATGAGAGTGTTTTAGTGAAAGAGGATACAACCTTGGAAAATCCTAATGATCATATTCGTTCTTCTCCTAATATCTCTCCTATTGGAAAATAAAATATTTTGATGTTACAAGAACTAATCAATGAGAGTTTTGATAGTCCTAGTTGTTTCTCTCATCCTACCTCTCTTAGTGAACATGACATTGATGAACAAGAAGAAACAACCATAAATGATCATGACAATCACATTTTTTCTTCTCCTAGTATATCTCCTAGCTATGAAGACAATACTTTGATGTTAGAAGATCTAATCGAGGAAAGTCATGGGAATCTTCATTTCCTCTCTTCCCCTAGAGAAAAAATTCTTGAACAAGACAACACCATTGTTGATGAACAAGACAATTCAACCATTGATAACTCCCTTGTGTACAATGAAGTCATCTTAGAAGAATCGATCCTTGAATGTTAAGAACATTTTGTTTGTAGTTCTCCTAAAAACTCTCCTACTAGGGAAGATATAATGATGGAAGAAAATGAGAATATTGACAATAGTAATCTCTTAGATGAAGATGATGAACATTAGACTCCTCTTCACTAAGAGATCATGAAAATAGCGATAAGTATTTTGAGGTTATATATATTAGATACCCCTTGAATTACTCTCCCAAGCCTAAACTTATCATCCATCCACCCTCTCAAAAACCCCAAGTTCAAAACAAACTTGTCCTAATTCTTGAACCACATAAGAACAATGTTTCAAAACAATCGAGTTACAATACCGTTGCTCATACATACAACACTAGGAACAATCCACAACTAAGAAAAACACCTTCAACATCCCTCCCATTCCCTAATTCTATTTTTCCTAGTGCTCCCTGTTTAACTTTGCATAGTGGGAAGGAGTATGATCTTGTTGAACAACTTAAGAATACTCTTGCTAAGATATCCTTATGGGACTCAATTTAGAATTCAACTAATTATCACACTATGCTTCAAACAACCTTACAATAAGTTGTGGTTCCCTCTAGTGCAAACCTGAATGACATAGTAGCCATGATTCAAGGAATAAACACTAGCATTATTTTCCAACAAAGTGAACTCCCCCCTTTGGAAGTGCAAAAAAAAATGATGCTTTCATGATCATAGCTCAATACAATACAAAAGGGATAAAATGACCCCTTGTTGAAAATGGCTTAGCCTTAAATGTGTGTAGTGTAAACCTTTTGGATAAGCTTGGTGTCGATAAATCAAAATCCCAACAGATCTCTTTTTCTATTAAAGGCTTTGATAACATGCGAAAACAACTGCTTGGTGTAATCACTTTACCTATTAAAGATGGAAATGCCACATTAAAAACCTTGATCCATGTTATTCCTGATGATATTTCATATAACCTTCTTTTAGGTAGATTGTGAATTCATGCAATGAATGGGGTGCCTTCCACTCTTCATCGTAAAATGAAATACATCTACAACAATAAAGTGCACACACTTGACACTGATCATGGGCCTTATAGTGTCTTACAACTTGAGAAAAACAAAGAGAACTCCTTGAAAACATTAACACAAACTACACAAGTGGAACCTGTGCAACAAAAAGACAATGAAAAACACATTGAAGAAGTCATGAAGCTATGAGAAGATGATTGGGGTTCTTTAGATTTCATACCTACATTCATGAGAGAATACAAAATCACAACAAATGACTCTAAAAAGGGAAAAGAAAAAGCAGACCCTTCGAAAGCATCCACCTCAACCACTTTAGAAGAAAGGACAACATACACAACAAAATTTGATGAAATTGACTATCAAAAACCTCTGAATCCTAAATAAATGAAAAAGGTTTATGGAAAAGGTTATGAGCTTATGAAAAAACTTGGATATAATGGAAAAGGATGTGGTGCTAGAGAACAAGGTATCCGTGTCTCTATCGAATCTAATACACAAGAAATAACTAATCTAGTCTTGGTTATTATCCTTTGATAGAAATAAACAAGCCTTCACTTAATAGCAACACTAGTGGTCTTGCTTATTATCCTTTGAAAGAAACAAATAAGTCCTCGCTTAATGTTAAGGTCATCACACAAAACACTAATGATTTGAATTCGTTAGACTTTACACCTTCCTTTAAAGAAGAGTACAAAATCTCACAATCTAAAGAGTCTTGTGTAAGTATAACATCTTGTACTAAGCAAGGGATATCTTTCACTTTTGACCAAGAGAGTATCTTGATGAGTCTCCTCCAAGATCATTTTATCTATCTCCCCCCAAAAATACAAAAGAAATTTTATTAGAAGGCTTCATTTTGTGCATACCATAGAGTCCATGGTCATTCTACTAATGAATGTAAGGCTTTAAGAAAAAAAATTCAACACCTCAAGGAGTGTGGTGCTCTTCCTAGTGTTGAAGCACCTAATTCATCTAACTAATACTCATTTTCATTCTACTCAGCTCACCCTTGTCCTACACTAAGTGGGGGCAAGCGGTTAGGTAGCCTTGTCCTTGTATGTCACTTGTTGTTGCCTATTTTGGCTAGTTGACCACCTTTCATATACATACAAGAGCAAGCTTGGGATGTGGATGACATGACTTAAGTTGGCTCACATGTGATATATTGAGTTATGCATTTTGGGGGCAACCCTCTTTTCCTTTTTTATTTTTGGCTACTCTAAAGTAATTTCTCATAGCATGGTGTTAGCAATTTATTTAAAGTGGGGGCATACATTGGTATTATTTTGGCATGATTTCATTTGCATTTGTTCTCATGTTTCATTGTGCAATATTCTTTCTGGATTGCAATGCATTTCTTTCTTGGTGGTGTCATTGGGTTTGATTTCCTTTGAGAGTGTGATATTTCTTTGGCTTGTCCTCTCTTAGAAACATTAAGCACAATGTTCCCTAAGATGAGACCTTGCACGTGTTGGAATTGTAAAATTCTGAATGTTTTGACAAGTTTTCGTCCCCCTGAGTTTCCATATAATTCCTCATCATATGAGCATAGGTCTATCTTCATTGCATTGTGCCCATTTCTTGCCATATAGTCTCATTGTTCCATTAGGTCTTGCACAATTCACATCATGGTCTGTATTGGCATGACAATATCAGGGTCTCCCTGATCCTTTTTTCTGCTTGTAAATGTCTGTGTTGCCTATCGGCAAGACGTTTGTTGTGTCACAACGATTGGAGTTTACTCACTGGAAGTTATTGGAAAGACTTTTTCATGGTTTCGGTGATAGAGGATGATACTTATTGGTAGGAGTTATACCGTTGGGATAATGTTTCATTGAATTCAATATGTCTCCCTAACTAATGCATGGAGAGGTTCATCGGTGAGTGCTAAGCGGTATCTATATTATGTCTTGGCGAGTATATTTTGTCTTACCGACCGGTGGTCGGAGGATACATATCGGTAAGAGTTGGAGCTACAGAGATGAGGTCTCGGTGAGTGACCTTCAGTCTTGCTGACATCACATATGGGGTTTCACTTCGGCCAAACATAAGGGTCTTCGGTGAGTGGTCACAACAAAGTATATATGTCTCACCAACAGAGCATAAAAGGTTTCTCTCAAATGGCTTTCGGTGAGAAGTTAGTTGTGTCTTGCCGACCGACAGCATAAAGGGATGCGATATTGGTATGAGATAAGGTTTTCGGCATGTGGTCTCGGCGAGTGACCTTCAGTCTCGCTAATGGAAAACAAAAAGGACCTCGTTGGCATAAAAAATGATTTGTTTCAATGACACTCAAGGATGGTTGTGGTCTTTCGGTATAACAAAGTGCACTCTACATGAGGTCTCTTCAATATTAGAATGTTACGGCGACTGTGAATGAAACAAAAGGAAACATATATCGAGTCAGGGCGATATACAAAGAGTGTGGGCTAACAACAATTGAATTTCCTTTGGCATAACTATCTAGGTGACTTGGCGAATGATTAATAAGAATTCAAACACTGTGGCTGACATGTGAGTTCATAAAATACCATTGCTGGCTGACATGGATTTGCCCGATTGCAACTATTGGCTGACTTGGAATATGAAGTGACATGTCTATTCAAATGGTGGTGTATAAGTATGCACTCTCGATTGTAATTGAGACATCAGATATTAGATGAGATCTTAGAATAGATACAGTAGATTAGGAATGGATACAGTAGAATAAAGTTCTCATATCAGAGACTATGATGCATGTTTTTAAATGGTGATTTCAATGAAAATCAGTTGGTGTGGCTATTTGTTTCTGGTGTCAATTATATGTTGAGGTTATTGAAAAGTATTGCTAAGCTGTCTCCAAGTTGATTCTTTATGGTTGTTTAAATTGATATAACAAGTTTATTTTCAGTTTAATATTAGTGTACATTTGCTGTATCTGTGTGATTAATTGATTGGTTCTTTCAAGGAGAGATTAAATCCTCTTAGTTGATCATAGTAATAAGGGAGAATCATCTGGATTATTAAAGTAGAGCTTAGTAATTATAATCTTGCATGTTTATACAAGTTATAAATAGATCATACGCCAAAAATTTGAGTTTCTGCCATAATAAGTTGCCCACTTCTGTTTCATTTGACTTTGCATACCCAATAAGGCACTGGTCTCTGCATTTCATCATTTGGATTCATTCAGTTTCTTTATATCTGTTAATTGAGCATTTTAGGATTTAGATTTAGAAGATTACTATTGCTATTTGTATCAAGTTTGAATTCATTTGTCCACTCCCATTTGCCATTGTGGGAAAAACATTTCAAGAAAGATAAGCACACCAAGTTTGCCCAATTCATATAGGTACACCTACCTAGGTCTAGCAGCACCTGAAGAGTAGAAGGTCTAAATCTTTTGACCTTATCTGTTACCCTAAAACATTGTGAAAGCTTGGCAACCTTTTGTGGTTCAAACCTGCATTTTTGAGAGCTAACAAATTGGTGACTTTGTTGGGGATAAACATCAGAAAATTTGGTTGAAGACCATCATATAGAGTCAGTGAAAGAAGTTGTAATTTGAGAAGTTTCAGAAAAGGTGATTCCGTTGGGGAAAAGATCAGAAGAAATTATTTTCCTACTTTTTGGAAAAGTAGGTGGCGACTTTGAAAAAATTTGATGAAAAATGGAATTTGTGTATGGAAAAAAAGAGTATTTTGAAAAGCAACAATTGATAAGGAATTGAAGAATTGAAAGATATGGACAAGAATGAATACACGAATGTAGGAAGATATTGGGCCCCTTAGGCGCCTAATAATACGATTGGAAATTTTTACAATGGAGGCAGTGCATATCATGTACAATAGAGCACTTATTCTCCACAATTGTTGAGGCAAGTAAATGCTTATCCAATCCCTCCTAGACAAAGATTGGCAAGTTATCAAGAATTCCAATGTGATCAGTGTCAAGTGCAATGCCAATGTGGTCAGTGTCAAGTGCAATGCCAATGTGATCAATGTCAAGTGCAGCAAAATTCTAATCCACTTGGAGATATCTGTCAAAATCTACAATAAGGTATATATCAGAATGAACAATTTGAAAATGATGAATGTGTCAAAAATATTTTGAAGGAATTTCTTGACATAAGGAGTTATGAAGGGGAAGATTTAACTTATTTGTACAATAGAATGACAAAAATCTATATGCAATTACCTCCAAATTGTAGGCCTACAAGGGCCATGTTTGTTGAGCAGTTTGTAAGAGCATGGGAGCCTAAATTGGTTTATTTGCCACAAAAATAGCGTACCTTTGATCTAGTGAATAAATTCATTGATGCCATGGAGAAGATAAGGTATGAGAACAATATCAATGTTGAATCCAATGATTGTATTTCTGATAAATATGGAGAAAATGATCAAATAATGCATCCAATAGAAGATGAGACATGTGCAAGTTAGAATGATTCCTATGATAGCCAGCATGAGGAAGACAAATATATAGAAATTCTCTCTTGCATAACAGATTGTGACAGGGAGAGCAGTGTGTGTTATGAGGGATCCAGTGAATATTCAGATTGTGAAGATGCACCTAAGGATTTTGATTTGCTGTCAAGGGATTCTTCTACCTCTTATGAAGATCAGGATGAAGAGGCAATGGGAAATATTGATTCATCTGATATATATGATGAAGTGATAAAAGAGGATCAGGTGATATTTTGCAAAGGTATGCCCATGAATGAACTTCAGGTATTTTCAAATCCACTTTATGATAAAGAGGAGATATTTTCAGAGAAACAAAGTGATGGAATAAATGATTGTGCTGGTAATATCTTTGTTTTCTCATTCTATGATGATCTTGGACCTCTTTTTGATGATGAAAAAAGTGAAGAATATAACTGTAGTGATGAAAATGTAGAAACTTGTTCACTCAGTAGTGAGCAAATTTCAGACTTGCTAACTCTTGAATACCAGAGATGTGTACATGAGGGTGATCTTGAAGTTTTGTGTCCAGCTTACATTTGTTTTGACAGTGAAAGATCTTTGTGTGATGATTCTTATGACTCTCAGTGCATTTCTCGAGTTGATGGTGAAGCCTTTCAAGTTGATCAAAAGTCTATGTCCATTCAAGATGAGGTATGTGATTTTGAAATTTCTAACTCATGTGGAGAAGACTTTTATTGCATACCAAGGATGATAGAATTCTAGATTTGATTGGTTCATATAGGCTTGATAATGAAGATATGAGTCATAATCTAGTGTTGTATCCAAATGGTAGTGTCAAAGAGGTGCAAAAGGTTTCAGATTTGTTTGTTTTAGACAACATTGATATAACAATTTTTTTTTATTCCCAAGAGAAGTACTTTGATGGTGAATTTTCAATACAGCTGGGAGAGTGTTTCATAATTCATAACAGTGAGAAAGATAATGAGGAATTTTGCATTGAATATGCATACATTTTCTATGTTGAAGATAATAGAAGTTTGTTCCATGATGATGAAGAATTTGAACTATTGAATGATGAAGGGATTTTGGGCCAAGCTAAGCTTGATGATTCTCTAAGAACTTCCAATAACAGTGACAGGAAGGATTGCATGAGTATCTTCAAGAAGAATTTGATGAACTTGACACAAAACTAGGTATTTCATAGGGGAAAGTATGGTTTGAGTTTCAGATCGCTCAAACAGGTAAAGCAACATAGAGGATTAAGGGTTTCCGGTGCATGGACAACTCTTGCTGGTCCTCTTTAAAATTATTTTCCATGCACAGTAGTTAGGGTTTTGGTTCACCTCCATCTTGCATTCATTCCATCATGCTTCATGTCCATTTCTCACTATTCATCATTTTGTGTCTGGTCTGCTCACCCAAAGATCTAGATCCTTGCAATGATCTTCTATCATTCATACCCAGATGGAGCCACTATTGGAACTATAAAAATATGATGATTGTACATAGTTTTCATCCCCTTGAGTTTCCATATAAGTCCTCATCATATGAGCATATGTCTGTCTTCATTGCATTATGCCCATTTCTTGCCATATGGTCTCATTGTTCCATTGGGTCTTGCATAATTCACATCATGGTCTGTATTGGCGTGACAATATTGGGGTCTCCTAGATCCATTTTTCTGCTTGTAAACATCTGTGTTTCCTATTGGCAAGACATTTTTTGTGTCACGATTCTTGTAAACATCTGTGTTGCCTATTGGCAAGATGTTTTTTTTGTGTCACGGCGATTGGAGTTTACTCACTGGCAGCTATCAGAAAGAATTTTTCATGGTTTCGATGACACATGATGATACTTATCGGTAGGAGTTATACCATTGGGATGATGTTTCATCGAATTCAATATGTCTCCTTGACTAATGCATGGAGAGGTTCATCGGCAAGCACTAAGTGGTATCGATATTATGTCTTGGCGAGTATCTTTTGTCTTACCAACCAGTGGCAGGATGATACATATCGATAAGAGTTGGAGCTATTGAGATGAGGTCTCGATGAGTGACCTTCGGTCTGGCCAACATCACATATGGGGTTTCACTTCATCCAAAACATAAGGGTCTTCGGTGA
>VDFB02193867.1:597962818-597985632 GCA_007258455.2 Sequoia sempervirens | reverse complement strand
GCGGGCTGATAGCAATTGAATTGCCTTCGACATAACTATCTAGGTGACTTGGTGAATGATTAATAAGAATTAAAACACTATGGCTGACATGTGAGTTCATAAAATACTGTTGTTGGCTGACATGGATTTGCCCGATTGCAACTGTTGGCTGACTCGGAATATGAAGTGACATGTCTGTTCAAATGTTGGTGTATAAGTATGCATTCCTGATTGTAATTGAGATGGCAGATATTAGATGAGATCTTAGAATAGATACAGTAGATTTGGAATGGATATAGTAGAATAAAGTTCTCATATCAGAGACTATGATGCATTTTTCAAATGGCAATTTCAATGAAAATCAGTTGGTGTGGCAGTTTGTTTCTAGTGTCAATTGTATGTTGAGGTTATTGAAAAGTATTGCTAAGCTATCTCCAAGTTGATTCTTTATGGTTGTTTAAATTGATATAACAAGTTTATTTTTCAGTTTATTAGTGCACATTTGTTGTATCTGTGTGATTAATTGATTGGTTCTTTCAAGGAGAGATTAAATCCTCTTAGTTGATCACAGTAATCAGAGAGATTCATTTGGATTACTAAAGTAGAGCTTAGTAATTATAATCCTGCATGTTTATACAAGTTATAAAAAGATCATATGCCAACAATTTGAGTTTCTGCCAGAATAAGTTGCCCACTTTTGTTTTATTTGACTCCACATACCCAATAAGGCACTGGTCTCTACATTTCATCATTTGGATTCATTCAATTTCTTTATATCTATTAATTGAGCATTTTAGGATTTAGATTTAGAAGATTTCTATTGCTATTTGTATCCAATTTGAATTCATTTGTCCACTCCCATTTGCCATTGTGGGAAAAAATTTTCAAGAAAGATAAGCACATCAAGTCTACCCAATTCATATAGGTACACCCGCCTAGGTCTAGCAACACCTGAAGAGTAGAAGGCCTAAATCTTTTGACCTTGTTTGTTACCCTAAAATGTTGTGAAAGCTTGGCAACCTTTTGTGGTCCAAACCTGCGTTTTTGAGAGCTAACAACATGAACTAAGAAAGATCCCTTTGAATATCCCTCTTTCTTATTGCATTGCATTTTTGTACCTTATTAAAGTCATGGAGGTATGGCTTTGATATAGTCCCTTGGGGCTCACCTAGTGAACAACTAACTTCACTAGCCCTTGTGAGCGTGCATTTTTCTTTTGTCCTTATGATAGTCATGGGGGTATGACTTTGATATGGACCTCTTAGGGCTCACCTAGTGGACAAATAGCTCCCACTAGCCCTTGTGAGCATGCGTTTTGTTTGCATAGTGTATAGCGCAAGTTCCACTTGTAAACCTCTTTTTGGAGACACAACCTAAACTTGATCCATCGCATTGGATGACTAGTCAAAACTTGATTCGTGGCATTTTCCTTTATATATTTTTTTGTTTTAGTTTTTAGTTTTAGTTTTTTTTATTTCTTTTTCTATCCTTGATGGTGTATGTCGATGATCTGATTATGGCTTCATATATCATCCACAAGTTTGTTCCTTTGTGCCTATGGTGGTTTGTCATAGGATCTTAATCTTGGGGGCTTGATCATCCCTTTGGGATATTGTCATCCTATCTTACCAACATTCATACATGGGAACCCCTCTTGATTATGTGGTTGGCTACTTTAGTTTGATTTTGAAGCAAGTTCATCCTCTCACTAAAGTGGGGGCTAAATATAGTGTAGCAAAATGCATACCCTTGCATTTTCACACTTTTTTGGGCCCTCTTTTATTTATGCTTAGATTTATGGCTTAATTGGTCCTATTTTGCATCCACAAGTCTAATAAACTATATTTTTTTATGGATAATCCCAACAAACATCAAAAGATAAATGATCATTTAATGATTCTGTATGTGTGTCCCTGATTTGTGGATTGGGACTTAAACACCACCTAGGGCATCTTAGTCCTTCCTGGCTTATTTTTGGGATTTAATTTTAAATTATGGAGGGATTTAGCCTCCTTTATTTAATGAATTCATATGTTAGCTTGTTGTGGTGTAATTTTGAGATATTAAGCATAAATAAGTATAAATACAAGGTTCATCCACTCATTTTCATAGCAATCATTCAAGTCTTCATTCCTAAGGAAATTTTATGCATTCAAGAGCAAGTAATCAAGCATTAGAAGCCATCATCAAGATTGAAGAATCATGTCAAGGGTTTAGTGCATCCATTCATGTTGTTGAGCCAAGATTTTGGATGTAGCATTGAAGATCTATTTGCAACCATTGTTCACATCATGTCCAAGGATCCAAGATCTACATTCTTCATGGCCACTACATGGTAGATTGTAGATTTTCTTCACAAAATGTAATACATGGTGATATCATTTATATATTTCATATTTCATGCTTCATTTCATCATTTGGTTTAATTACCAACAAGGGGATTGACCAAGGCAAACCTCCATTTACTAACAATCAACAAGTTTTTCCTCTCTTGTGTGTTTGTATTTACAGATCTAGGTTGAAAACTTAAAGATCCTTTAAAGTGAAAAGTTTTCAAAGTTGCAAAGTTGTATTGCCAAAGTTGTCATCTTTACGGGAACTCACCCACAGGTCAGATCTGGAAGTTTCAGGACCCCAGATCTTAGGAGAAGCAAGTGTAGATCTTGGAGCTCAGGACCACATTTCAAGTTTTCATAAATTCAAAATGGGACTAATACGCCACCTTGGGTGTCTTAGTCCTCCCAGACATGTTTTTCAGAGATTCCTTTAGATCCAGTTTTGACATTCGAAGACTCCACATTTGCCCCAAAAAACAACATTGGGACTAATATGCCACCTAGGGCGTCTTTGTCCTCCTTGACATATTTGGGCAACTTCTTTGCATTTCTATAATCCTCACAACATCTTCAGACTTCCTAGGTACACATACCCTAACTTGGTGTAGCTTAATTTCATCATTTGCACTCATTATTTAACTTGTATTGCTAGATTTTGTAGGTTGAATGCTTATTTATCTTTTCCAAGCATTTGCTTGGTGGTGAATCTTCAAACCCTAAAAAAACCCCTCATAGGTCCTCATCATTGAGAATTGACTCACCTTGTGAGGTTGATAGCCAATCCAATTAGGGTTCCCAGGACATTATTGAATGATAATAGGAGAATAGTGGTGTTCTATGACCTATGTTATAAAGCACCCATTCTTCTACTAATCACTACCAATAATTTTTAAAAGAATGAGAGAAAAATATGGGCTAAAAGTGGTACCCAAATAAAAAATAGTTAGCTCAAATGTAAATTAGAAACTCCATCTTTCAACTAGAGTGATCCACATGGCCTTATCCACCTTTTGGTAATATACACAAGTGAACTAAAGATCTTCCTTAATCTTCTCAAAGCTAATACTTAACTACCCCCTTTTATGCTATTTCTAATCTAACAACTCTTGCACATCTTGTAAGTGGTGAAAGTTACATTTAGCAATTTTCATGAAAATTAAGTGATAATTGACAAATTGTCAAATTAGAAAGTACAAGTGACAATTAACACCACTTCAAGAAGCACCCAAAAAATATGTGAGTGAACAATAAATAAATACAATTAAATAATTAAATATGAACATTAAAAGAGAAGGTTGAGACACCATTTTCCCAACAATAATGATAATCATATGATTTTATTGATGCTCAATTTTTATCCAACCTATTAATTAAGAATGTTGAGATATAATACTCATTTTATACACTTAAATATATTGTTATATATTGTTGATATGCATTATTGATGCTATTAATATCGTTAAACTTTATAAAACTATATCAACCATGTAATCTTTTGTTTAGTCAATATTGAAAATCAAGGTCATTTTACTTCTTGACAATTAGTCATAAATTAAGATAGAGTCCTTTCGATTATGTGAATATACATCCACGATTCATGAAGTGTATAATTTTCTTTGCACAAGATGAGAGTAATTTTGTCATTTTGAGTAATAAGCAAATGGAGAAGATGTATGTTTTTAAAGACTAGATTCTCTTTAACAGTGCCAATATCAGGTCTGACGAGTGCTCCCATGTTTAATGCACTTGAGGAGCATTGCACCTGAATATCTTTAGAATAGTGATAGGACGCCTCGAGATTTGGTTAACATTTATGTTAACACCTGAATTTCCTTATCGTTTCGGCCCATTCAACCCATATGGGTCGCTACATTTATGTTAACACCTGAATTCCCTTATACTTTTTGCCCATTCAACCCATCTGGGTCGCTCCTTTGACCAGCTGCAGTGAGTTGGGATTCAATGCTAAATAAATAGCAGTTATGACGTTCATGACATTTAGCCCTGAGGAAGATTTATTGTTTAATGGATACGTCATGACTTGGTAATACTTGGGATTTCATTTATGATGTCCGACTAATTAATGTTGTAACCAATCCTTAAATGTTTTTGGGTAAACGTTAAATGCTCGTGGGCAGAAGCCTTTGAGTAAGGGAGTCCCAATCAGATTTCTTAAATTTATTAAATGTTCACGACCACGCTATGGCGACTTCGTTGGTTGCTTGCTTGAATCCAAATTGAAAGAAATCTTCAAGTTTGGATTTAAAGAAAGAAAAACAATCTGTTGAAACGGTAAAAGGCATTGGTTGATCGTAAATATTCAAAGTCCTCTCTGCAAGCTTGGAATTAAATTTTGATAGTAATTGATTGTGGTAGGAAGTATTATATATGGGAGTTATCTGATTTTCTTCTTCTGAAAAAAAAAAAAACTTAATATATTTTGTATGTATGAAGAACTGAAGAAATATCTGTTTCTTTCACTTTGACTGCATTTGAGATTTTCGTCATTGTGATCCCTCGTATAACGACCTCAACAATTATGGGCCTGACAAGCTGGTTAGAGCAGATTCAACACAACGAAGAAGGCCGGCAGAAAGGTCGTTCACACGAAAATAGATGATTGTTTAGAAACTTGGACTTTCAAAGAGTAAAATGTATCCAGAACAAGCAACCTCAGCATAACCAATTGTGGTTTAGTATGTTAGTCCGATGGATATTTATGCTTACTGCCAAAAATTCTGAAAAGAATGTGGTGAGGTGTTCTTCTGTAATGATGGATATTACAACAGTATTGTCTAAGATAATTTCACGTGCTTGCTCTGGTTGGAATTCTTTCTGGTGCGTTCAAAATTTCAAGGCAAAGACATTAACTATTTTAAATGTTAGAACACCGGGTTTTATTATCAGCTAGGTTTTGGAAATATGTATCTTATGTTTTGACATTTTAGATTGTTATGATGATTACAATCTTTTTATGTTATAAAAATAAAATTTTAATATATTGCTTATATAAAAATGAGTGGAATGAAATAACATTCCAAAGTCTTAAGTTGGAATTACAAATGTTAAAAGTGGTCAAACTACTAAGTCATCAAGGTTATATGAGTAAGAGAATAGGGGATGTTTTATATGGGGGAGTGCCCCAACCATCTAGGAAATATTGGCTATCAAGAATGGGCACCCAATCTATAATGGTATAATCTATGTCCACATGGCGAGAGAGATTGGCCACATTGTTTGAGATTAGGAGAGCCCTATGAGCCATATCTAGAGCTATGGCTATGGTTACAATGGCTCCCATGTGGCAAAGAGCCATCCTTCCTAGCAAGAGAAGGCAACAAGCAAGAAACTATACGAGGTCTATTAGCTATGTTTTGAATGAGAGTCTATGAATGCAAAACTTCCAAAGCCACTTTATTAGCCTAGACATATATTTGTAGCATAACATTAGAGAATATAATATTTGTTCTAATATACATAGAAAAATGCTTGTCCATAACTAAACATGAGAAGATATCACAATTTATATCTTTCAAAAGAGAAACAAACTTCACTATGGAACCATTGCCAAATTTGAATGTATCTCACTAGTATTTTGTACTACTCTACTAATAGATTTATATGCCATGAAAAGGGTTGTGGATTGAAAAGTTTTAAAAAATCATGTGTTCATCTGTATGCAGCTTGGGCTAATGGGAAGAATCATAAAAAAATCTTGAGAGTTTTAGTTTGTCCACATAAAGATTTGATAGAGGGGAATGAAAACACACACGTATGATATGAGTTCCAATAGGGAGAGTCTAATACAAGAGACACACAAGTAGTTTGGGTTTCACAAGAGTAAGAATATGCGGATTGCAAATTCCACTTGGCATTGAGCTTTCAAACCTATGGAAAATAAAGAAAAATCAAGGAATATTCCTTAAAGGGTGTGTAATTTCTAAGAGAAATGTTTAGATATGATTTTCAATCCTTCAGTTAGGGCTTTGTAAAATAGATTCTAATTGTATGAATTATACCAAGAGGAACTAATTCCAAAAATACTATTGAGAGACTCTAGCTCTTTTTGTTAAATTTAGGTGAACAGATTAAATTGCACAGAAAATAATTCAAAATCAGAGACAATAACACAGCAGTTAGCTTGGGAAAACCCTCCTCTTGAGGGAGAAAAACCCAGCAACAAAGATCTCTCTTATATTTAATATAGCAGTGACAATATTTCACTTTACAATGAGGTCTAACACAAGACGGATATACAGCACCTGACAATCTGGAATAACAGATAGCAACCTGCCAATTCACACCTGGCAATATCCGAATTGACTGAACACAGATCTGGCAATATTCGCTTTGCACTGGATGGTCTTCAAACTGTATTATCTCCACACTGTGTACAGTTCGCACTGAGTAATGTCTTGGCGCTAAATATGTTCGCCTTGTATCTTGAATTCGCACTTTGCTTAATATATTCGCACTTGATGATACATAACTGATGTAAATAACCGAACTCCACTAGTTGATTACAATGGACGAATCAAGGTGTATATATACAAGTGAATGGGAGAGACAATTCCTTCATGTCGGCCTCTTAAGAAATCGCTTATCTTCTTAATGAAAGTCGGCCTTGAAATATATTAAATGTCTTCTAATAAAAGATCAATTCGAATTCTTTTATGTCGGCCATAATATGAAATGAGTATAATACAAAACAATGAATATAAATTAAATAGCCAACGGCTATCATTTAATTTGTTCCCACGATAGAGCTGAGCTGGAAGGAATGACTGAAGCTGCTATAACATTAACACTCCCTCTCAGCCAGGGAGAGAACTTCCAGCTGCATAATACAAAACATCTCCATATGAGGTCCATCTGCCATCATTGCCTGTAATCAGATATAAAGAGAGGAATATCACCTCAACGTGATATTAGATATCGTCTCGATATCAACCATCAAATGGTAAGTACTAGTGTTCATCACTTGCGTGATGTTGTCACCTCAACGTGACTTTCACCATGGCTCTCCCAGAGGGTGAAACACAAGTACAAGAAGAACATCACAGACTCTCTCACGTGATGTTGTCATGGAGTCACACACATGACATCCACCATGACTCAGCTCAGAGGGTGGAAATAATAGCTTTCACCTCAAATTCTTCCGTCACAGAAGAAAATGCAATAGTAAGTACAAGTGTTCATCACTTGCGTGATGTTGTCACCTCAATGTGACTTTCACCATGACTCTCTCAAAGGGTGAAACACAAGTACAACATATGTCATGGAGTCGCACACATGACATCCACCATGACTCAGCTCAGAGGGTGGAAACAAGGGCTTTCACCTCAAATTCTTCCGTCACAGAAGAAAATGCATTAAGAAGGCTCACTGATATTGAGACTCATACTCAGTCAAGGCTGGATTCTCCACCATACCAAGCTTGTCTCAGAAGTATACAAACTTTATCCTGGTGAGAGGCTTGGTGAGAATATCTGCCGTCTGCTCATCAGTGCTAATGTACCTCAACTATCTGACCTTCCGTGATACCATATCTCTGATATAGTGGTACTTGATCTCAACATGCTTGGATTACGTCATGAAACAGGATTGACAAAAGCTTCACACAACTCTGATTATCACTATGAATAATAGTAGGCTCCATTGATTGTCCAACCAATCCTGCAAGGAGCTTACGAAGCCACACTGCTTCCCGAGTTGCCATGCAAGCTGCAATGTACTCAGCCTCTACTGTACTCAATGCTACAGAAGACTGCTTCTGTTGCGCACCAGAAAATCATAGCGGAACCAAAGCGGAAGCAATAGCTAGATGTGCTCTTTTGATCTGTGACACAACCCAATCAGAATCAGTGAAACCAAGTAACTTCAAGTGCATACGAGTATACTTCAGCCCATATCCAACTGTGCCACGCAAGTATCTCAGGATATGTTTAGCTGCAACAAGATGTATCTGTCTCGGATCACACATAAACTGGCTAAGTGCACTCACTGCATAGCAAATATTAGGTCTAGTGTTAACTAGATACATCAAGGATCCAATCAGCTGTCTGTACAACGTAGGATCCACCAAATCTGAACTAGCTGCAGCCTCCTTCAATTTATGAAGATTGGTCTCCATAGGAGTAGACATGGATTTGCAATCCATCATGCCAAATCTCTTAAGTATATCAATGGTGTACTTCCCTTGACTTAGAATCATACCATCTGACTTCTGCCAGACTTCTAAACCAAGGAAGTAATGCATGAGCCCAAGGTCCTTCATCTCAAATTCAGAAGTTAAATCCTTCTTACATTCAAGAATCAGGTGATCTTCTCCAGTGAGGATTAGATCATCAACATATAAAACCAAAATTAGTGCATCACCATTGATTACCTTGAAGTAGAGATTTGAATCAGCATCATTCTTCAAGAAACCCAAGCTTGATAGATACTGATCAATCCTTTCGTACCATGCACGAGGAGCCTGCTTAAGACCATACAAGGCCTTCTTCAGCATGCAAACATGAGACTCCTTCCCATGAATCTCAAATCCATCAGGTTGCTCTATGTAAACCTCTTCCTCAATCACTCCATTGAGAAAGGTTGTCTTCACATCCATCTGGTGAATCTTCCATCCTCTAGATGCAGCAATAGCAATGATGGTTCTGACAGAAGCGTAGCGAGCAACAGGAGCAAAAGTCTCATCATAATCAACTCCCTCTTTCTGAGAAAACCCACGAGCCACAAATCTTGCCTTGTACTTCTTCAATGCTTTCATCTGCATCTTTAAGTACGGGCTGTCTTCTCAAAACACTTTATTCTTACCACATTGCAATCTTCACTTCTTCTCAGCAAGTCACTAAACTCCCTCTTGATTCCTACTTCAGAGATTGCAAAGAAGACTTCTGGAAGTGAACTCCCTCTAGCCACCAACTCAGTCTCATGGCTGCAAGTTGTGACTTCATGCTTGAACATTTCTTTGGTCGGCCTGAAGCTCTTTCCTTTTGCATAATCTCTCATTACCTTCATGCTTCTTGAACCATCCTGGAAGCATTATAGAGAGAGATTACAACAATTCACAACTATCCAAAGAAATATCAAGGCTAGAATCATACAAGGTTTACTATTCCAAGTAATAGTATGAAAACATAATAATTTATGAAAAATATTAAAACATGAATAAAGAGATATAATTATCAGCAGTTCAGAATAAAGGGATAAGGAAACTTATCTTTATTGAATTCTGATATGACTTTTCCTTCCATCTTTTACTCTTCTCGAGAGTGCTAAACTCGACACAACAAAAGACAATCTGCACTACAGATTTCTTAAATTCAACATGCAGTTAGCATATTTAATATAGAATCAGGCCCCTCAAGGCATCATATTCCATGCACAAGAGAATGGTATCGATGTGATCATCCTATCACAACGAAAGATGCTGTTCTCTTTTTCATCTCAGAGTCACACTCAGAGATCTTCATAATTAACATGAAACAACTCGCAATGAATAAAATGAAATCTTCAACGGATCTCTATTCTAGTGAACACAATTCAAAAGAAACCACTATCTCTCTCTTTACTACAACAAGATCCAACTAAGAATGATGTAACTCAAACAAAGAATACTTATCTCTTTAAATATTCTGATGGAAGCCTGTAATGTCACGACTGGAACAGCTTCTAACTGGTTCTTCACTCAGCAACAAACTCCATGGTTTCTAAGCTATCCCACAACCTCACAGCCTTATCTGCAAGAGTACTAGGTTGCATGAGGGTTTTCTCAGATCTGCGACCCTTCAAAAGACCCACGACTTGACTATGATGCTCACGTGATCTCCACATGCCAAAAAGATTCCTTTGCGCAATGGTAAAATCCCACACAAGGATATAGCTGACCTCAGTCTCAAAGAATATCACGAACCAACCAGCATAAATAAATATTCGCCCCACTTCCAGAATGCAGATATTGTTCTTTTCAAATCTCCATTATGTTCACAGAGCAGATTAATTAAAATACCATGACCACTTCTAATGGCCCACGATCTCCTATACCAAGTGAATCGCCTCCTGCAGCAAGGGATAATGCCGAATGGGACAGATATTCACTTGAACCCTCAACCTTCAAATCATACACCATCTTGACAAACTGAACAAATGGGATAAGCTGAATGCAATAATCTGATCACGATCCTCAAACCTGGCTCTGATACCATGTTAAATTTAGGTGAACAGATTAAATTGCACAGAAAATAATTCAAAATCAGAGACAATAACACAACAGTTACCCTAGGAAAACCCTCCTCTTGAGGGAGAAAAAACCAGCAACAAAGATCTCTCTTATATTTAATATAGCAGTGACAATATTTCACTTTACAATGAGGTCTAACACAAGACGGATATACAACACTTGACAATCTGGAATAACATATAGCAACTTGCCAATTCACACCTGGCAATATCCGAATTGACTGAACACAGATCTGGCAATATTCGCTTTGCACTGGATGGTCTTCAAACTATATTATCTCCACACTGTGTACAGTTCGCACTGAGTAATGTCTTGGCGCTGAATATGTTCGCCCTGTATCTTGAATTCGCACTTTGCTTAATATATTCGCACTTGATGATATATTTGCACTTGATGATACATTCGCACTTGATGATACAGAACTGATGTAAATAACCTAACTCCACTAGTTGATTACAATGGACGAATCAAGGTGTATATATACAAGTGAATGGGAGAGACAATTCCTTCATGTCGGCCTCTTAAGAAATCGCTTATCTTCTTAATGAAAGTCGGCCTTGAAATATATTAAATTTCTTCTAATAAAAGATCAATTCAATTCTTTTATGTCATCCATAATATGAAATGAGTATAATACAAAACAATGAATATAAATTAAATAGCCAACGGCTATCATTTAATTTATGTTCCCATGATAGAGCTGAGCTAGAAGGAACAAATGAAGCTGCTATGACATTAACATTTTTACTAAGCCTATATCTATCTTTGAATTTAATCCAGGAGATGCCAAGACTTAGTGGTTCTAAAACAACCCTAAAATATTTCCAATCTCACATTTGAACAACCTTAAACCATGGACTTAGGGAACTTTGGAATTGGCTCAATCTTGGGAAGTGATCATAGCGCCCACCAAAGAGGTTGCTAGTTGATAAAAATCCTTGTTTGAAATCTATCCCCATTCCAAATAAACCATGGATTGATATCTTATTAGGCATACCAAATACTTTCTACAATAAAGGTACTTTAAATTTGTATTGCTTCCTACATGATGATGATTAAGTGAAATTTCATTGGTTTCAAGATTAATGTACTTGTGAGACTATAATTCCTAAGGAATAATTTTGAGGCTTCATTACCTTCCAATCTCATTAGTCAAGGGTGTAAGGATGCCCTAGACTGTCCTCTTCTTTTCTCAGATCTGAAAATGCAAGCTTTAGGACATCAATTTATAGTCCTTCAGGTGTTTTTATTGGAACTTCGTTTGTTGATGAGAAAATGCAAATTTTATTGGAGTGTGTGAACACTTTTTCTACATTTACCTCATATACCAACAAACATTTGTGTTATTAGAAAATGAAATAAAGTAAATCAAGCACTCCTATGAAATATTGAATCATGTTTCATAATGCAAAAAAGACATCAAAAAATCAAATAAACTAATTGAGAGCACAATAACATGAATCAAACCCTATCTCATAGTGGATTGGTGCTTCTTTGATGTGGAAAGAAGCCCTTTCCCAATCCTTGATAAGCTTATAATATGATGAAGATACAAGATGATAAGTGATCAAGTTGTAGTTGTGGAGGATTAAATCAATAGAGAGGGTCTCTATTTATAGAATAAAATGATAGAAGAATGCAAGATAGGAGGAATGTGGGAGAAAAGATAATCCAATGGCATTGTGCCACTTGTCAACATTCCAATGGAGGGAGGTTTAGCACATTTTGATCAATGTGCAAGTTTTGAATTTGATGAAGTGACATGTTTAGGGGGGATGAAGGGTGAGTTAAATGCCAAGTTTGAATTGTGTAAGAGACATGTAAGAGCTCTTAAATGCTTTGTTGGATGGACAAGTCATGTGGGAGGGAAAATTCAAATTGGGAGAATATTCCCTCAAAGATGCCATTTTGAATGAAGAGGAGGAATCAATACATCAATTAAATTGATTTATGTGCACATGTTGCAAAATCTAGAGAAAAGAGGATTAGGATTAGCATTAATCATGGTTTGATTAATTTAAGTGAATATTAGGAGATTTTGACTTTTGACTTAGATTTTAGGATTAAAATAAATCAAAATGAGAAGAAAATGATAAAGATTTGATTTATTTAATTTAAATGAATGACTTTAGGAGATTAATTAAATAAAATTGATTTATTTAATTAAAGAGATAACTTAGGAGATTAATTAAATAAACTTGATTTATTTAATTAAAGAGACGAATATGATGATACAAAGATGATTAAGGATGACATGGAATTAGTGAATCCGGATTAGATGCATGATGCCAATTTTGCATGTCTACAAAGTGCATGAATGAAAAAGTAGCCTTCAATCTTCCTTCAACTCACTTTAGATCTACAACTTGCACACATGAGAGGAGAGGAAGGGTTACAGTGCCATATAAGGGATTACCTCATTCAAACCTCATGTTGGTATTTCTACCTCCAAAATGGAAAATTAAGATAAAAGATAGTGTATCCTTTGATGGATAAAGGCTAATTGAAAAATAAGTAATGAATTGGAAACTTTCTGTAACTCACCACTCAGATTTGATCTCCTTGATGGACTGAAGTCACACTCATCACCTTCAAGGATCAATTGTTGCTTAATTTTTCTTGATTTGATGACCTCCAAGTGTTAGTACACATAAAAAATGCATGTAAACATGAACACAAACTCACATAACATATTACATGATGCTTGAATGTTGCAATAATCTTGATAAATCTACTCTTGATTGCTCTTGAATGATTTTTATAGGTATAATGCATGCTCTCAAAAATTGCTTGTTGTTCTTAGGATTAAAATTGTGAAAATGACTAGGTATTTATATGAAATTCTTCTAATTTCTTGAAAATTAAATATTGATAGATGACATTTAAAATTCAAAATTAAAATAATAAATTATCGACACCGACATATTCAAATTTGGGGCCACATTAAGTAGTCTAGGGTGTAGTATGCCCTAGATTGGATTCCTTCTTTTTAGGAATCAAAAGTGTTGTGAGAAAATATTAAATACATAGTTTGAATTTCTATGTTTGATTCTCCAATAGTGTTTATAAAAATGGGCCATTGATGCATAATAGGTCTAAGCACACAGGGGGAGAAAAACCTAGTGTGAAATTTTCAAGGATGATAATTGTTGATGCTACACTTAACCCCCACTTTAGTGAGAGTATGAACATATGCTCAGACTCACACTAAGTTAAGAATATGTCAAGATGGGTTCAATTATCCAAATATTGAAGAGATAAGATGAAAATGAATCTAGGGGATGTGCTAGCCCCCAAGATTCAAGATTCTATGGCAAGAAAACATAAGGAAAAATGAGCACACATGTATGAGATGTAATGTAGAATGGAAAACATGCATGATGAAAAAATGAAATTAAATATAAAAATGTGCACAAGATGCAAACAAAACATAATGTACACATGCAAAGGAGGGTATGACAATCATGGACTAGTAAGATCCACAAAATTGTTACTAGGATCCATACCAAAGGAATTCATGATTCAAAGGCTAACAAAGTATGATATTTTCTAGGTGAACCATGAACCAAAGCACCACAAGCTAGTGAATTTCGATATTCACTAGGTGATATTTCTAAAAGTAGCTAAATGAGAAACACACAAGGACTAGAGAGAACTGGTTTTCACTAGGTGTGTAACTATGTCAACCATACCAAGATTTATAGCCCTAATAAATCTGATAAGGTGCAACATAGATGATCAAAATTCAAAGAAAATTCATCACTAAGTCTAGCATGTGTGAACAAAGTGAATCACATAATGGAATGCATGGCCCAACCTTAAAGTAATTGCTAAAACTCAATTGTGAGCAATTGCTTTAAGGTAGAAGAAGGATGATAAATTATGCAATATGAAAAAAAAGTTAATGAGAGCTTATTGGAAAACCCTATGCCAAATGTTATGTTCCCAATAGAGCTAACTCATGAAAAGGGGTTTCCTCCATGAAAAATCCACCTATGTTCAAGAAAAAAAATGACACATAAGTGATCCATGGATTTGAGTTCTTTATAATTTTTGTTAATATATAATATGATTAAGCTCAGAATCAAACTTGTGAAACTATAAACATGGTGGAAGAAATACACATAGATATGAGAAAAAAAACTTTTGGGTCAACATGAAAGATACCTAAATGTCTTAATGCCTTGCATCATCCCCAAAATGAAGACATAAGACAATAACAAATTTTTACAACATAAAGAAGAATGGAGATACAAATAGAAGGATTTTACTACATATTCATTTTCTTTGTATCCTTGTGTCAACAAGAACAACAAGGTCCATCTAAATAAAACTAAAAAATATAAATAAATACCAAGTATCACATCATGGGAGATCACATCATGTGAAAGCAAGCATACATAAACACATAAAACATACACAAAGGGTATTTTACACGCAAGCTAATCTAAAGCAAATTGTCTGCATCTTAGTCTTTCTTATCATAAATGGAAGGAAGATAATATGCCAGAGGTACTACTACAAGTGCCATACAAGGAGTATCACCATGCTCAACACATGGTAGATCACTCTCCTTAGGAGGAATCTCATGGTTTCCCCCATCTAAATCCATATATTTGGAGAAAAAAAGAGATAATTCATTATGCACTTGTTCTTCTATCTTGGCTTCTTCATCTTCACTACCCAAGTTTATCACAATAGGCGGCTTATGACTAATATCATCCATATCATCACTCTTCATTATTTATTTAGGTTGACACATGTAAGGTTAAATTGTATGGTTTGGTGAGGGTGGCAGAGTGGAACCAATTGATGATGAGGATGATGGGCAAGAGGCAATTCATCTAATTTGGTTTGGACTAGTGGTTGGTCAATTTAATTATTTTTAGAAAACTGGCGAGCTATGGAAAGATGTATATGCTTATTATCTTTAGCACATCTATTTCTTCTCACATAAGTTTTAACTTTCGAAGGATTAACCAAGGTATCTTTGAATATAGGTCTCTTTTCTTCCTTTAGAGGAATAATAGGGACCTCTACAGGTTGGGAGATCACCATGCTCTTAGGTAAATAAACTTGTTTTTCTTGGAGGCACAAAGCTAATTATAAGATTATCCCAAGTTGGTCTTTTATATGATGGTGGAGGTGGAATTTTACCATATGCTAGGCGATCAAGGGAGGAGACCTGGTTTGCAATTAGGTTCCTCCACTACCTTTGGGGTAGGATAAACATCCATTAAAGTCTCAGTAGGTTGATGAACCTTAAGTGAGATATTACTAAGGGACAACTTTGTTATATGCTTAGATTTAAATTTTAGATATGCTATGAAAATTTGATCTTTTCGAGGTTTAATAGGTTCAAGGTAAAAGCACAAAGTTGTGTCACACTTTCAGCCAACTTATCAACACAACTGAATTTAAGTATTTCTAACTAAAAATCAATTTTGGTCAAACATACTATCTAGTAAGATTCATTCTAACTAAGTTAGATACTTCCACAACTTTTTCAACTAAAATTGTTGGCTAAAAATATATGGAGCACCACTTTGAGTCCAATTTACCAAAAAAATAAAATTATTTGAAAAACTTGAAGTTTCAATAACTCCTGCTAATGTAAATAACATTTTTTAAAAAATATAAAAATACCCTTTTGTAGATCCATAAGTGTAGTTTTCAAAAATATATTTATTTTAATAGTTTAATTTTTTTTAATATTTTATTTTTATTTTTACTAAAAGTAGGTTATCGGACAAAATATTAAGTTGATTACTATGCCAAGAAAAATACTAAAACTTATTAAAAAAATAGAAAAAATATGATGCACTAGATAAAAGAATCTATTTCAAGATGGTATAATTTTTTTTCTATTTTAAATAAATATTTAATATGAAAGTTGGCGTTCAATGAAAACCATTTTTTTATTCACACATTTTAATATTTATTTAAAAATATATATTTATCAAAATTGGAAAAAATATATCCATGCACTAAAATTTCAAGTTATAAATACACAAAAAAAAATTGAAAGAAAAAAAAATTTACTATAAAAGTTTGATGTCCCATGCAACTTCATTTTTCAACATTTTATCAACAACTAAATTATAGTGTTAATTTATTAAAACTAGTTTAAAATATATATATATATTTTAATTTAAAATACAAACATAAAATATACTAAAAAATACATATTTTACTAGTTTACATTATTTCAAATTCAAAACATATATGCTACTTTTTAGTGATTCAAGTTTAAAGGTTGGATCAACGTTGGTTGTTTCCTTTATAAAGTGTGACACAACTTTGTGTTTTTACCCTTCAATCTAGGTTGAGGCCAAAAATAATCTAATGAAAATTTTCTAAGAGAAGCTAAATGTTTGAACCATCTATGAAAAATTGTATGTATTTTATTTTCAAATGGAAACTTTATGCACTTATGTATAATTGATGGGACCACATTCATTGAGTGCAACCATGAATATCCTAATTTCAAATAGAATTTGCTTGAAATTGGGATAATGATGAATGATACATCTAACTATTTTGGTACAACTTTGAGTGGGAGAGTTATCGAACCTATTATGGGGAAAATAAAACCATCATAATTTTTCATCCATGCTTTTGATTGCTCATAATTGTCTAAAGGTAAACCCACAAAAGTGGTTTACAATTTGAGTGAGGAAGAAAAAGTGTAAAAATGTCATACCAAAATTTTGGTTTTGGGGTTGAATGAACCTGGTTGGGGTTTGAATGAACCTTGGTTTGTGAACCACCAATGCAAAGTGGACCCATCTAGCCAAAAAAAATGAAAACCCTTTTTGAAGGGGTTCGAGAACCTGAAGTGAACCCCCCTTTTCCCACCCTCTGCTCCTGCCACAAAACCAGAATTTTTCCCTTGAAGCTCAAGTTGAGGAATGAAAATGGAGGAGAATTCACAAATCCAACTAGAATTAATTCCTTGGAACAGGCTATCCAATGAATATAATTTTAATATGTTTTGGTTTTATTATGTATTTGTTTTTTAGTTTTATTAAACATAGGTTTTTCATCAAAATGAAGGTCTCTATACGTACATGTGGAAAAATGATTATAAAAAAAAATCAAAAATATGGGTGCACTAGATGTTGAAGTCCTTGATCCAATAAAAAATAAAAATTTAATTTTTGTGTATACAAAAAGTTAACATTATCTGGTCGCTATATGCAATTGTAATTGGTTCGACTTTGAAACTTGATTAAAGAAAAAATATTCAATAAAAAACTATCTAACCAAGTGCAAGCACTAGATATCAGAGTTAAAAACTAAATTTGAAAGAATTAGAATTTTATCCTTCATGGAAAAAAAGTTATGCATTATACGGTGTGATCACTTTTTAAAATGTTGTTTTCTAAAAAACCAGGTTTTGTGGGAGATGGAAAAAGAAGTGCAATCGATTCCAAAAGTTTTGAAAAAAAAAATTTTAGAATCTAAAGAAAAATGTGATGAGACTCTAGTTTGCATCATTTCAAATTCCCATGGTTTAGCCTATAGGTGCCCAAATGTGAAGATTTAGTTAAAAAAATATTTCAATGTCGGTTTGGCCAAAAATTGTAAACCACTATTGTGGGATCACCCCTTTGAAAATTTTATGCATAAATAAAAATTAATTAGTGATCATATTCTCTAAATATGTGGGATCAATGAGTATTACCCTTGTGGGTTTGTCACAAATATGGCTAGTGATGTAGAGAGGACCATCAAGTGCTTGTATGGATGCACCATTATGATTAAAAGCAGTATCTTTTAACAAAGTGGTTCAATCCCTATGAGGTTGAACTTAGGTTGTATTTATCATGTTAGACATACCATAATTTTCTTTAACATTATCACTACATTGCACAAAGTTGGATGAATGATTTGGTAACAGATTGGTGAATATTTTCAAGTTTTGGTTAGGTGGAAAGATTGAATTATTTCCTTTGTCACTAACACCAGATAACTAGATTTGATTAGAATCAATGGGTTCTCACACATAGTGCTTAAGACACATGCATCATTACATATCGTGTCTAGGTGTATAGTGATGTTGAAAAAATTATTTTGCATTAAAATTTGGTGGTAAAGGTTTACTTTTATCAGTTGGCCTAGTCATAAGGAGTTGAATTAGATTATTTATTAATAATTGTAACATTATCACATGAAGAGAATCAAGAAACTGTGTGATTGTCTATCTCTTGGTAGAAATTGATAAGGAATGTTACTTGTGGTGGCAAGATGTGTTTCAATATTATTGGTAGTTTGAGGAGTGTTTATTTTAATGTTTTTTTTTTTAAAACTTTTTGAATGATCTAGGTAATTGTTTTGAGTTACAGATATAAATTGACTGGTAGGGTTCAATGAAGGTGTCCCTTCATAATTAATAATCAATGTCTAGTAATCATGAAGAGTAGTACATAATTGTTTAAATTATGGATACTTCATCAACAATATCTTGTCTTGATTGTTAGGCTACAAATTTCCTATAAACACACTTTAAATATCAGCATCAAGAAGACTATAGGATATTTGTGAGTAAATTGATTGATATCATCCCATAAAGTATGTTATCTTTTCCTCAACTTCATGTTTACAATGCACTAAGTCCATTAATTTCACTTGGGGAGAAATTTTTTCTTGAAAATGTTCGAGAAATGTACTAACAAGCTGGGTGAATGAGTCTATGGAGTTATTTGACTATGAGAAAAACCATTCCAAGGCCATATATTTCAATTATCTAATAAATCATTTAGCTAGGAGATTGTATTAAAAGATGAAGTTGCTACACAATTTAGTAAAATCCAACACATGGTTGTTAGGATTTCCTTTACCATTGTATTTGCTAACTTGAGGTATCTCAATGTTTTGAGGTATATGTGTTTTCAAGATAGCAATTAACAAAGGATTATGTGTAAGTTATTGTAGAGGTTAACCATCTTGAATTTGATTAAATTTTGAAATTTATTGTTGAAGTGATGTCACATTTTATAGAAGATGGTTTATCACTAGATCATTTGGTGACATGTTTTGAGAGTTTGTTGAGTAGGGTGAGCTAGAGTGACTAACCAATGGGTTACTATGTTGCATGTTTATGAAATATGATGAACATGGTGGTATTAAAGGTGATGTGAAAAAGATATAAGGATTCACATTAGGAAACCATAAGCTTTTGTTTATGCCATTGATATATTAAATATGGATGATGCTACTATTAGTGGTTTAAACATGGGAATAGAATGTATGGTTGTAAGAGAGGAAATTTGTTTTCCTACATAGCTTTGAGCATTTGTGAATTCTTGAGTGCAACTACCTACCATAAGGATATTAGCATCTAAAATGTGAGCTATACTATGCAACACTTCTATTCCTTGAGAATGGTTTATCAACATTCTAAGGCTGTCTACAATAGGAACTATCTCTCCCGCTAAGGATTCAATGCTTAAATAATATTGAATGCCTTCTAAATCCTTGTCTAATTGATTTAACTTATATTTAGAAATGTAGGTAATAGCGGTTTCTAAGTGTACCGTAGAAAAAAGGAAACTTGCTTGATTTGGGAATAGTTGATGTTAAATTAGACTTAATAAGGCCTTGATTTAGTGTTGCGAGGTTTTTTTCTCATCCACACTAGGTCTTGGACCATTGTAAATTGAATAACATGTGTTTATTGATGTCTTGTGAAGGTATTGTAAAGTGTTGTAAAAATAAATTCACACTTGTCTAGACTTAATGAACCCATTTTCCTTTAATTCAACATTATAAAATATATTTAATTTCATCTTCACATCAATCTAGAAGGCTTGTGAAATAAACTTAACTTTAAGCTAGTGTTGTAATGTGTTTTACACATTCACATTGGTTATTGTCCCTTCCTAGGCTAAGTGGACCTCATTTTAGTGTTGTAAAGTGTATTTAAATCACACTTTCACATTGAATTATGTCTCCCAAGCCCTAATTGACCTTTGCATCATCATTAATAGGCCCCTATGACCCCATATTATGCATCCCGAGGCAATATTTGATGAAATACCCCAAAAAGTCACCATAAAAACCTTATTTCCTTACTTCCTAGCATCTTAGCTAGAAAATGGGCCCCACTGGGACTGATTCGCCCAAGGTGGTGAATGAGTCCCATTTGGCCCATTTTTTACTTTTGAGCAAGAAATTTTAGAATTTAAGTTTTATTTCTCTTCATGTCAGCCTTAGGGATTCTATTAACAAGAAAATAAGGTGAATTGCTTATAAAATCAAGTCTCTAAACACTAAATCATAACCATTCTTCATTATTCATCCATCATTCTTCCACTTTAAGTCAAGCAAGTTAAGGTTTCATCATTTCAAGTCATTAAAATAGTAATTTTCAGACATTCAAGGGAAAATTCTTCATGTTTTGCTAGAAAAATTCAAGATCAATCATCATGAAAAGGTAATAAATCGATTATTTCATGCTTCATTACATTATTTCTCCATTTGGTTTAATTACCTAAAGGGGTTTGACCAAGGCAAACCCATGCCCTAACATTCAACATTTCTCCTTCTTGTCTTGTGTTTTGTAGATTTAGGCATCTTGGAATCTTGGGAAATAATTAATATTGAGTTTGAAGTTTTTAAGTCTTCTCTTCATTGTACAAAGGAAAAATATCAAGAAGAAGTGACTTTGGACCGAAAATTAGAGTTTTGGAGCCGGAGACACGTAGATAGGAAAAGTACAAAATATGAGAGCTCCTATTTCCTCTTTTGGATCTTTAGAAATTCAAAAGTGGACTCATTCACCATAAATTGTGAATGAGGTCCCATTTCTAGGCATGAACAGGGTTTTCTACAATTTTGGATACCCTTTTGTCCAAAACAGGTTCTGGGTCAGTTTCACAGAACTTGGACTAATTCGCCCAGAATGGAAAATGAGTCCCAGTAGGAAAAATTTCCAGCATCAAAAGCATTTTAGAAGTCATTTCCTATCTCCATCAAGTTATTAGGTGCAAACTTTCAGTTTCATCAATTTATGTTGCAGTTTGCTTTTATTTCTATGTGTTTTTGCATATCACAATGTGTTTTCCAACAAGTTGCATTTCAATAGTTTCCACTTAATGATCAATCTATTTTATCATCTTTCTGCATTTATATCATTGAATTTAGGCATATTTTCATCATACATTCATTAATTTGAGTGAACCACCTAGATTTTGGGTGTGGGATCTATCTCTTTCCTTTTGGTTTAATACCCTAATTGAGCAAAAGAGAGTCATAGCATTCTACCACTTTAAAATCTTTGGTTCACTAGGTCCACATAAATCTTATGTTGTGAAGTGGTCATGGGTAATATGTGGTGAGAAATGAAATCCAAAATGGAATGGGTTAAAGCCATACCTTTTGTGAAAGAGTTAGAGTACTCAAGCTCCACAACATATGTAGTTACAATGCAGAATGTCATAAGTCTATAACTTCATCCCATAAAGCTATTAGTAGTAGGATAACAAGTCATGAAGCTCATATAATTTTCAAAACTTTTATGTAATCCTAGTATAGGGGAAAGGTTCAAGACAATCACAATAAAATACATAGAGTAAAAAATTAGAAGGAAAAGCCACATAGAAGACATATAGACATGTTTGTGACCTAAATTTGGGATTGTAGACACTAAAAATTGTCCTAGGCTTGCGATTTCTAAATTCTCTATCATTTCCCCTTTTGTCTTTGCTAATTAAATAATTTTTAATTATTTAATTATTTTCTAAAGTCATGTCTTCTATTAATTAAATAATTTTAATTATTTAATTAATTCATTCCTACTTTTATTTCTTGCTTGATTAATTAAATAAATTTTATTTATTTAATTGCGTCACTAATTAAGTCCTCTTCTTTCTAAAATTAAATAAATTCTTATTTATTTAATTTTTGTCCACTATCCACTATAATTAAATAATTATTTTAATTATTTAATTATTCATTGGCCTCTTCTCTCATAAATTAAATAAATTTTATTTATTTAATTTGGTCCACTCTCTTGAATTTTGAATTAAATCATTATTTAATTCAAAATGATTCCTTTTCTCACATTCTTCTATAATTAAATAATTATTTTAATTATTTAATTATTCATTGGTCACCTAGATTAAATAATTTTAATTATTTAATTTCTCCTATCACCTCTTTGTCCATGCCAATCTTATCTTCCAAATCAAATCTTATATCTTGACATCTCATTTAATTTTAGCCCTTGATTGAATTATCTTATAATTCAA
>VDFB02193867.1:597829905-597962718 GCA_007258455.2 Sequoia sempervirens | reverse complement strand
AAACTACTAAGTCATCAAGGTTATATGAGTAAGAGAATAGGGGATGTTTTATATGGGGGAGTGCCCCAACCATCTAGGAAATATTGGCTATCAAGAATGGGCACCCAATCTATAATGGTATAATCTATGTCCACATGGCGAGAGAGATTGGCCACATTGTTTGAGATTAGGAGAGCCCTATGAGCCATATCTAGAGCTATGGCTATGGTTACAATGGCTCCCATGTGGCAAAGAGCCATCCTTCCTAGCAAGAGAAGGCAACAAGCAAGAAACTATACGAGGTCTATTAGCTATGTTTTGAATGAGAGTCTATGAATGCAAAACTTCCAAAGCCACTTTATTAGCCTAGACATATATTTGTAGCATAACATTAGAGAGAATATAATATTTGTTCTAATATACATAGAAAAATGCTTGTCCATAACAAAACATGAGAAGATATCACAATTTATATCTTTCAAAAGAGAAACAAACTTCACTATGGAACCATTGCCAAATTTGAATGTATCTCACTAGTATTTTGTACTACTCTACTAATAGATTCATATGCCATGAAAAGGGTTGTGGCTTGAAAAGTTTTAAAAAATCATGTGTTCATCTCTATGCAACTTGGGCTAATGGGAAGAATTATAAAAAAATCTTGAGAGTTTCAATTTGTCCACATAAAGCTTTGATAGAGGGGAATGGAAACACATGTGTATGATATGAGTTCCAATAGGAAGAGTCTAATACAAGAGACACAAAACTAGTTTGGGTTTCACAAGAGTACGAATTTGTGGATTGCAAATTCCACTTGGCATTGAGCTTTCAAACCTATGAAAAATAAAGAAAAATCAAGGAATATTTATTAAAGGGTGTCTAATTTCTAAGAGGAATGTTTAGATATGATTTTCAATCCTTCAATCATGGCTTTGTAAAATACATTCTAATTGTATGAATTATACCAAGAGGAACTAATTCCAAAAATACTATTGAGAGACTCTAGCTCTTTGTTACTAAGCCTATATCTATCTTTGAATTTAATCCAAGAAATGCCAAGACTTAGTGGTTATAAAAAAAACTAAAATATTGTCAATTTCCCACATTTGAACAACCTTAAACGATGGACTTAGGGAACTTTGGCAATGGATCAATCTTGGGAAGTGATCATAGTGCCCACCAAAGAGATTGCTAGTTGATAAAAATCCTTGTTTGAAATCTATTCCCATTCCAAATAAACCATGGATTGATATCTTATTAGGCACACTGGATACTTTCTACAATAAAAGTACTTTAAATTTGTATTGCTTGCTACATGATGATGATTAAGTGAAATTTCATTGGTTTCAAGATTAATCTACTTGGGAGACTCTATAATTGCTAAGGAATAATTTTGAGGCTTCATTACCTTCCAATGTCTAAAAATTCAACTTCCACTCAAAGCCAATCCTTATATATACCTGTCAATCAAGCCAAGACCACTAGAGTCGTGGGGAAGGAAAACAAATTCTTGGGGAACTATATGAATTCATTTTTCCTTTATCTAAAGAGGCCTAGATAGAATCCTTAAGAAAACATTATAGCTTTTGATAAGAGGCATTAGAAGGGGTCCAAAAACACGAGTAGTAAATATGAGTAGCAACAAGCACTTTAGAGAAAATCTAGAACATCCCAATAAAGAAAAGAGGTTTGGCAACCCAAAAGTCCAATTATTTTTCAATTCATAAGAACACAACTTGCCAAAGAGACAAAAATGATAGTAAGGCAAAGGAGATGCCAAGAAACATAGACACCTTATTGTGAGAAACCCATTTCTATCCATAAGAATTGTACCAAGAGGGTTTGGGTTGGAAAGAATATTGAAAACATTACATTTTTTGCCACTCAATTCTAGAGCTATAAGAAAAGAAAAATGCATTTATTTATGCTAAAAATCCTAGCTCACATTAGTCTATTCCTCCAAGCTAGAGAGGAATGAATTACTAGTGAATTGGTCATTAACAAGTTGGAGAGGAGATTTAGTTAGTGAATTACCTTTCACTCAATACTAAGAGTCTATATTGACAAGAAATTATTCATATTCTTCAACAACCAATATATAAAGAGATGGGCCCAAGGATAACCTAAAAAATAGACTAAAAGATCTCAAAAGATGAATATTAAAAAAATTATTGGTGAGGTAAGTAGAGGCATTTGCCAAAATAATTTGAGTAGATTAAAGATAATTGGGGCCAAAATCTAATTCCTTAAATAGGGTGATGATGAAAGGTCATTATGTCTGTTCATGAGCCTTTGTGAAAACAATTATGATGAATATGGCCTAGATTGATGTGATTTTTGGTTGATTCCATATCTTCCTAAAAAATAATAATGTTGTCAATGATATGGTATCTTTTGATGAACCCAGTCTACTTTGTTAAGATAAAAAGAACAACCAAATTGTTGAAACAACTCAAGAACCTTGTCCATTATTTTGTAGGTGTTATTAAAAAGAGTGATCAAATTCCAATTACAAATTTCTTCAAGATCACTAGTCTTTGGTATGAATTTATAATTGTGATAACCCCTAAATAAATACTAGAGAAATCTTCTTGATAAACATGGTAGAGTTTGGGATTCACTATATCCCATTGTCTGGTAGGGAAAAGGATGAAGACCCTCTTCCCCAAATTGGTTTATTTTCGATTAAGGATGACCTCAAGGGCCACTTGGATATAAACCCATCTGAGAGAGCCACAATGATGGATTAGAGCTTTAATCCAATTATTTTTTTATTTGTGTAGTGGGTGTGAGTGATGTGAATTTGAATGATAAATTTCTAAATGCAATGATCTAACTATGAAAATTGTGCAAACACAATGATCTATTAAGATTTATGATAAACTAGATGTAGATATATAAATTTTAGTGCCAAAAATGAGGAAGGGAGACATAAATCCACTTGTCATGTGAATATGAATTTAATCTCACTAGTCAAGGGTGCAAGGATGCCCTAGACTATCCTCTTCTTTTCTCAGATCTGAAAATGCAGGCTTGAGGACATGAATTTATAATCCTTCGGGTGTTGTTGTTGGAACTTAGTTTGTTGATGAGAAAATGCAAATTTGATTGGAGTGTGTGAGCACTTTTTCTGCATTTACCTCAAATACCAACAAACATTTGTGTTATTAGCAAATGAAATAAAGTAAATCAAGCACTCCTATGAAATAATGAATCATGTTTCATAATGCAAACAAAACATCAAAATATCAAATAAACTAATTGAGAGCACAATGACATGAATCAAACACTATCTCATAGTGGATTGGTGCTTCATTGATGTGGAAAGAAGCCCTTTCCCAATCCTTGATAAGCTCCAAATATGATGAAGATACAAGATGATAAGTGATCAAGTTGTGTAGTTGTGGAGGATTAAATCAATAGAGAGGGTCTCTATTTATAGAATAGAATGATAAAAGAATGCAAGATAGGAGGAATGTGGGATAAAAGATAGTCCAATGGCATTGTGCCACTTGCCAACATTCCAATGGAGGGAGGTTGAGCACATTTTGATCAATGTGCAAGTTTGAATTTTTAATTTGATGAAGTTACATGTTTAGGGGGGATGAAGCATGAGTTAAATGCCAAGTTTGAATTGTGTAAGAGACATGTAAGAGTTGTTAAATGCTTTGTTGGATGGACAAGTCATGTGGGAGGGAAAATTCAAATTGGGAGAATATTCCCTCAAAGATGCCATTTTGAATGAAAATGAGGAATTAATAAATCAATTAAATTGATTTATGTGCACAAGTTGCAAAATCTAGAGAAAAGAGGATTAGGATTAGCATTAATCATGGCTTGATTAATTTAAGTGAAGATTAGGAGATTTTGACTTTTTACTTAGATTTTAGGATTAAAATAAATCAAAATGAGAAGAAAATGATAAAGATTTGATTTATTTAATCAAAGAGGATGATGTTAGGATCAAATTAAATAAAGTTTGATTTATTTAATTTAAATGAATGAATTCGAGAGATTAATTAAATAAACTTGATTTATTTAATTAAAGAGATAACTTAGGAGATTAATTAAATAAACTTGATTGATTTAATTAAAGAGACAAATATGATGATAAAGAGATGACTAAGGACGACATGGAATTAGTGAATCCGGATTAGATGCATGATGTCAATTTTGCATGTCTACATTGTGCCCCTCTTTGAAGCAATGTACTTGATGCATTGATTTAAAGAATAAACTTATTGTGATCAAAATTAAAAAAAAATTATCTTTTTTGGATGCCCCAGCAGAAAGAAGTATACTAGTACATTGCCCCCTCAAAAGATCAAGCGAAAAGATTCGATTTTAGGGTCAATCTCATGACAAAGAGGTTCAAGATGGACATATGGATGGTTATGATGATGATGCATATGAGATGGTTTTAAGATGATTAAAATAACCAATCTATATTATCCTAAACAACTTAAATGATGATATGATGTGATGATGCCTATATGATTATGCAATGAATGTTTTATGCAAATGTATGGTTTTAAGAGATTCTTAGACTAATAGATCTATATTATGATTATAAACATGTAGGTGAGATGATTAGTGTTTCTTATATGATATGATATGATATGCAATATGCTGATGGTTTGTGGATGTAAGATGGATGCATTGGTGATGATGATTACTTGATCATGACATGATGTTAGCGTGAAAAAAAAGAAAGAATAAATGAGATGATGACAAGAAGATTCAGGGTATGTGCAGGATCATGATGGGTCAAAAAGTGGCGATATGATGAGTTTTTGTAGGGTATGTGGTTGATCACTTTTTTTTACCCAAAATTGATGAAACGAAAAGGGTTTTTAAAGGAGATTCTTAGCTTTCCACCAATATAAATTATGCTTTACTTTGAATTTAATAAATAATTATTATTTATTTTCTATTTCAATTACAACTAAAGTCCTGATTGATAGGCTGATTGAAAAAAATCTATAGCTTTCAAACAGTGTCACATTTTTTGAATAGGAAACATGCGTCACATTCTATGCTTCGCATACTATAGGATTAAAAAAAAAATGAATTTCATGAATTTTTGACCAAGGTGGTTAGACATACGAGTTTTTTTATATTTTAAAAGTTGTAATAAAAATTCATAATTAATTATTTACATGGAAAAAAATTATTTAAAAATATACATCACATCGGGACATGAGTCCTCTACTAGTATCTAAAATATTATAAGAAAATATTATCATTTTATTTTGGTTAGGGTGGTCATACAGACACCTACTTCTTATTTTTTCCTTGAAATTTAAGTACTACTGCATTGAAATTTCAAATTTTCACTAAATAGTTTAAAAAAAAATTCTAGTAGTTTAGAAATTACATTCAATTTTCTACAAATTCTATTCTTACATATTTTTGAAATAATATAGATAACTTATTCAAATTTTTATGTCAAGTTGCCTAACTTTGATTTTTCTAAATTTTTTGCCACTTAAGGGCATTTCTTTCCATGATGATCTTGCACATACCCTTCAACAAGTCAACTTTATTAGTGATGATGATGAGAAAATAATTATTTTCTTATCAGGAACTAGGATCTTTAAAAGGGCTACTTACCTTATGTTTGATAACGTGCACATAGATACGATGTATCAAGGTATAAAGAACCAGGATGGCGTTGCACCTAGTGTGATGGAATTTGACTCGACAACAGATAGGAGATTTTTGTTCACACTTGACATATGGAAACCTTGTTAGGATGCACCTAACAAAGCAAGTATTCGCCAAGTTATATTACAAGAACGCCCAACAAGCACAATAGACAAAAAATAATGATTGTTGCCCCATTCTTTTCTCTCTAAATCATTTTGACTAGAAATCATCGAGAGGTCATTGGAATGAGCGCAATAAGATAAATAAAAATCAAAGATAAAGTACACAAAAAATTCAATGTTCTCCATACCTCTAGCCAAGGGGATGTGTTTTGTTTAGGATAATAACCAAAACGATTGCCAAAAGATAATGCCCATTGTAGGAAGGATACATCCTAGGACATGTTAGTGGATGGTGGCACGTTGTTTTGCTTATCCAAAGTGTTTTTCCAATAGATAATGCCCATTGTAGGAAGGATACATCCTAGGACATATTAGTGGATGGTGGCAAGTCGTTTTGTTTATCCAAAGTGTTTTGCCAATAGATAATGCCCATCATAGGAATGATACATCCTAGGACATGTTATTGGATGGTGGAAAGTTGATAGGTTGTTCAAAAGGTTGTTGATATAAGGTTGATTAACATGTTTGTGAATGATCAATAGTTTGATTTTGCATTTAAAAGTTTGTTGTTTTGATTTTGATTTTACGTTTGAAGCTTGCTTTTGCTGATTGTTGTGGTTGTTTCTATTTGTATTTTCCAAAGGGTGAGTGTGAAGATTGATTTATTATGGATTAGATTATTGCGAGTGAAAGCGAAATGGGAAAAATGGATCTCAAAAGTTTGGATGTTTTTGATTTTTTGAAATTTTTTTGAGGCTATTTTTGGTATTTTGTGTTTTTTGAATGTTTTTGGATTTTTGGATTTTCTGATGTTTTGACGATTTTTCAAATTTTCAAATGTTTTTGGATTTTTCTGAGATTTTATGAATGTTTTTATATTTTGTGTCTCGGGGGCTAATCAAATATTAGCCTTTCCTACATTTAAGATAAGAGACGACGTAGTTTAGATATCATGTTTTTGACTTTTTCTATTTTTTTTAATGTTTTTGGATTTCGATATGATTTGGATGTTTTTGGATTTTCTTGACTTTTTGAATGTTTTTGGATTTTTCACATGATTTTTTCATTTTGGATAAGGATGTGTTTGATGCTATCAGTGCTCAATTTTGGGATTTTTGTTGAAAACCAAGCTAAGGTTGATTGATCAGATTGATGGATTGATGATGATAACATTGTTGAGGATACACAATAGTGCAAGGATAGTGTTAAGAAACACGATGATTAGTATGGATATCCTTGTTGATGAGGGATTGATGATGATAACATTGTTGAGGATACACAACAATGCAAGGATAGTGTTAAGCAACACAAGGATTGGGAAGGATATCTCGAGATGATGATGAATTGAATGGATTCGATTGATTAGGATTTTGAAGCTTGATTTGGAACAAAAGTGTATGACTGATTTGATGTGATGTTGACATGCAAATTAGATGCGACTGATACTAATTGTTTGGATCGATGTTCGATGGAAGATAATGTTTGATAAGGAACATGTTTTCATCAAAATATGCCATGGGCTAGTGATTTGGATTTTGGTCCACAAATGCTTGACCAATTTGATTTTATGTTTGCCAATGTTCGGATCACCACATAAGTTTGAGGATATAGATCAAGATTTATTCCTGGAGCAAGATGTAAATATCTGCCCCTAGTGTCTAGCAATGTATGGAATGCCATCAATGGATGCCTAGAAAGGAGTATGGATGGATGGATATGGATTATCTTGTGCTAAGATAAGGTGTTGGAACAGAGGATGCTCATTTGTATAGTGCTTCATGGCTTAGATAATGTTGGGTAGGATAGGATCAATGAAAATGACCCCTGTCAAGATGTTTACCATAAGCAAGTGTAAAGTGTATGCCAAACTTTGTCAAGATCAAGATAATCTTGGAAGATGGATGTAGATGAATGAAAATGGATTGGATAAATGCTTAATGGATGAATGGATTTATTATGGATGAGATGGATGGAATGATGGATTTATTATAGATGGGATGAGATGCTTCCACCTGAACTAGTGCATGTAGATGCTTGATTCTACACATAACACCTATTTGCCAAGTTTTCATCATGGTACTTGTACAAAGTGCCACCATAGTGGTTTTCATTGGACGATGATTTTTCTCTTTACTGTTTTCAATCCTTTTTCTGATTTTTTTGGATTTTCTATTTTTTTATTATTTTTTTGATTTTTTTGAAAGATTTTAAGATCATTCTAAACCACTTAGTGGTGCTGATGTAGATTCTTTAGTCATAATGTGCCTTCGGTATCTTTCCTGAAGAAGTTATTTTTCTAAGATACATGCACTTGAATACAAATTTTGAGATTCCTAATCTGCTTCATCAGTACCGGAGTTAACTTTATCTTTGTGCCCACATCACGATAAAGTGCCTTCTAAATCCTTATGATGAAGGGTTGTTGCCAATACATGGTCAATGTGATAATTGGATATCATGTGTGGAGGTGTGGATGGAGTGTGCTTAGGAATAAAAGATGGATTGGTTAACAACTTGGAACCTTTGACTCTCCAAACTTGGGAAGATGAGCAATGACGGGTGGATACGAAAGTGCATGTGGAATTAGGACCAATTGCTTGATATACTTTGTACATTGCTTGAGAATCCTTCTTTTTCTTTTGTGGACATCTTTGATGGATACTTTTCCCTTTTTTATTTTTCCCCATAGTTTCTTTGACTGATGGAGTTTGATAGGGATACTATTTCTTTGTATTCTTTGGTATCCATGTGTATTTGATTTGTCCATTATGATCCTTAGCTTATTTTGCTTTGATAATGTTATTTTTTCTTCGATTCACATCATTCATTTGATGTTGGTCCCAATTCATGGATGGGGTGATAGGTGGATGAAGATTCATGACATGGTTGGTTGTAGTACTAGCATTGGTTTCGTCATAAGGATTCTTCGTGCTCCCTATGTTGACATTTTCTTGAGAGAGTTACCCCTAGTATGGTGGTAGTAGCACCTTTGTTCTTTGATTCTACCCATTTCGAGAGTTCCTTTTTAGAATGCATTCTCTGATAAATTCCCACTATAGATGTTATTTCAATTTGCTACTCTGCTGACTTTGGAATATCCTGTTTTGTCTGGACTATTTCCTTGACAAGATAATATTCATACATGATGTCCTCAATATGAATTTGGGATATATTTGATCCTAATGTTGACAATTCACTTTGAATCTAGGAATTAATAACCTGCTCTTTTTGTGTAATAATGTCAAGAGTAAAGGAATTGTGTTTTGAATGAAGATCATCTACGTGTCCATCAAAAGAAATCATCTCATGGGTAGATGGAGGAGTATGTGCTATGTGGATATGATCATCATTTGGGACATCTTGTATATATAGGAGAGTGTCCATTAGATCATTGTAGTATCTTGGAGATACGAATTCTTGATCTTGATTAATGTTGGAATTATTTTTGACATACTTTGGATCAAGTTCTTGACATGGGTTAGTTTCAAAGGATGGATTTCTTATAAAGGGTTCTTGGATGTCGTAATTAGTCATGGTAAGTGGTTCAATATCCTCTTGATCTTTGATTAGACTTGGATCAAATGTTGAGTTGAAGATTCCTTTAGTATCTGTATCCATGAGGTCAAAGGGTGTCAACATGTCTTGGAAAGGACCATGGCTAGAACTTGGTGAAAGATGTTGATCATGCTTGGGAATAAATTCTTGAGATATGTTCTCTAACTCATAAGGTGATGTAGAGACATTTTCAATATGATCATTGGTCGATGGATCGTAGATTATGTCAATAGGATCAAATAACTCTAGCACTCCTTGAAATAGATCACTAAAGAGTGGCTCTTGATGTATGGTGAGTTGATCATTGGATGGGGTAGAAACATTTTCAATGTGCTCATAAATGGAGAGATCTTGAAATTTTTTTTCAACAATTGTGGTGGAGAGATTGTCAATGGACCTTCAACCATAGGGTCAAGTGATGTTGACATTTCTTGAACTGGATCATTGTTGGGTATTGTTGGTGGATTTTGATCATGATTGAAATGTCACTCTTGATATATGTTGATTTTATCTTCATATGAGGTAGAAACATCTTCAATGTGCTCATTGATGGATAGAGCTTCATCATCGTTTTGAACAATTATGGTGGGGAGATTGTCAATGCTATCACCAGTGGTTGAATCTTCATCGTTGTCCCCAATAGTTATTATTTTTGATCAATAATATCTTGGATGATATTTTTAAGTCGAATACAATCTGATGTTATGTGTCCCTTTGTTTTGTGAAAATCACAAAGGTTCTTCTCCTTATACCTTGGTGGTTTAACTAGGGGTTCTTGATAGTTTTCATAAATGGGGATTTTGATGATATTTTCTTGTACCAACTGTTGCATGACTGATTCGATTGGTCCCCCAAGTGGTGTGTATTTTATTTTGTTACCTTGTGAGATTTTTAATTTAAATTGACCTTGTAGTGATTGAGTTTGGAGATGCGGTGATTGATCTTTGAGATGTGGTGATTGATCTTCAAGATGTGGGGGTTGGATTTGTTGATGTGGTTGATCTTGATATGTAACTTATTGACATTGGAGATATTGTTCTTGATGTGGTTGTGGACAAAAATCAATGCTTTGATGACATGGTTCAACCAATGGAAGAGTGTATTGATTTTGGAGTGAAGATGTGTCTTGGTGAAATGAATCAATTATTTTGGAAAGTGAAGCAATTTGATCTCATAAAATTTGATCTTAATTTTGATCTTGACACCATTGATATAGTTGATTTGGTTTTTGCTCAATGTATACTTGTGGTGTTTGCATGGGATCATGGACAAATTGATTTTGGACAATGTTCTGACTAGGGATGATGCTTAGATTTGGCATGAGAGGTTGAAATTGAACATTGTTGTGGTAGGGAATCACATTGCCTTGATTTATGTAACTTTGATTTTGCATGGTGTTACCTTGACTTGGATCAATACATGGAGTCATTAACATATTGTTTGGACTTTGGACAACATTTGTATGATTCACAAACATATCTATCCTAGAGTTTACCAAGTGTGGATTCAAATTTTTTGTGTTTAAAAAACTTGTACTTGGTATATTCACGTTTGGCATGTATGGATTTGGTGGGATAATGTTGATTTGTTGAAGATTCATGCATTGATTGTTTGATTGATAGATTTGTAGGTTTTGATTTAAATCTACCATAGGAAAAGATGTTCCAAACTTTTGATTGGGCATACTCACATTTTTTGTACCATTGAGGTTTGTAGGAGACAATGATCACATGTACGGATTGTATAAATGTGAGTGTTGACAATCAATTGGAATTGTAAGGCTTTGATAGTTTGGTTGGTTTAGAACAATCATGATGTATGGATCAAGTTTATATTCCATGTTCTTTTGTTTTGACCTTGCTGCAAAAGTGACCTCTAAGGTGTTTTAGGAAATGACGAGATGAAGGATGAAAGGGGTGAATGATATGGGTGTTGAATGTTTAGAGACTTTGGATCAATGCTAGACTTTAGGATTTGATTTTGATTGGTTTTATTTGATTTGGATAATGGAATTGTAAACCCAAAGATGTTAGATGTGATCTTAGGATGAACTTTTTCAAAGGGGTGTTGATTTAACTAGACGTATGAGAAAGGATGCATTCCCATACTCCTAACTAAACAAGGTGATTTTAATTTTGATGATTTACCCAAGTCTAAAAATATGTTTCCAAAGCTCTAAAGTTGCTTGTGGGATAAGATGATAAATGTATGGAATGGATGAAGTGTTTGATTTGATCCTAAATGAACCTAATAGGGACCTTGTTTACAAGACCAAGATAGTGAAGAATATGCTTTTCTCTATGAGTGGTTCAAACCAAAAGACCAATGTTTGCATGGAAAACTATATGACCAAAAGAGACAAAGCACATGTGTGGGGTTCAATTATTTCTTAACTTTTCTTAATGACTTCCTTTTATCACAAACACACTCTTGGTTAGTGTATACATCTAAAAATGGTCATGGTTAATCAAGCTTGTTAATTAATTAAATATGAATTATTTAATTAATCTGCTAAAGTCATCTACATATAAATAAATTTAATTATTTATTTATATCGTTCACTTTTATAATTCTTCTACCTTAATTAAATAAATAAGTTTATTTAATTATTACCATCTTCTATCTTCCTCTTAATTAAATTAAATAGATTTTATAATTTATTTATATTAATTATCATATTATTCTAAATTTGAATATTTGAATTCAAATAATGGAATATTCCTCCAAACACTTTCTTCGTCTCACAGTTAAATTAAATATTACAAATATTTAATTTAACAATTTTTTCTCATTTCATGCATAATTAAATATTTTAAATATTTAATTACCTTGCATTTTCATCTCTCACACATAATTAAATATTAAATATTTAATTATGGAAACTTCTAAATTCATTGTCACATGTAATTAAATAAATTTATTTATTTAATTGTGGGATTTATCTTCAACTACAAAACCAATTCATAACTAAAGATGACAAACGACAAGTTGCCTCTATTTTTGAGTGAAAGGTTTTGTGGGAAGGAAACATCTCCCATTATTCTCTCAACCTTCCATCTTTTTCTCAACTTCCAGAATCTCTCACTGTTCATCTTGACAAGATTGATTTCAATCGTTGATCACATTAGCCAATCAAAAGCTTTCAAAAACTCTATAAATACCCCTACAAATCCAAGCATTGGTTACACACATACACACGCATTAGAGACAGGCGATTAGAATTTTAACATTAATATAATTAGCTTTAGTATTCACAATTTCATAATTTTATATTCTAGCAATCATGTTTAGTTTAAGCATGTTAATCATATCTTAGCATAGTGTTCAATCATCATCTTTAATCTTGTTTTCTAGAAAGACTGTTTGTTGAGCCTAGCACACAATCTAAGAGCAAGCTGGAATCAACAAAAAAATTGGAGATAGAGGACAATGGGACATCATTGAAGAAACTGTTGTTTTAAGAGTTTGTTTATCTTTTAATTAGTTTTATTCAATATAATGTTGCATTGGTGTGTTTTGATTTAATTTTTAATCTACATTTATTATGCACTTAAAATAATCACACAGTTAGCTTTTGAAACTAGATGTCCAATGTCCTAATTCTCTTTCATCCCACAAAGTCTATTATGTGAAAATCTAGAAAAATTGAGGAAAAAGTTTTCTAATGTTGACATTAGTAGGAGAAAATTGAGATGAAATCCAAATGCTTAGAAGCCTCTAAGGATGAGAATCCCAAGGGCAAGCAATAGCATGTGAATTCATTCAAGGATATTTGCTTCTCCTAAAGGGTTTGAGATTTGATGCTCATGTTGAATGTTTGTTTTCTAATGTTTTTGATCAAGCAATGTGTTTTGATTTCAAGAACAATCAGAACCCTATGGATATTTGAGACAATATTTGTTGAGTCCCCACTTGGACAAGTCCAGCTACACCTACTTTTAGTGAATGGTTAGATGCTTGACCCTACTGGCTCCCCTCCACGGCTCAACACTTCTTTCGGGGAAACCAAGCATCAGTACCCATGAATCTCCCATGGCATACCTTCCATCTCTACTAAAAGACGTAAAAGTGTGGGGTGGCTTCAGAACAACCGTTCTTGCACCAACAAATAGATAGGGATTTCAAGGCCTTTCTACACAAGGGTTTTAATTCAGACTTTCCATTCGTGGAGATTGACCCATGTGGCGAGATACCATTGCTACCCTTCTTGTCAGAACCAACTGTGTGATATTGGCCTTTGTTCTAGTACCCACTTTTATATCCTAGTTGGAAATACACTTGGCTTTAGTGTGTTGCTGGTTGGGTCGTTCCCTTGAGTGAATAGTTTTTCCCACAAGGTAGTCCCTCTAAGATAAACAAAAGTGAGCAAACATATTCATAGTTCGATCAATCTTTGTTGAGAAAAAAAGAGAGAACACAAGCAATATGTTCCACTCACACTCACAAGATGTGCTCAATTTTAATCCCAAACTAAAATATGGAGGTAATTACTTTACCCAACTTAAGACCACCAAAAAGCCTTTTGATTCTCAAGATCACCATGAGACGTGAGAGAAGCGCATACGTCTTTTCAATGGTATTACTTTGAGTAAGTAATTACAAGACAAGGTAGCACATGTTCATTTTAAACCCACAAAGCAATAATGACTTCTTTCTGAGCACCAAAGGAAATGTGAAAATTTTCTTGTTCAATTGTTAATCCTCAAACCAAATCTAGTGAGTTTGTCCTAAAGTTCTTTTTAAGCTTTTTGTAGAAAAATTGAAATGTTCTTTTTAGAGCCCAAAAAGATGTGAGTTGATCTAAAACATAAAACTAAAGCATAGAATGGAAGCTCTAAGCATTAAAAAACACTTTATCAACTCCAAATTTAATGCTCAATTCTCTTTAACTCCAATATTGTTCCAAAGATCGTTTCTTATGCTTCAATGTTGCAAGTCCTTTGCATGATCAAAATTACTCCTTCCTATAAAAAATACAAAATTATCACTAATAAGAAGTATGATTTTCAAGGAATCAATGATAACCACATAATAAATATAGCTTCAACTATTCTAAGGGCAGTCTTGCACTTCCTAAATTTTATAGGCAAGTGGGGCTCATGCGCACATAAGAGATGTACATAAGAGGAGCCAGCCCTAGCCCGCCAGTAAAAGAAATCTCTCCAGGTAAGGACTCTGACCAAGAAAAATCTCCTACTATCCAAAGGAACCGTGTGGAGAAGCGATCAAGGTGTAGAAACGTGTGTGTGTAGAAGCGCTTCTCCTGCCCTCATGCGACCAATCTAACTGACCATGCGATCGATCTAACAGACCAATCAATCTATCCTTTCCAGTCTTTGAGCACATAGACTCTTTTAGCACTAAATAGACTCCCACGTGGAGGGGCTCTGATCAATCCAAATACCCAGGATTCACGGAGGAACTACTCACCCTCCTTCCTATATATATATATATATATATATATATATATATATATAGATATAAAATACATCCCGAGCTGAGACATAAAGATTATCACTAATAAGAAGTATGATTTTCAAGGAATCAATGATAACCACATAATAAATATAGCTTCAAACCAATAAAATATTTAAACTTGTCAAGACAAGAAAATGATCTTGTGAGAAATAAAGATCTACAACTATCCTTTGGATTTGATAGGTAATGTTTAATTTTAGTCTATAATAAAGCTTTGCTTGGATTTGATCCCCTTGTGAAAAAGAACACTATTGATTCTTTATGCAAACTGTCATGCAAAGTCTATAATAAAACAAATGACGGTTATTGTATATGCATAAAATTGGTCATGTCTAATTAATCCTGACATTTAATTAAATATTTATTATTTAATTAATTTATCTAAAGTCCTCTACATATGATTAAATTTAATTAATTTGATTATATTGTTCATTCACTTTATTCTTCCACCTTAATTAAATAAATTCGCTTTATTTAATTATTTCACATTCATATGTCTACTTAATTAATTAAATAAATACCCTTTATTTATCTTAATTAATTATCACCTTTTGAATTTAATTAAGTCTTTTGATTTAATTAAATTTAAAATATTTCCTTTCTCCTATTCAAAATCTTTCTTCTAATTAATTAAATATTTTATTTAATTAATTTCATCTACATGTCATTTCTTAAAAAAATAATTAAATATCTTTATTTAATTAATATCCTTATATCTTTTCAAATCATAATTAAATATTTTATTTAATTATGAAATATTTTATTATTCTTCAAATCTTAATTAAATGATTATTTAATTGAGAAAAATCTCCATGCCACCCATAAATAAATAATTGAATTTATAATTCATTATTTATCTTAAATCTTTCGAAAATCCTCTAAAAAGATGATTTTTTATCATGTCATCTTATCTCTTCCATAAATAAATAATTGAATTTATAATTCATTATTTATCTTCTTAAATCTTCCCAAAATCCTTTAAAAAGATAATTTTTTATCATCTCATCTTATCTCTTCCATAAATAAATAATTCAATTTATAATTCATTATTTATCTTCTTAAATCTTTCCAAAATCTTCTAAAAAGATGATTTTTATCATCTCATATTATCGCTTCATATCTTTAATTAAATATCTTTATTTAATTAAATATCCTTCATATCTTTTCAAATCATAATTAAATATTTTATTTAACTATGAAATCCTCCATTATTCTTCAAATCTTAATTAAATATTTTATTTAATTAAGAAAATATTCCATGTCACGAATAAATGAATAATGAATTTGATAAATTCATTATTTATCTTCAAAATCTTTCCTCAATCTCACAAAAAGATGATTTTTACAATTCATCTTTATCATCTCATCTTATCTCTTCCTCAAAAAAGGAAACAAATCTTGCTTTCTGGTTTTCTTCTATTTTTCTCTCAAGTCTTATCCATCTTCAATTGTTCGATCTCCCAGGAATTTTCACAGCCGTTGATCACATCAGCCAATCATAAGCTTTTGAAAACTCTATAAATACCACTGCAAATCCAAGCATTGGTTCTAATTAGAGATTAATTACATTAGAGACGGGTGATTAGCATTTTAGCATTATCAGCTTTAGAACTCATAATTTCGTAATTTTAAATTCTAGCAATCATGTTTAGTTTAAGCATTTTATTCATATCTTAGCATAGCATGCATTCATCTTCAAATCTCGTTCTCTAGGAAGACTATTTGTTGAGCCTAGCACACAATCTGAGAGCAAGTTGGAATCGACAAAACACTAGAGATAGAGGATGATAGGACAACATCAAAGACATAAGATTGAGTTTGCATTCCTTTTATATTTGATTTTCTATTTTGATATAATGTTCTATCTGTGTGTTTGATTTATTATTGTTTTTAATCTACATTTCATACACTTAAAAATTGATCACACATTTCTGGTGCCCACTGTGGGGTCTTTACCCCATTTTTAACATCTACTTGCAGGTTTTTTGACAGGTTTTCACGTTCTGAAGTTCGGCTTTTAAAAAAAAATCACGTTTTAGCGCATTAGTGGGTTCATTTAGCTCATCCAAGGCTTCTTTCAGTGCTTTTGCAAGTCTTTCGGCACATCTAGGAACTGTTTCATCACATCTAGGGAACAAAAAGGCACATCCATTTAGCTCACTTCATTTAAAATTGTAAAAAATATTTTTTTGCATTCTTAGATTAGCACATTTAGGATTTCTTTTAGCGCATTTCAGGTTTTCTGTAGCGCTTATGGGTTCTGTTTTAGTGCTTTGACTATTTGTTTTAGCGCATGTAGGTTTTAACTAAATAGGGTTCTGAGTTTGACGCCTTTCGCAAACAGGATCTTTTTTGGCTTAAAATGAAGCAACCCTAGGGTAGAAATAACAATTTAAAATGAACCAATCCTAGGATAGACATGGATTAAAATGAAGCAATCTAGGATAGTCACCACATAATGATTTTTGTGATTAAAATGAACAACTTGTTTTTGGTGAAGAAACATCTTTACATAGATTAAATCATTGTCATTTGGGTTCTAAAAATAACATTGTCTGCTTTGTCTATGGCAATAGGTCTATGCTCTCCCCTTAACTAGGTGACTAGAATACCAGACTTACCTTTTCATTTTATGCAATTTTAATGCTTTATTACATCCTTTAGAGGGCCCTCTCTTGTGGGAAAAAGTACTCACCTAAGAGGAATGACCCAAGTGGGTTCAAACCAAAGCCAGGTTATTCCACCCCACTATAAAATTTAAAGAAAATCTAGGGAAACCCACTTTTTCCGGTAGTGTGCAAGATAACCATCCCTAAAGCCTTTGTTCTAAAGGTTGGGAGGTCTCTTGAGGGAGTTTATTATTGCCACACCGAATGGAAACCCTGACTATGAACCTAGTGTAGTAGCCAACTATGTTAGTTTTCGAACATCCTGATAATCACAGTGCAAGGGGAGGGAAGAATTTTCCCCCAAGACACTCACCATATAACTGTCAAGGACCGTTTGCTCAAGGGATTCGGTATCCACTTCTGTGACTCTGAGTACGCACCTAGAAAAGTCAAAAACGCGGGCACCCCTTCAGGGGTGACATGGCTGTGTGAGTCAACGTAGTTCTAAGATGTTGGTTGTGGTTATTATGATGACCTACTTGAGTACAAAGAGTGAGTCTACCTGAATTGTCTTTTATGTGCAAAACCTGTGAAAAAACTTTTTGAATTTTTTTTTAAACATACACTTGATGTTTGGTATAGGGCTTAAAAAAAATTGTTTTCATAGTGTTTGTTGTGTTTTCAACCACATAAATTCGGATAAAATATCATCCAAAATGAACATGCAAAATTTTAGTTGAAACTACTCAAAACTACTTTGGAAAACTATTTTAGCGCATCTAGGGTATATCTTGGTGCATATGAGGTCTATTCTAGTGCATTCACTGGTTAGTTCAGCACATTTAGATCATGTTTTCACGCATTGAAGGTTTTAGCGCATAGGTTAAATATTTTGTGAACAATTTTCAATCACTGTCAAAACATTTTTTTGTAGCACATCTGAGACATATTGTAGTGCATCCAAAGTTTGTTGTAGTGCATATGCCTGTTTCTGCAGTGCATATAAGTTACAGAGTAGCGCATTTGTCACTTTCTAGAATTGTTACCTTTGATAGATCTGAGTTTGTAACATCTTCGGTCCAGTAGCATTTTGACATTTATCTCATGCTTAGAGAGTGGAAATCAACCAAATTTGTCAGGAAATCAATTGCCAATAGGATAAAAAAACCCAAGAAACATTTAGGTTACTAGAAAACCTTGCAATGAATAAAATTTTTGTATAAAAGTCAAAATGTCTTGCTCCATTATCGTAAGTTTCTCCATAGGTACCAAGATTTTGCTAGGGGATTTACCAATGAGTACGCTATAGAGCCTTTATATTCATGAGCCTATTTCCAGAGAAGAGCTCTATCACAACAACACAATCACAATCAACCTCTCAACTTTGATTATATACCACAACCTTCCATTGAGTATCCAACACATCCTTGTCAAATCCTTCAGTGAATTTAATTAGGCTATCATTCTTCAAAAACAAGGATCAAATCTTAAAAGTGCACCTTTCAAGAAATTTTTTGTTTATTGATTCAACTTCCCCAAGAGGATTCTGATATCCTTTATCATGGGAAGCCACAATCAAGAATTAGGAATGTCTTTGATCATATCATAAGATTTTCATCTTATCGGATCAAAATATCATTATTTTTGCACTTATCAAATTGTGATCTAAGTCTAGAAGAACATTTCGAAATCATATGCCTATTTTTACAAGATCTCAATACAATAAGCTGAAAGAGGATATTCAACAAGAAGATCATATCCGAAGAACTCAAGAAGAAAAAAAAATCCATTCCCCTTCAACAAAGAAATGAGCAAAACTCCTGTAGATAGTGATGATGAATGAGATGAAGAACATCACCTTAGAGAGGTTGAGCAAGATCCCAAATTTCAAAAAGAATTAGAAAAGATCCTAGAGTGCAACAAAGAGAAATATTTCCTGTATTTGGCTGACAAAGGAGCTAAATTGCCTCATGATTTTGATTCTGAGAACTTAAAGAAAAGTCTTGATGAATCACCCTTGTTTGATATTAGTGCCTTGTCTCAATAGGTTAAGGAAATTCAAGAACAAATTAAAGACATGCAAGGGGGAACCACAACAAAGAAATATGCTCTTGATGACATCTATCCTTATCCTTTTGACTGACGTCTCAACATGATCTGATTTCCCAAACATTGTGAAATCCCAAAGTTTGATCATTATAATGGGAAATTGGATCCAATCAATCATATCAGATACTTCTAAAATATAACTTTAGAGTTTGCTCATGAGGACACATACATGATGCGTTTGTTTCCTAGGAGTCTTGGAAGCCAATCTATGGAATGGTTATCAAAAATCACACTACCTGTCAAAACATTTGAGGAATTGATTAACGAGTTTATATCACAATACTCCTACAACATACAACATCAAGTAACCATGATTGATCTCTGTAAGGCTAAATAGAAACCTAGTGAACCATTCATTACATTTCTTCAAAGATGGAGAAGATTGTTTGCTAGATACTCGTGTCATGTTCCTGAAAAGGAAAAGATCACCACTTTCATAAATAGCTTGGATCAAGAGATGAGCTATCATCTTAATCTTCATTGTCCTCCCTATTTTTAGAAATTGATTGAAAATGCCATCACCATTGAAAGTGCCTTGGTCTAGAGAGGGATAATAAAACTTGATAAGGACAATCCTAGCTCTTCAAATCACCACAATGACAAATCTAAGTTTTGGAATTGCAACAAAAACGTGATGAATGATGGTGTTGTAGATGCAAATCATGTCTCAAATAATCCATTAGTTCTTAGTGCTCCAAGTGCTCCTCGCAACAATAACTATAACAATGTCAACTCAGTCACAAATCAGGGAAACAATCCTCCTCTCACTGATAAATTTTGACTCAAAATCTGACAAAAGTGTCAGAATTTTGACAAACTTTTATCAGAATTATTTCGTCGATTTTTCAACTAACTTTGAAACATCAAAATTTTGACCCAACATCGTCGGCTAGGTCAGAATTTTGACGTTTCAAATTTCGTCAAAAAATTGACAAAATAATTTCGACGAAAGTTCATCGAAATTCTGACGAACTTTTGTCAGATTTTGAGTTAAAATGTATCAGTGTCCTCCAAGGAATAACATGAATCAAAATTCTACTCCCAATCAAGGGAATTCCAACAATCAAGGTTACTATGGAAACAATAACAACAACAATGCCTTAGGCAATGCCTTGAACACAAATCCACAACGATCTTCATTCTTCTCTAGTAGAATAAATTTTACTCCACTGGGTCAATCTTTAGAATCTGCATTCAAAGAGTTGATGGCTAAACATGTTCTTACTTTGCCACCGCAACACAAATTTGAACCCAGTGTGAAGCCTCCATCATGGAATGATGCATACTATTGCAATTATCATTAGTGCAAGGGCCATCACACAAATAATTGTCAAGCCCTAAAAATTTTTGTCTAAGACTTAATTGAAAATGGCACCATCACAATAGGACACCAAAAATCAAATGAAGACCACCAAGAATTTCGCAACCCTTTTCCCAACTATCAAAAGGGTGAGTCTTCTGGAAAAAGTGTGAATCATATCAACGATCATATAATCAATCATATCTACACTGACGACGAGTGGGTCAATGTTATAAAAGTTAAGGAAAAGATGGAATATAGAGAAGTCAACACAACAACAAGGGCACAATCTAAAGTTTTCTTAAAGGGCGGTTCTTCAAAAACCACTGTGCCCCTACCTCTTGAAATCAATATGAATTAGTCAATCAACATGGAAAAAATACTGCTCAGATTTCTATCTTAGAACTCTTGAAGATTTCCCCAGGACACAAGGAAATTCTAGAAAAGGCCCTCGTTGAAATAACTATATCCACTGATCTGGATGTGGACTAATTTCAATCCATGGTGGAACACTTATCCTCACCCACATGCCTCTCATTCTCTGAAAAAGATGACATTTCCATGACACATCCCCATAATTCATCGCTATACTTAGAAGTCATGATCCACAAGTTTCGTGTAAGATGTGTACTAATAGATGGAGGTGTTGGTTTGGACATATGTACTATGAAGTTAGTTTGAGCTTTATAATTTTTTGAGGACTCCATTGATCCCAGAAGAAAGATTACTATTAAAGCCTACGATGATGAGGAAAGATCGTCCAAGTGTTTAATCATGTTTCCAATCAGAGTGGGACCTGCTATCAAGAGTACTTTTTGTCAAGTATTAGACCGTGATCTTGCATACAACATCTTGTTGGGTCATCCTTGGATCCACGAAATGCAAGCTGTTTCATCCACATATCATCAATGTCTTAAGTTTCCTTATGATGGACAAGAGATCACAATACCAGCTGATAATTCAAATAGTCAGACTTGTGCCAACATCAAAGCTAGTCAAGATACTTTGGTTCCTAACAATTGAGAAGCTCTTGTTGGCACTTCTCACAAAGTTGATACACAAATCAGTCAGTTAACCAAAAGCTTTGACAAGCAACTATGATTCAAGGAAAAAAGAGTTGGAGAGTACTCTCTCTATCTTGCTAATCTTCCTATGTCGCCTCGGTCACATGGAAAAACTTCTATCGCCCAACAACAAATATATGTAGCATCAACATCAACACGACCACCAACAGAGCCAAATACAAAGTTTAATGGACAATTTATCAAAGAAAAATTCCCCATGGAAGATTATGAGGATGGAGAAGTTCTAAGTTGGATATATAAAGGTGAAGATGAAACAGTTCTCAATGTCAAACTACCAACTGATCAATATAGTAAAGGATATTCAATCAAGCAAAAGATGGGCTATGATGGTAATGGTCCTATTAGAAAGAGAAAAGGAGTAGTTTAGGTTATTCACCTTCTAGGACTTGTCACCAAAGATAAAACAGGACTAGGCTATGATACTAACTCAAAACAAAGACCATCCAAGCAGTTGCATGATACTATCCTCACATTGCAAGAAGGTTATATGATACAAGAGAAGCATGTTTGACAAGAATTTAGAATTTCATGGATACTAACTCTGACACAGATTCTGGTGAATACGAATGGGACACCATCTACAATGATGAGTTTTGGAGGGAAAAAAAGGTCGATGAGGTACACAAGTACACACCAAATCTAATCGAAGGTGAAGGGTCAGGGTCCCAACCACAAGGATCTGAACTATAAGGAAACTATGATATTAGTGATATTGAGTCAGATTTAATCAAACAAGACTATCTTGAGAACAATATCATCATTTATTTGCCCCATACCTCAGATCCTATAGACAACTTCATTATGACCATAACTATATCCAATTTCACACAACTCAATGACCTGCTACCACTGATTCATCCCAATCTCATTGACTAGGATCTATCTGAACCTATCGATATACCTATGTTTCTAAGCGATGAATTTATCATGAAATTCCTTTCTGCAAACAACACAAATGATTGTTCCACTAGAAATTTTTGGCATAGAGTCTTTAATCAGGAGAGTGTCAACTCTCATAGCTATAAAAATAAAAGTAAAAAAGAAAGATCTAATGGTGAAAACTAGAATTTGGAAGTGTTAGATCAAACAAAAGATAAAACAAAGAGTGTATCAAATGGTGAAAACCTTTTTAAGGCACCAGATGATGGGATACTTGACACTCTCCTGGAGCATTATCATGAGTGGTCACCTATCTTGATTGAGCCTACAAAATAATTTAATTTTGAAACTATAGAAAAACCAAGGATTCTACAGTTAGTTGCATCAATGACAGATAAAGAAGTACTTGAGTTCATGGAATTTCTTAGAGAAAATCAAATCAACTTTTCCTGGTCTTATGTAGATATGCCAGGTCTTGATCCTGATCTCATAATGCATCACTTGTCCATCAAACTAGGAGTTAAACCCGTGACAAAAAATCTCAGAAAACTCCTTGATGTGGGATTTATAAGATCAATCGACTATGTAGAATGGATCTCCAACATTATTCCTATGTCCAAGCCCGACAAAAGTATCAGAGTGTGCATAGATTTCAGAGATCTTAATAAAGCATGTCTAAAGGATGACTTCCCACTTCCAAACATCGATACAATAGTTGATCTGACAACTAGCCATGCCATGTATTTACTAATGGATGGTTTTTCTGGTTACAACCAAATCAAGATTACACCTAAAGACTAGGACAAAACAACTTTTACATGTCCATGGGCGAATTATTGTTGGAACGTCATGCCTTTCGGTCTTAAGAACGCTAGGGCTACATATCAAAGGGCTATGACTACAATTTTTTCATGACATGATGCACACATTCATGGAATATTAAATAGATGATATATTGGCAAAGTCATACAAAAGAGAAGGACATCTTGAAGTATTATCCAAAATATTTGCAAGGTTAGAAAAGTTCAAAGTTCACCTCAACCCTAAGAAATGTGCTTTCAGAGTCACATCTGGAAAACTCTTGGGATACATAGTGTCTGAAAAGGGAATTGAAGTAGATCCTTCCATGGTACAAGCAATCATGGAAATGCCTCCACTGAGGAATATTAGTCAGTTAAGATCATTACAGGGCCAACTTCAATCTACACGAAGGTTCATCACACAACTGGTAGATAAAAGTCTACCTTTCACACATCTATTGCATCAGAATGTTTCTTTCAAATGGGATGACAAGTGTGAAATGGCCTTTCAACATATCAAGAAATAACTAATGAACCTACCAGTTCTAGTACCACCAAATCTGGACAAATCTCTAATCTTATATATTGTCGCAACAAAGACATCTTTGGGGGAATTATTAGCACAATAGGACTCTACAGGAAAGGAATGGGAAATTTATTACATCAATCGAATGCTAATAGGTCATGAACTCAACTACACTTTCATCGAGAAGGCTTGTCTCGCAGTAGTCTTTTCCTTAAAAATTTTGACACTACATGTTAAGGCATACAATCAATCTTGTTGCAAAGATTGATCTACTCAAGTATCTGTTAAGCAAAGCTACATTGACAAGAAGGTTAGCAAAATGGGTTATGATCCTGAGTGAGTTTGACATTCATTATGTTGATCTCAAAGCAATCAAAGGAAAAGTTATCGCTGATCAACTAGCTAAAGCAACACTACAAGTAGAACATCCCATGCACATTGAATTTCCAGATGCTGATGTCTTCACTGCAGAATCTAAACAATCATGGTCATTATATTTTGATGGTTCTTTTACTCAACATGGATCGGGGGCAGGCATACTCTTTGTCACCCCTCAAGGAAATACCATTCCTCGGTCATATATGCTAATTTTTCCATGCACTAACAACATAGCTGAGTATGAAGCTTTAATCACTTGACTCAAGATCACATTGGAATGGAGGATCACAAAACTACAAGTTTATGGTGATTGATAGTTAGTCATTAATCAAATCAATGATGATTATTAGACAAAAGATGACAAACTGTTTCCATATAAGAAAATGGTTGACGATTTCAAGAAATACCTCATGGATATGAAGTTCATACAAATTCCAAGACTTGATAACAAGGCAGTTGATGCAATGGCCACGATTGCATCATTGTTGCAACTCCCAGAAAATTAGGCTCACTATGAATTTTTGGTGGAACAATCATTTACACCTACTTATGACACACCTGAAATCCAAATAATTTGCCACTTGGTAGGATCTGAGTCACCCTAGTATAACAAGATTTACACCTACCTAAAAGATGACATCTTACCAATACTCTTATCACTGACACCCTCTACCACTGCAGTCTTGATGGTACTTTACTTCGATGTCTTCAACGTGACAAATTTGAAAAGGCTTTACAAGAAGTTCATGGTGGCATTTGTGGTATTCATTCAAGTGGACTAACCTTATCCAATAAATTGATTAGAATGGGTTATTATTGGCCAACTATGGAGAGGGAATCATTCACTTTCATGAAGAAGTGCTCTAAATGTCAGATTCATGGAAATCTCATTCATGCTCCTTCACAAGAACTTCAACCGTTCATGCCAACTTGGCCATTCTCTCAATGGGGGTTAGATCTATTTGGCAAGATTGATCCCTCATCATCGAACAAAAACAATTTTATCATCATAGCGATAGAGTACTTTACTAAGTGGATTCAGGTAGTACCTCTCACTAAGGTTACTAGCAAACAAATTTCATTGTTCATACTCAACTATGTCATTTGTCGGTATGGCATTCCTAACTCCATTATCACAGATAATGGATGACCATTCAAGAATCAAATAGTAGAAAAATTCCTGAAAAAAAAATCGTCATAGGGTGAAAACCTGGCAACAGGTAGTCTATTGACAAGAAAAATACAAAAAAAAAAGAAATAAAAAAAATGCAATAAACACAAATAGTGAAAATCTGGCAAATAGACGCTATTTGTAGCTCTCCATCTATTAGCTAGTGTTCTGCACTTAGCTTCTTAACCTTCCTTTCATGCATCATTCTAGGGCCATAATCACATCATAATTTCATCATTTTCCTAGAGCAATAATGTCTTACCATGACTTGATCATTGTACATATCCATTTTAGCAAGTTGTGTCAATACTGGGGCAAACGTTGACATACTAGGGGCACTTAAGTTTTATATTTTACCAAAATATCTAGACAATGACATAAAATCCAATCATCTAAACAAATAATCAAATACTATGAGCAATTGCTCAACAGTGCTGCCACAATAGTGGTTTACAATTTCTAGGAGATCCTAATTTTTGCTGAAATCACATATTTTTAGAAAATATAATGATTTAAGCCTTGAAATGTTCCATTTAAAGGATTCCAATTAAAGAGGGTTTTATCAAAGCACCTTAGACCAAGCCCCCTTAGATAGAACCCCACAAGTTTTAAACCATACCTATAACGGAGTCTCCTTCACACCTATCAAAATGTTGATAAAAAACCACTTTTGATTTACCTTTTGGGGGATCAAATGAATTCATTTAAAATTTATTTTTTTGTAAGTATGTAGTTCTTATTATAAGCTTCCAAAAAAGTATAATTTTAATAAAATTTAATTTGATTATTATATTTATTTTTTATTTCTTGTGAATGTAGGTTTTTCACCTAAAATAAATCTCTTTATTCTCACATGTGGAAAAATAGCATATTATCAAAAAAATTGGAAAAATATGAGTGCACTATATATTGAAGTCCTTGATCCAACAAAAAAAAAATTGAATTTCAATACATACAAAAAATTAGTATATGGTCGCCTATGTCTGAATTGTAATTGGTTTGAATTTGAAACTTGATTAAAGAAAAATATTCAATAAAAAACTATCTAACCAAGTGGAAGCACTAGATATTGGAGTTAAAAATCTAAATTTGAAAGAATTAGAATTTTATCCTTCATGGAAAAAAAAGTTATGTGTTATACGGTGAGCGTCACTTTTTAAAAATGTTGTTTTGAAAAAAATAAGTTTTTGAGGGAGATGGAAAAAGAAGTGCAATCTAATTCCACAATTTTTGAAAAAAGTATATTTAGAATCTACAGATAAAATTTCATGAAAATCTAGTTTGCATCATCTTCAAATTCTTCACAATTTAGCCGCTATAGGTGCCCGAAAGTGAAGATTTAGTAAAAAAAAAATTATTTCAATGTCCAGTTTGGCCAAAAATTGTAAACCACTATTACGGGATCACCCCCAATCATTGATCCATATCACAACAGTTTTCAACAAGTACCATATCATGACACATATCTGGATGATCTAAAATATGAATAATGTTTGGAATAGTAGTATTATATTTTTGAACAATGGTTGTTTGACTTTCGATATCATTCCTCTGGAGCAAACTCGATGATGTCCTGAACTAGAGTGACAAGGAAAGAGGATGATTTTTCTTTGTCTGCTGTCTTGAGGTTAACTATCAATCTGTTGCAAATATGTCTCAAGAAATGATTTTCCAAATGTATCATTGATGATAGTTGCAAATATCCATCAGAAAGTGGTTAATCTTTGTCTGTTTATGCAAGAAATACTCAGGTCATCTTGGTTCAATTATACCTTGATGCTTGTGTTCACTTGTTATATCAAGAATCATGAAAGTTGTACTCAGGTCATCATTGGTGCTAATTTCCCTTTTGATGCTTGTACATACTTCCAACATTTTAAAACACTCTATGATGATTCAAGAAAGCTAACAAAAGGCTCAACAAATGGTTGGTTTCATTTCATTGCATTTCATTTAGATCATTTCAATGACTGTCATGTCTGTTTGGACTAGTTGTGGAGGACATTCAGACATTTATCATCTTTCATCTTCATCATCATTTCATTATCATTATCATTTCATCTAGGTCCTGTACATATCATAACATTTATCATTATCATTTCATCATCATTTCATCATTTATCATTATTTTTATCATATCATCTTATCATTTTCACTTATCATTTCATATCATTTCATTTATCATTGCATTGCATTTATCATTATCATTTTATCTCATTTTCATTATCATTTCATAATATTTATCATTATCATTTCATCATCATTTCATCATTTTTCATTATTTTATCATATCATTTTCATTTATCATTTTATCATTTTCACTTATCATTTCATATCATTCCATTTATCATTGCATTTCATTTATCATTACCATTTTATCTCATTTTAATTATCATTTCATAACATTTATCATTATCATTTCATCATTTATCAAATGTATTTTATCATATCATTTTCATTTATCATTTTATCATTTTCACTTATCATTTCATATAATTTCATTTATCATTGTATTTCATTTATCATTATCATTTTATCTCATTTTCATTATCATTTCATAACATTTATCATTATCATTTCATCATTTATCATTATTTTATCATGTCATTTTCATTTATCATTTTATCATTTTCATTTATCATTTCATATCATTTCATTTATCATTGCATTTCACTTATCATTATCATTTTATCTCATTTATCATTATCATTTCATCATCATTCCATCATTTATCATTATTTTATCATATCATTTGCATTTATCATTTATTATTTCATATCATTATCATTTATCATTTATCATTTCATCATCATTTACTTACAATTATCATTTCATCATCATTTCATTACAATTATCATTTCATCATCATTTCATTACATTTATCCTTTATCATTTCATATTATTTTCATAACATTTCATTATCCTTTTATCATCATTATCATTTCATCTCATTATCATTATTATTTTATCATCATGCCATTACATTTCATTACATCATACATTTCATCCCATTATTGCACTCATCTATCATTTTCATATCATTTATCTATCATGACATTTTTCCCATAAACATTTGACTCATTTCACATATCATTTTTTTTCCTAAATCATCTACATACTACAAATTCATGATGCATCTCATAAACATAAACATCCATTTTTCATCACATCATCATTATTTCATGCATTTAAAAAATCCAAAAAAAAACATTCCATGCATACATTACATTTCCACATCATTTTTCATAAACATATCATATATCTCTGTGCACACTCTCATAATCAAACATCCTAGGTCATCCACCTGCATGACATCATTAGTACACATCACAAATCATCATAGCATGAATCATCCTACATATTATGTTAGTAATCAAACCATCAAAAGCATCAAAAATCCATCTCATAACATATACAAACATATGCATATCCATATCATCATCACATCATCACATCAAAAATGCACATCATCAAAACTCATCGCCACTGTGTATCATCACTCATAAAAAATAAATACAAATGTCCAATGTCCAATGAAATTGAAAAGTATAGAGATATACATAAGATATGATAAAAACAATGTACATGCTCCAAAAAAGATATACATATGTGAAGTACATCCATAATACTACATCAATAAAAAAAATCACACATCAAGGTTGGCTAGTGGTGCCCCCTGATGGAGCTGGTCTAGAGGATGGTGGGCTGCCACTACCCCCTATGTTAGGATCTTGTCGTGACCCTATGACCCCTCTACTGTGTGTCGTAGTCCATGATCTGTTCTTGGATCTATTGTGGGATCGAGGGTAAGGCTCTTTGCGGTCGGGAGGGCACAACTCCTCGTATCTGATCCGATAATGCTTAGCCTCCTTGGAAATGTATCATTTTTGGAAGTCCACTGCCTCCTGCACCTCCTACCCTAGGATTTCTGTGTGGTCCCGACACACCTCGACTATGCAAAGGTCCATCTGAATCTCTCTATCTACCAGTGCCTCATGCAATCACAACCCATATCTATCTATCAGTGATCCCTATCAGTGACCCATATTAGTGCATCATATCAATGAATCATATCAAATTCTCTATCCAAGTGACTCATATCATGAAATCAATGCAAATCTATCTATCTGAATATCAAATCAATCTACTTTATCATCATTTTCTATGTGTTCTCTTTTTCAGGAAATTAAACTTATCAACAATCAAATTATCTTCCTATTTGTACTTCGGTCACAAATGTAAATATGTTTTCAATCACATCATCTACTATTTGTTTTCTATTGCAGAATGCAAATTTATCAAAATTTATATCAATCATTCTACTCTTTGTTTTTCATTCAATGGAAACAAAGTTATGAGCTTTCCACTCTTTGTTTTCTATTTTGGGAAGCAAAGTTATCAATTCATCATTTATTAGATCTTCTATCATTTATATCCATATTAACATGATGACAAGATAATTTATCTATCTATTGACCAAAGAAGCAATATACATCATCATTCTTTCATCAATTATCGGGAGCTAAATCACTGCATCCCTCTCATCATCTGAATTTCATCATGAACTCAACATTTTTCTCATTATTAGTGATTTACCTCCCAAGGGGGCATCATCAATATCCATCACAATTTTTTCAATTAGAAACCTATCAGATTCAAATCAAAAGGCATATCAGGCACATTTTTTTTAATCAGGGGCATATCAGTTAAAATATTCCAACCAGGGGCAAAATCAAATGCAGCGAATTTAAAAAGTAGGAATATTTTCTTTGAAGCAATGTGTTTCATACATCACTTCAAAGAGGGGCAAAATGTATATTCATAAAATTGGTCATGTCTAATTGATCCTGCCATTTAATTAAATATTTATTATTTAATTAATTTCTCTAAAGTCCTCTACATATGATTAAATTTAATTAATTTAATTATATTGTTCATTCACTTTATTTTTCCACCTTAATTAAATAAATTCACTTTATTTAATTATTTCACATTCATATGTCTACTTAATTAATTAAATAAATACCCTTTATTTATCTTAATTAATTATCACCTTTTGAATTTAATTAAGTCTTTTGATTTAATTAAATTTAAAATATTTCCTTTCTCCTATTCAAAATATTTCTTCTATTTAATTAAATATTTTATTTAATTAATTTCATCTACATGTCATTTCTCAAAAAATTAATTAAATATATTTATTTAATTATTATCCTTCATATCTTTTCAAATCATAATTAAATATTTTATTTAATTATGAAATCTTTTATTATTCTTCAAATCTTAATTAAATGATTATTTAAATGAGAAAAATCTCCATGCCACCCATAAATAAATAATTGAATTTATAATTCATTATTTATCTTAAATCTTTCCAAAATCCTCTAAAAAGATAATTTTTTATCATCTAATCTTATCTCTTCCATAAATAAATAATTGAATTTATAATTCATTATTTATCTTCTTAAATCTTTCCAAAATCCTCTAAAAAGATGATTTTTTATCATCTCATCTTATCTCTTCCATAAATAAATAATTGAATTTATAATTCATTATTTATCTTCTTAAATCTTTCCAAAATCTTCTAAAAAGATGATTTTTATCATCTCATATTATCTTTTCATATCTTTAATTAAATATCTTTATTTAATTAAATATCCTTCATATCTTTTCAAATCATAGTTAAATATTTTATTTAATTATGAAATCCTCCATTATTCTTCAAATCTGAATTAAATATTTTATTTAATTAAGAAAATATTCCATGTCACGAATAAATGAATAATGAATTTGATAAATTCATTATTTATCTTCAAAATCTTTCTTCAATCTCACAAAAAGATGATTTTTACAATTCATCTTTATCATCTCATATTATCTCTTCCCCGAAAAAGGAAACAAATCTTGCTTTTTAGTTTTCTTCTATTTTTATCTCTAGTCTTATCCATCTTCGACCGTTCGATCTACTAGGAGTTTTCATAGTCATTGATCACATCAGCCAATCAGAAGCTTTTGAAAACTCTATAAATACTCCTGCAAATCCAAGCATTGGTTCTAATTAGAGATTAATTGCATTAGAGACAGGTGATTAGCATTTTAGCATTATCAGCTTTAACACATAATTTTATAATTTTAGAATCTAGCAATCATGTTTAGTTTAAGCATTTTATTCATATCTTATCATAGCATGCATTCATCTTCAAATCTCATTCTCTAGGAAGACTATTTGTTGAGCCTAGCACACAATCTGAGAGCAAGCTGGAATCAACAAAACACTGGAGATAGAGGATGATAGGATGACATCAAAGACAAAAGATTGAGTTTGCATTCCTTTTATATTTGATTTTCTATTTTGATATAATGTTCTATCAGTTTGTTTGATTTATTATTGTTTTTAATCTACATTTCATACACTTAAAATTGATCACACATTTATAGAATTGAAAAATTATATTTTAAGATGCAAGTACAACCCATTGCAATGAAGAGATCAATCAGACACAAAATTCAAAATTCGCTTGCAAAGAAAAGATTGATACATGTCAATCCCACCGAAAGTTTAGGGATAAAAACCAATTAAATTCAAAACTATTGATAGCCATCATGCAGAAAGGTTTAGAACCTTTCAAGATTTGGAGAAGAGGTGAAATGATGAAAATAACAAACAATACTTTTCACATCCATAATAATTCAAGGCAAACTAAGGACAAAATCTGACAACACAATTCACAAGATGCAAAGATCCATATAGAAACAACAAACTAGTGGAAGGGACTTTTGACTACCCCAATTCTCAGCTTAAAATGACTCTACATATTCTTAACTAAATTATTAAAAGATCAAAGTGGGTATGTGCAGGATCATAATGGGCCAAAAAGTGGTGATATGATGGGTATGTGTAGGGTATGTGGCTAATGACTTTTTTTAACCCAAAATTGATGAAACAAAAAGAGTTTTTAAAGGGTATTCTCAACTTTCCACCAATATAAATTATGCTTTACTTTGAATTTAATATATTATTATTATTCATTTTCTATTTGAATTACAAATAAAGTCCTGATTGATAGACTGATTAAAAAACATCTATATCTTTCAAATGGTATTACATTTTTTGAATGAAAAACATGTGTCACATTCTATGCTTCTTATACTATAGGATTAAAAAAAAAAAATCATGAAGTTTTGACCAAGTTAAGGAGGTCAGAGATATGAGTTTTTATATTTTTTTAAATTTATAATAAAAAAATTATAATTAATTATTTACTTGGAAAAAGATTACAAAAAATATGCATCATATCCGAACATGAGTCATCTATTTATATCTAAAATCTTATAAAAAAATATTATCATTTTATTGTGGTTAGGGTGGTTAGACATAGATGTAGTTCTTATTTTTTCCCTAAAATTTAAGTACTATTGCATTGAAATTTTAAATTTTTACCAAATAGATTTAAAATAAATAAATAAACCTAGTAGTTTAGAAACTACATTTAATTTTCTATAGATTCTATTTTTACATATTTTTGAAATAATATAGATAACTTATTCAAATTTTTATGTCAAGTTGCCTAACTATGATTTTTCTAAATTTTTCGCCACTTAAGGGCCTATTTTTTCCATGATGATCCTGCACATACCCAAGCAACAGCCAAAATATGCATAATTATCATATTTCATTCCTTCAGTGACAAGCATCAAGAGCCTATAGTTCTTCATAATTTAAGTTAGAGAATTAAGAATTTCACCAAGTGAAATGTTCTTTGTTATGAGCCTAGCCTTATATCAATGCACTTTTAATATAGTCACAAGTGGGAATAAGAAAAATATTTTGGCACCATCCGTTAATAAGAAAGGAAAAATATAATAATGGAAAATGATGGCATCAAAAGCTATTGTACAAAAAGGCCACCTGTGCAATTTAATGGACAAGTCCCCACTATAATCGATGTGACAGGTACAAATGGACTAAGATGTAGATGATGATTGGCACTTGGTCAAGGCGTACGATATGGAGGGTCGTGGCTATCCCAAGTTCACAAACATGAATGAAGATTATGAATATGGAGTCAAATTCCTATGACACTACCCAAAATGATGTCACTTAAACTTAAATAGAATTTTACATTTGAAGGTCACACCAAGCTAAAAATCATTCCATTGTTTAATTTGAAACTAATAGCTAGCAATCTCAATCTACTTGTTTGCGTAGAATTGAAGTCATAAAGGACACCTTAATTCAAGACATTTGACCAATTCTCAAATTCATGGAAAACCCCAGCTGGTCAGAATATTAAATAATCTAATCAAGGGTACGTGCAGGATCATCATGGAAAAAATAGGCCCTTAAGTGGCAAAATATTCAGAAAAATCAGAGTTAGGCAACTTGACGTAAAAATTTGAATAAGTTATCTATATTATTTCAAAAATATATAAGAATAGAATCTGTAGAAAATTGAATTTAGTTTCTAAACAACTAGGTTTATTTTTTCTAAAAAAAGTCTATTTGGTGAAAATTTGAAATTTCAATGCGACTACTTAAATTTCAGGGAAAAAATAAGTAGGTGTCTATCCGACAAGTGTAACCACAATAAAATGATAATATTCTTTTATAAGATTTTAGATATAAGTAGAGGACTCATGTCATGATGTGATGCATATTTTTTTTTTTTTCCAAGTAAACAATTAATTATGAATTTTTTATTACAAATTTTAAAAATTATAAAAAATTGTATGTCTAACCACCTTAACTTGGTCAAAACTTCATGAAATTCAATTTTTTTTCTTTTAATCCTATAGTATGTGAAGCATAGAATGTGAAACATGTTTCAGATTCAAAAAATGTGATGTCGTTTGAAAGCTGTAGATATTTTTTAATCAACCTATCAATCAGGACTTTAGTCATAATTCAAATAGAAAATAAATAATAATAATTTATTAAATTCAAAGTAAAGATTAATTTATATTGGTGGAAAGCCGAGAATCTCCTTTACAAACCTTTTTCGTTTCATCAATTTTGGGTAAAAGAAAAGTCGTCAGCCACTTACCCTACACATACCCATCATATCGCTAGTTTTTGGCCCATCATGATCTTGCACATACCCTCAACAAGTAACCATTTCAAGTCTCAGCCTTAGTTAAGAAGTATTGTATTAAACTTTCCAAAACATCTTTTCAAAAGAAGAAAGTATCAGATTTCTAGTATGCTTTCTAAAATTTCAAGCAAATGCAATTGTTAGATGTACAAATCAGCCAAGAAAGTGGAAGCATAGAGATGGAAAACTTTTTGACAGAATGCCTGAAAAAGACATTAACTCATGGCCTGCGCAATAAGAAAATCTTGTTAAGAGGCATTAGAAATGCCCAGGAAAATACCATTGGTAGGTGTAAGGCCAATTTTTGCAGTCATAGAAACTTTCAAATTCATGTCATTAGTAGATGTAAATGCTATTGAGTTCATTCTGAGGGTGAAGTTTGTTAGAAGCATTAGAAAACAAGACCATTGACGTAGTGTGAAACTTCTTTGCCTCACCACTAGGTCACCACAGTATCCTCACAAAGACAAAGACACATATGAGAGATTCGATTATTAAATGATTTACTGATAGTGTGAAATAGAGACACTATAATAATAATAAAATATTCTTCCTCTACTACAATGTTAGCATTAGAGTCAAAAAGGCGTGGACTATGGTACAAAAGGTAAGGCATGGGTTTGACTGGGGCCGCTTTGCATTCTTTAGGCATTCCATCCAAGCTCTAAGATTTATATGTGCACAACTACATGACATAAGAGTTCTTCACATACTGGAGCAATGGATTTTATCTCTGGAAATATATAACTGAAGGAAAACTACTACCCCTTCCAGAGTCATGCAAAAGAAACATATTTTATTAGATAAAAGCATATATTAGGAGACGTTGCCTCTTCTATTACCATCAAAGGCATGATTTTGTTATGTTTACACAGCTGTAGGTAAATTTTTCTGTGCCTTTATTTCTAACATAGTCAAAATTATAGGCATTGGAGTAATGCTAGGAAAATCATGATAAAATCTCAACAAATAGACATAGAAATAGGAACCAATCTTGTCATTGTGTTTATCCATGCCATAGAAGGAAGATCAAATGATAATATGGTAGTAAATAGATCGGTGTCTAATAAATGTTGCTATTACCATCTCCATAAACATTAGCATCATGTGGAAACTCTTGGTCTATCTGTATTAGAAAGAAATTGATACAAACTTTCCCAAATAAACTAAATAGATACACTCATAAATGTTTCCATGAGTTTAAGCAAATCAAATAAAGGTGACTACACTCTACTTTCCCAAATAAATGATACAATATAGTGGATGCAGAGATAACATGATTGTGTAGCTTAAAGTTAATCAACAGAGACAAATACTTTCTCCCGAAATGTGAATGTTGCTGCTATGCAATTTCTAACAGTTTTCAACAGTGATGAACATAGAATAAGTATAGTAGCAATTATCTTTAGTTAAACAAAAACGAATAGTCATAGATTCATTCCATTTGAATATAAGTTTTGTATTAAGTAAGTTTAAATATTCGAGAACAAGAAAAAAATTTCATAAACACTTAAGAACTAAACAAGAAGAATATGATATTGAGCTCATAGGCAGCAATTACATGGTGGGCACCAAAATGTGACCACTTTTTCTGCATTTACCTCAAATACCAACAAACATTTTTGTTATTAGCAAATGAAATAAAGTAAATCAAACACTCAGGTATGAAATATTGAATCATGTTTCATAATGCAAACAAAACAAAAAAATATCAAATAAACTAATTGAGAGCACAATAACATGAATCAAACCCTATAACACAGTGGATTGGTGCTTCTTTGATGTGGAAAGAAGCCCTTTCCCAATCCTTGATAAGCTCCAAATATGATGAAGATACAAGATGATAAGTGATCAAGTTGTGTAGTTGTGGAGGATTAAATCAAAACAAAGGGTCTCTATTTATAGAATAGAATGATAGAAGAATGCAAGATAGGAGGAATGTGGGATAAAAGATAATCCAATGGCATTATGCCACTTGTCAGCGTTCCAATGGAGGGAGGTTGAGCACATTTTGATCAACAAGTTTGGATTTTGAATTTGATGAAGTGACATGTTTAGGGGGGATGAAGGATGAGTTAAATGCTAAGTTTGACTTGTGTAAGAGACATGTAAGAGCTCTTAAATTCTTTGTTGGATGGACAAGTCATGTGGGAGGGAAAATTCAAATTGGGAGAATATTCCCTCAAAGATGCCATTTTTAATGAAAAGGAGGAATTAATAAATCAATTAAATTGATTTATGTGCACAAGTTGCAAAATCTAGAGAAAAGAGGATTAGGATTAGCATTAATCATGGTTTGATTAATTTAAGTGAAGATTAGGTGATTTTGAATTTTGACTTAGATTTTAGGATTAAAATAAATCAAAATGAGAAGAAAATGATAAAGATTTGATTAAACAAATATTTTATTTATTTAATCAAAGAGGATGATGTTAGGATCAAATTAAATAAAGTTTGATTTATTTAATTTAAATGAATGACTTTAGGAGATTAATTAAATAAACTTGATTTATTTAATTAAAGAGATAACATAGGAGATTAATTAAATAAACTTGATTGATTTAATTAAAGAGACAAATATGATGATAAAGAGATGATTAAGGATGACATGGAATTAGTGAATCAGGATTAGATGAATGATGTCAATTTTACATGTCTACAAAGTGCATTAATGAAAAAGTATCCTTCAATCTTCCTTCAACTCACTTTAGATCTACAACCTGCACACATGAGAGGAGAGGAAGGGTTACAGTTCCATATAAGGGATTACCTCATTCAAACCTCATGTTGGTATTTCTACCTCCAAAATGGAAAATTAAGATAAAAGATAGTGTATCCTTTGATGGATAGAGGCTAATTGAAAAATAAGTAATGAATTGAAAAATTTATGTAACTCACCACTCAGATTTGATCTCCTTGATGGACTGAAGTCACACTCATCACCTTCAAGGATCAATTGTTGCTTAATTTTGCTTGATTTGATGACCTACAAGTGTTAGTACACAACAAATGCATGTAAACATGAACACAAACTCAAATAACATATTACATGATGCTTGAATGTTGCAATAATTTTGATAAATCTACTCTTGAATGATTTTTATAGGTATAATGCATGCTCTCCAAAATTACTTGTTGTTCTTAGGATTAAAATTGTTAAAATGAATAGGTATTTATATGAAATTCTTGTAATTTCTTGAAAATTAAATATTGATAGATGATATTTAAAATTTGAAATTAAAATAATAAATTATCGACATAGACATATTCAAATTTGGGGCCACATTAAGTAGTCTAGGGTGTAGTGTGTCCTATATTGGATTCCTTATTTTTAGGAATCAAAAGTGTTGAGAGAAAATATTAAATACAAAGTTTGAATTTCTATGTTTGATTCTCCAATAGTGTTTATAAAAATGGGCCATTAATGCATAATAGGTCTAAGCACATAGGGGGAGAAAAACCTAGTGTGAAATTGTCAAGGATGATAATTGTTGATGCTACATTTAACCCCCACTTTAGTGAGGGTATGAACATATGCTCAGACTCACACTAAGTGAAGAATATGTCAAGATGGGTTCAATTATCCAAATATTAAAGAGATAAGATGGAAATGATTCTAGGGGATGTGCTAGCCCCCAAGATTCAAGATCCTATGGCAAGAAAACATAAGGACAAATGAACACACATGTATGAGATGTAATGTAGAATGGAAAACATGCATTTTGAAAAAATGAAATTAAATATAAAAATGTGCACAAGATGCAAACAAAAAATAATGTACACATGCAAAGGAGGGTATGACAATCATGGACTAGTAAGATCCACAGAATTGTTACTAGGATCCATACCAAAGGAATTCATGATTCAAAGGTTAACAAAATATGATATTTTCTAGATGAACCATGAACCAAAGCAACAGAAGCTAGTGAAGTTCAATATTCACTAGGCGATCTTTCTAAAAGTAGCTAAATGAGAAACACATAAGGACTAGTGAGAACCGGTTTTCACTAGGTGTGTAACTATGTCAACCATACCAAGATTTATAGCCCTAATAAATCTGATAAGGTGCTACATAGATGATTAAAATTCAAAGAAAATGCATCACTAAGTATATCATGTGTGAAAAAAGTGAATCACATAATGGAATGCATGGCCCCACCTTAAAGTAATTTCTAAAACTCAATTGTGAGCAATTGCTTTAAGGTAGAAGAAGGATGATAAATTATGCAATATGAAAAAAAAGTTAATGAGAGATTATTGGAAAACCCTATGCCAAATGATATGTTCCCAATAGAGCTAACTCATGACAAGGGGTTTCCTCTATGAAAAATCTACCTATGTTCAAGAAAAAAAATGACACATAAGCAATCCATGGATCTGAGTTCATTATAATATTTTCTAATATATAATATGATTAAGCTCATAATCAACATCATTCCCCTAGATACTTGTGAAAATACAAACATGGTGGAAGAAATACACATAGATATGAAAAAAAACCTTTTGGGTCAACATGAAAGATACCTAAATGTCTTAATGCCTTGCATCATCCCCAAAATGAAGACACACGACAATAACAAATGTTTACAACATAAAGAAGAATGGAGATACAAATAGAAGGATTTTACAACATATTCATTTTATTTGTATCCTTGTGCCAACAAGAACAACAAGGTTCATCTAAAGAAAAATAGAAAATATAAATACATACCAAGTATCACATGATGGGAGATCACATCATGTGAAAGCAAGCATAGATAAACACATAAAACATACAAAGGGTACTATACATGGAAGATAATCTAAAGAAAATTGTTAGCATCTTAGTATTTCTCATCATAAATGGAAGGAAGATAATATGCCAAAGGTACTACTGCAAGTGCCATACAAGGAGTATCACCAAGCTCAACACATGGTAGATCACTCTCCTTAGGAGGAATACCATGGTTTCCCCCATCTAAATCCATATATTTGGAGAGAAAAAGAGATAATTCATTATGCACTTGTTCTTCTATCTTGGATTCTTCATCTTCACTACCGAAGTTTGTCACAATAGGTGGTGTATGAATAATATCATCCATATGATTACTCTTGATTATTTATTTAGGTTGATACATGTAAGGTTAAATTGTATGGTTTGGCGAGGGTAGCGGAGTGGAACCAACTGATGATGAGGATGGATGGGAAAGAGGTAATTCATCTAATTTGGTTTGGACTAGTGGTTGGTCATTTTAATTATTTTTAGAAAACTGGCAAGCTATGGAAAGATGTCTATGCTTATTATCTTTAGCACATCTATTTCTTCTCACATAGGTTTTAACTTTCGAAGATTAACCAAGGTATATTTGAATATAGGTCTCTTTTATTCCTTTAGAGGAATAAAAGGGACCCCTGGAGGTTGGGAGATCACCATGCTCTTAGGTAAATAAACTTGTTTTTCTTTTGGAGGCACAAAGTTAATTATAAGATTATCCCAAGTTGGTGTTTTATATGATGGTGGAGGTGGAATTTTACCATACATGCTAGGTGATCAAGGGAGGAGACCTGGGTTGAAATTAGATCCCTCCACTACCTTTGGGGTAGGATAAAAATCCATTAAAGTCTTAGTAGGTTGATGAACCTGAAGTGAGATATTACTAAGGGACAACTTCGCTATATGCTTAGATTCAAATTTTAGATATGCTATGAAAATTTTATCTTCTCAAGGTTTAATAGGTTCAATAGGTTGAGGCCAAAAATAATCTAATGAAAAATTTCTACGAGAAGCTAAATGTTTGAACCATCTATGAAAAATTGTATGTATTTTATTTTCAAATGGAAACTTTATGCACTTATGTATAATTTATGGGACCAAATTCATTGAGTGCAACCATGAATATCCTAATTTCAAATAGAATTTGTTTGACATTAGGATAATGATGAATGAGACATCTAAATTTTTTGGTACAACTTTGAGTGGGAGAGTTATCAAACCTATTATGGGGAAAATAAAACCATCATAAGTTTTCATCCATGATTTTGATTGCTCATAATTGTCTTTGAAAATTTTATGCATAAATAAAAATTAATTAGTGATCATATTCTCTAAATATGTGGGATCAATGAGTATTACCCTTGTGGGTTTGTCACAAATATGGCTAGTGATGTAGAGAGGACCATCAAGTGCTTGTATGGATGCACCATTATGATTAAAAGCAGTATCTTTTAACAAAGTGGTTCAATCCCTATGAGGTTGAACTTAGGTTGTATTTATCATGTTAGACATACCATAATTTTCTTTAACATTATCACTACATTGCACAAAGTTGGATGAATGATTTGGTAACAGATTGGTGAATATTTTCAAGTTTTGGTTAGGTGGAAAGATTGAATTATTTCCTTTGTCACTAACACCAGATAACTAGATTTGATTAGAATCAATGGGTTCTCACACATAGTGCTTAAGACACATGCATCATTACATATCGTGTCTAGGTGTATAGTGATGTTGAAAAAATTATTTTGCATTAAAATTTGGTGGTAAAGGTTTACTTTTATCAGTTGGCCTAGTCATAAGGAGTTGAATTAGATTATTTATTAATAATTGTAACATTATCACATGAAGAGAATCAAGAAACTGTGTGATTGTCTATCTCTTGGTAGAAATTGATAAGGAATGTTACTTGTGGTGGCAAGATGTGTTTCAATATTATTGGTAGTTTGAGGAGTGTTTATTTTAATGTTTTTTTTTTTAAAACTTTTTGAATGATCTAGGTAATTGTTTTGAGTTACAGATATAAATTGACTGGTAGGGTTCAATGAAGGTGTCCCTTCATAATTAATAATCAATGTCTAGTAATCATGAAGAGTAGTACATAATTGTTTAAATTATGGATACTTCATCAACAATATCTTGTCTTGATTGTTAGGCTACAAATTTCCTATAAACACACTTTAAATATCAGCATCAAGAAGACTATAGGATATTTGTGAGTAAATTGATTGATATCATCCCATAAAGTATGTTATCTTTTCCTCAACTTCATGTTTACAATGCACTAAGTCCATTAATTTCACTTGGGGAGAAATTTTTTCTTGAAAATGTTCGAGAAATGTACTAACAAGCTGGGTGAATGAGTCTATGGAGTTATTTGACTATGAGAAAAACCATTCCAAGGCCATATATTTCAATTATCTAATAAATCATTTAGCTAGGAGATTGTATTAAAAGATGAAGTTGCTACACAATTTAGTAAAATCCAACACATGGTTGTTAGGATTTCCTTTACCATTGTATTTGCTAACTTGAGGTATCTCAATGTTTTGAGGTATATGTGTTTTCAAGATAGCAATTAACAAAGGATTATGTGTAAGTTATTGTAGAGGTTAACCATCTTGAATTTGATTAAATTTTGAAATTTATTGTTGAAGTGATGTCACATTTTATAGAAGATGGTTTATCACTAGATCATTTGGTGACATGTTTTGAGAGTTTGTTGAGTAGGGTGAGCTAGAGTGACTAACCAATGGGTTACTATGTTGCATGTTTATGAAATATGATGAACATGGTGGTATTAAAGGTGATGTGAAAAAGATATAAGGATTCACATTAGGAAACCATAAGCTTTTGTTTATGCCATTGATATATTAAATATGGATGATGCTACTATTAGTGGTTTAAACATGGGAATAGAATGTATGGTTGTAAGAGAGGAAATTTGTTTTCCTACATAGCTTTGAGCATTTGTGAATTCTTGAGTGCAACTACCTACCATAAGGATATTAGCATCTAAAATGTGAGCTATACTATGCAACACTTCTATTCCTTGAGAATGGTTTATCAACATTCTAAGGCTGTCTACAATAGGAACTATCTCTCCCGCTAAGGATTCAATGCTTAAATAATATTGAATGCCTTCTAAATCCTTGTCTAATTGATTTAACTTATATTTAGAAATGTAGGTAATAGCGGTTTCTAAGTGTACCGTAGAAAAAAGGAAACTTGCTTGATTTGGGAATAGTTGATGTTAAATTAGACTTAATAAGGCCTTGATTTAGTGTTGCGAGGTTTTTTTCTCATCCACACTAGGTCTTGGACCATTGTAAATTGAATAACATGTGTTTATTGATGTCTTGTGAAGGTATTGTAAAGTGTTGTAAAAATAAATTCACACTTGTCTAGACTTAATGAACCCATTTTCCTTTAATTCAACATTATAAAATATATTTAATTTCATCTTCACATCAATCTAGAAGGCTTGTGAAATAAACTTAACTTTAAGCTAGTGTTGTAATGTGTTTTACACATTCACATTGGTTATTGTCCCTTCCTAGGCTAAGTGGACCTCATTTTAGTGTTGTAAAGTGTATTTAAATCACACTTTCACATTGAATTATGTCTCCCAAGCCCTAATTGACCTTTGCATCATCATTAATAGGCCCCTATGACCCCATATTATGCATCCCGAGGCAATATTTGATGAAATACCCCAAAAAGTCACCATAAAAACCTTATTTCCTTACTTCCTAGCATCTTAGCTAGAAAATGGGCCCCACTGGGACTGATTCGCCCAAGGTGGTGAATGAGTCCCATTTGGCCCATTTTTTACTTTTGAGCAAGAAATTTTAGAATTTAAGTTTTATTTCTCTTCATGTCAGCCTTAGGGATTCTATTAACAAGAAAATAAGGTGAATTGCTTATAAAATCAAGTCTCTAAACACTAAATCATAACCATTCTTCATTATTCATCCATCATTCTTCCACTTTAAGTCAAGCAAGTTAAGGTTTCATCATTTCAAGTCATTAAAATAGTAATTTTCAGACATTCAAGGGAAAATTCTTCATGTTTTGCTAGAAAAATTCAAGATCAATCATCATGGAAAGGTAATAACTCCATTATTTTATACTTCATTACATTCTTTCTCCATTTTGGTTTAATTACCTAAAAGGGGTTTGACCAAGGCAAACCCCCATTCCCTAACATTCAACATTTATCATTCTTGTCTTGTGTGTTTGTAGATTTAGGTATCTTGGAAGCTTGGAAATCATTAAGAATCAAGTTGAAAATTTGTTTAAGTCTTCTCTTCTTTTTCCAAGGTAAAATATCAACAAGAAGTGACTTTCAGACTTGAAAATCAGATTTTCAGAAGCGAAAACCTGTAGAAAGCCAAAGTATAGAATGAGAGATCATGTTTCCTCTTTTGGATCTTCAAAAATTCAAAAGTGGAATCATTAACCATTAGTGGTGAATGAGTCCCATTTCTAGGCCTGAACAGGGTTTTCTACATTTCTAGATACCCTTTTGTCTGAAATGGGTTCCAGGTTAGTTTCATAAAACTAGGACTAATTCGTCCAGAATGGCGAATGAGTCCTAGTAGGCCAAATTTCATGCATAAATAACATTTTAGAAGTAATTTTCCTATCTCCAACAAGTTCTTAGGTGCACACTTTTAGTTTCATCCATTTATGTTGTAGTTTGCTTTCATTTCTCGGTGTTTTCGCATATCACAGTGTGTTTTCCAACAAGTTGCACTTCAATAGTTTCCACTTAATGATCAATTAGTTTTATCAGATTTTTGCATTTATATCATTGCATTTAGGCATATTTGCATCATACATACATTAATTTGAGTGAAACACCTAGATTTTGGGTGTGGGATCTATCTCTTTCCTTTAGGTGAAAAACCCTAATTGAACAAAAGAGAGTCATAGCATTCCACTATAAAATATTTGGTTCATTTTGGTGAACCTACTTTTTGAACATCTTATTTTTTGATTGGGATTCCATTTTCATCCTAGTACTAGCTTGCATTGAATTTGCATTAGAGTTGCATTGGTCAATTTGCATCTAGGGTTTCAAATTTTTGCATTATTAAAAAGCTCATTTAGCTTATAATTTTGCATAAATTTCCTTTAAAAAAATTGAAATTCTGCATCTACATCTTAGGTCTGCATCATACAACATCAAACACATAAAAAACAATTCAATTTTTTTGAAAAGTTTCTAAAAATCCCTTCATGGGACTCATTCACCATGCTGGGCGAATCAGTCTTTGTCCAAATTTTTGATTGACTCTTACAACATCAAAAACCTCATTTTTGTGCTTCTTAAGCCTCCTAGTATCATATAACATAAGTCTAGAAAGTTTGTGCAACATTTTTTTTATGCATCCAACTCAAAAACATTATTTTAGATTACTCATTCTTCAAATCACTTCAATTGCAAACATCCTTACATCCGAAGATGCTTACATTTCTAAAATTTTGCATAACATTGATAAAAGTACTTTTCACTTTTGCTTACACAATATTTCTATTCATAAAAATTTGCATAAGTTTGCTAAAAGTTCTTTACATTCTTACATATACATTGTTTACATTTTTAAGGTGTTGTATATATTGGATAAGATTGTTTTGCATCTTTGCACATACATTGTTTATATTGCTGAAACATTGCATGAAATGGTTACAAGTGCTTTTCATTTTTGTTCAAAAAATGATCATATCTTACATAACTAGACATATTAAGAAGCATTCCCTATCTTATCCCTCTAAGAGTGTTTTGGTGACAAAGAATACAACCTTAGACATTCCTAACACTCATTTTTGATCTTCTCCTAATATCTCTCCTATTGGCAAAGAAGATATTTTGGTGATAGAAGAACCAAATAATGAGAGTTGTGAGAATCCAAGTTGTTTCTCTCCTCTTACCTCTTTTTGTGGACAAGACATTAATAAACAAGATAACACAACCATAGGTAACCATGAAATTAACATTTGTTTTTCTCCTAGTATCTCTCATTGTTGTGAAGATGATACTTTGATGTTAGAAAACTTATTTTGTGAAGGTCACAAGAATCTTAGTTGTCACCCCTTCCCCTAAAGAAACCCTTGTTGATCATGACAATTCAACCTTTGATCATTCCCCTACTTGTAATAAATTTATTTTAGAAGAACCAATCCTTGAGTGTTAAGAACATTTGGTTTGTTGTTCTCCTAAAAACCCTCCTCCTAGGAAGGATATCATGATGGAAGACAAGGATAACTCTCACTCACTCAGGGATGTTAACATTATTCAACCTCAACTCATTCTTTACCCTCCTTCACATAAAAATCAATCTAAAACAAACCCAAATTAATCCTCTACCCACCTACAAATACTATATCGCAACAGTTGAGTCATAATACCATTGCTCATATATATAACACTCGCAACAATCCACAACTGCAACAGTCAACCAAAACACCCCTACCCTTGCCTAACCCTATCATCCCTAATCCTATATTACTAGGACCTCCTAGTGGAAAGGAATACAATCTTGTTGAACAACTAAAGAATACTCTTGCTAAAATCTCATTATGGGAACTTATTCAAGCCTCCCCTTAATATCACAACATGATTCAAGCAACATTGCAACAAGTTCCTGTCCCTTCTAATACACAACCAAGTGATATAGTAGCCATGATTCAAGCCATCAATGTTGACAATGTTTTCTACCAAAGTGAGCTTCCTCCTTTGGAAGTGCAAAAACAAAATGAATCTTTTATGATTATTGCTCAATACAAATGAAAAGGGATTAAGAGAAATCTTGTAGATATTGGTTCCGCTCTTAATGTATGTGGAGTGAACCTTCTCGATAGAATTGGTGTCGATAGATCAAACATTCGACCCAATCCTTTATCCATCAAGGGATTTGACAATGTAAGCAAACAACCGCTTGGTGTGATAACTTTACCTATTATAGTAGGAATGGCCAAATTGTAAACACCAATCCATATTATGCCTAATGATCTTACCTATAACCTTCTCTTAGGTAGACCATGGATTCATGCAATGAATGGCATGCCTTCTAATCTTCATCAAAAAATGAAAGACATCTACAACAAAAATGTGTACACACTTGAAGTTGACCCTCATCCAAACAGCTGTTTAAACATTGAGAAAAACAAAGAAAATACCTTGAACACATTAACACCAACCACACAAGTGAACTCCATCCAACCTCTTGAACTAATTTCAAGGCTATTAGATGATGATTGGGGTTCCTTAGAATTCACACCCACCTCCTTCAGAGAATACCATATCATCCACAAAGAGTCTAGCAAGGGAAGAGAAACCACTTTTGTTTTAACACAAAACTCAGACAACCCTTCACAAGCATCAACCTAAACCACTTTAGAACAAAAAACATCAGGTTACACAACAACCTTTGATGAACTTAATCATGAACAACCACCAACTTAAAAAGAAATGAAAAAACCTTATGGATATGGTTATGAACTTTTGAAACAACTTGGATATAGTGGAAAACTATGTGGTGCTTGAGAACAAGGTATCCACAACCCTATAGAGCCTAACACACAAAAAATGACTCATGGTCTTGGTTATTTTCCTTTGATTGAGATAAAAAAGCCATCCCTCAACATCAATACTGATGCAGGAGCATCTAGTGGTGTAAGGGCAATCTTGCATCACCCAAAAATAGTTAAATTTCAAGTTTCTTAGTTTTTAGATGTTTTTACATTTTTGGATACCCTTTTCGTCATAATGAAATTCCCAATTTATAGTTTTCTATTTCTGGGTTGAAAGATATTGCAATTTTAGTTTCCTGGATCAAAAGTTATGGCCCCGAGAAGTTAGCGCACTTTCTAGAAGATACAATTGCAAATGTTCTTTTGAAATTTGAACTTCGATTTGTAATTTTTTGGCACCAAACTACCTAAACTCAAATTTGAATGTTGTTTTGGCTCCAAACTAAAGACGAGCTCTATTTATGGGTGGGTTTCTAATTTTTGGGTAACTTTTTGGGGACAAGCTCATATATTGCGAAAGGGTGATTCTGTAGCTTTCTATAACTTGCATGTGTTGTAGAACTTGGGGATTTGAGATCATCTGCATGTAAGAAGCTCCATTTTCTAAATAATAAATTTATTCTCTTGTTTGTGGGTTATTTTCTAGGTCTCGGGCTGTGCCCTCATCAAGTGGTATCAGAGTGGGTTTTCTTGAGCATGTGGACAGATCATCGATCATGAAGTAGTTCACACTAGGACCGTGGTTGTGGGTCAAGGTCAAGAAATATGCCTCTGAGAGTGATGCCTGGTAGGCGTGGTGGTGCCACAGGTGGTTGAGGCAACAAAAATATTGGTGGAAGAGATGCACTGGTAGCCCTCCAAAGACAGATTGATGCGTTACAAGAGTAGCTGAGAAGAGGGTTAAACCTGAGGGAGGAAAGTGAGGATGAAGGAGAGGAAGAAGGTTCAAATGTAGAAGAGGGAGAAGAAGCAATTGATCAAGACCAAATGTGTCTAATAAGGGCCATTTCAAAGATCAGGAAAAGACCCAGAGCAGAAGTCCCTAGTTATTCTGGAAGTCTGAACCCGGAAGAGTTGATCGACTGGATCAATGAGCTAGAAGAATATTTTGAGTATGAGGAAATAGAAGACCTAGATCGGGTTAAGTTTGTGAAAATGAAGTTGAAGGGCCATGCCAGTATTTGGTGGAAAGAGGTCTAGTTGGAAAGAAATTGAAGAGGAAAAGGAAATATCACCAGATGGGATTGCATGGTAGAGAAACTGAAGAAGCAGTTCATACTAGTGGACTACGAGTTAGATTTGTTGAAGAAATTGCAAGGGTTGAAGCAAGGAAGCAGATCTATGAAAGAATATACCTAATATTTTCACAAGATAATCATCAGAACGGGCCACACAGAGGCCAATAAGGAGAAGGTAGCCCGATATCTTAATGGGTTACGACCGAGCATTCAGGAGGAGTTAAGCCTAGTCAGAATGACCACCATTGAGGATGTGTATCAATTTGCTCTGAAGGTGGAAGAGAAGCTGAACAAAAGATTTGATGGAAAGCAAAAAAGACAAGGAGGTCAAAGTGGAAGGTGCAAAGTGGAAGACCTTCAGGAAGCCGAAATGATGATGAAAAGAAAAGTGAAGATGTGGGTACCAGCCGGCCAAAGGAATGAGAACTTCTACTGCTCATGATCAAAATAGTGGTGATCAAAGAGGTAGAGGACGAGGGAGATATGGACAAGGATTTGGAAGAGGTGGTTTCAAAGGAACATGTTTCCAGTGTGGTGAAGAAGGGCATCGATCCTATGAATGTACACAACACCAAGGAAGGGTAGACCAAAGGCCAAAAGGTCGTGGAAGGTTTGCGCATGCAGATGAGGAGGCCCAATCTGAACATTCAGATGATGCTGAAAGGGGAGAGGCCCTAGTGATTAGGAGAGCCCTAGTGACTGAGGAAAAGGAACTAGAACAGAGGAAGAATCTGTTTCGCACAAGGTTCAAGTGTGAAGGAAAATGTTGTGATGTCATTATTGACTGCGGAAGCATCGATAATCTAGTGTCAAAGAGATGGTCACAAAGTTGAAGCTCAAGAGGGAAAGGCACCCGCATCCATATCGGATTGCCTGGTTGCAAAAAGACCACAAAGTTTTGGTCAATGAGCAGTGCCTAGTAAAGTTCAAGATTGAAGCTACCATGATGAGGTACTCTGTGATATCATCCCCATGGATGTATGTCACATGTTGTTGGGGAGGCCATGGCATTTCGATAGGCGAGCTATACATGATGGCCATGCAAACACTTATTCCTTGACAAAGGATGGGGTTCATCACAAGTTGAAACCCCTGAAGGAGACCGAAGAAAAGGTATGCAGTAGTGCTAGAATTTGTTATGTAGATGGAAGAAAATTTTTAGAAGGTATGAAGCATGAGCATGTGTGTTATGCATTGATTCCTAGAGTGAGTAAGAAGGATAGTGAGAATGTTCCAGAAGAAGTTTCTGGGATGTTGGATGAGTTTCAGGATATTGTTTCTGATAATGTACCTAAGGGTTTACCACCCATAAGGAAGATCAGTCATCAGATTAACTTGATTCTTGGAGCCAGTTTTCCAAATAAGGTAGCTCATAGAATGACTCCAATAGAAAATGAGGAGTTGAATAGACAAGTTCAAGAGTTGTTGAGAAAGGGTTTGATATGAGAGAGTTTGAGTCCATGTGCAGTACCTGTAGTACTAGCACCAAAGAAGGATGGGAGTGGAGGATGTGTATAGATTCCCAAGCCCTAAACAAGATAACAATCAAGTACAGATTTTCCCTACCAAGGATGGATGACCTGATGGACTGCTTTAGTGGAGCTCAATACTTCACAAAGATTGATCTGAAGAGTGGATATCACTAGATCCAGATTCGAGAGGGAGATGAATGGAAGACTGCCTTCAAGACCAAAGAGGGCATGTATGAGTGGTTAGTCATGCCTTTTGGGCTAACCAATGCACCGAGCACATTCATGCGGCTCATGAACAAGGTACTAAAAGAATCTCTAGGAAGTTTTGTTATTGTGTATTTAGATGATATTTTGATTTTTAGTAAGACGTTGGATGAGCATCTGATGCATATTTGGAGAGCCTTTGAGAAGTTAAGAGAAAAGAGATTGTTGATTAATTTGAAGTGTAGTTTTGTGAAGAGGGAGTTAGTGTACTTGGGGTTTGTTGTCTCAGCAGAAGGTCTCAAGATGGACCCAGAGAAGGTGAAGGCTATTCTGGAATGGCCTACCCGAAGAACTGCTACAAAGGTGAGATGTTTCCATGGTTTGGCTAGTTTTTATAGAAAGTTCATTAGAAACTTTAGTAGTATTTGTGGACCTCTGACTGAAACAATGAGAGGGGATAGAAAAAAATTCAAGTGGAGCACTAGAGTGGCAAAGAGTTTTAAACTGTTGAAGCAGAAGGTAATAGAGCAACCTGTTCTAGCCATCCCAGATTTCAACAAGGTGTTTTAGGGGGATTGTGATGCTAGTGGTTATGCCATTGGAGCAGTGTTGATCCAAGAATGTAAGCCCATTGCTTATTTCAGTGAAAAGTTAAGTGATTCCAATAGAAAGTATTATGTATATGATCAGGAATTTTATGCAATAGTTCAAGCATTAAAGAAATGGAGACATTATTTGTTGCCAACAGAATTTGTTCTATATATTGATCATCAGGCCTTGTAGTACCTAAATAGTTAGGGAAAATTAAATCAGAGACATATGAAATGGGTAGAGTTTTTGTAGAGTTATAACTTTGTTTTGAAACATAGGAGTTGGAAGTCAAATAGCATTGCAAATGCCTTAAGTAGGAGGCATACATTGATGAAAAAGATGTAGATTGAAGTGGTTGGGTTTAATGAACTTAAGACACTGTATGCAGAAGATCCTGATTTCGCAGAGGCTTGGAAAACTTGCAAGGAACCTGTTATAGTGGACAGGACAAGGTGGCTAGATTTCATAATCTAGGATGGCATGTTATTTAAGGGAAGTCAATTGTGTATCCCAAGGAGTTCCATGAGGGATAACCTGACAAAGGAGAAGCATAGTGGAGGAATGGCAGGACATTTTGGTCAGGATAAGACCATTGCCATTATCAGTGAGCATTATTATTGGCCTCAGTTGTCACAGGATGTGAAGAAGTTTGTACAAAGCTAGGGTATGTCAGATGGCTAAAGGAGCCAGAATATAGGATTATATCAGCCCTTACCTATACCAGAGAGGTGGGAGGATATAAGTATGGACTTTGTTCTTGGTTTGCCAAGGACACAACGAGGGAATGATTCAGTCTTTGTGGTGGTTGATAGGTTTTTGAAGATGGAACATTTCATTCCATGTCAGAAGACCTATGATGCAGTCCACATTGCTGACTTGTTCTTCAAAGAGGTGGTGAGGCTACATGGTCTGCCAAAAAGTATTGTTTCAGATCGTGACACCAAATTTGTGGGGTACTTTTGGAGGACCTTGTGGAAGAAGCTAAAGATAGTTGAAGTTCAATTTTTCACACCATCCACAAATAGATGGGTAGATAGAGGTTGTTAATAGGAGTCTTGGTAACCTACTAAGATGTTTGGTAGGAGATAAATCCAAGGGATGGGACTTGATCTTACCCTAGGTAGAATTTTCTTACAAAAATTCTATCAATAGAAGCACTGGTAGATCACCGTTCCAGATTGTGTATGGAGGTAGCCCCAGAACAACTCCAGAATTGAGGAAGATGGACCAAGAGAAGAAAATAAGTGTTGAAGCCAAAGATTTTGCAGAGCACATCAAGAATATACATGAAAAGGTACGAGAACACATTAATAAGATGAATATGCAATATAAGGCTAAGGTAGATCAGAAAAGGAGGAATAAGGAGTTTCAGACTAGCGATGAAGTAATGGTCCACTTGAAGAAAGAAAGGTTTCCCATGGGAACCTATAACAAATTGAAGATGAAGAAATTTGGTCCCTGTAAGATTTTGAAGAAGCATGATTCAAGGAATGCATTTGAGGTAGAGTTTCCTGATGGAATCAAAATTTCCCCTGTGTTCAACATTTCATATTTGACAGAGTATCATGAAGGTGGAATGGAGGAAGCACCAGCAATAGGGCAGTATGGCATTCCATCACCTACTTCAGAAAGGGAGGAGATTGAAGCAATCTTGGATAGTCGTGTGGGAAGGAGTACCAGAAATAGGTAGTATGAAGAATATCTAGTGAAATGGAGAGGAAGGTGTATGGAAGATTCATCTTGGCTATCTAAGCCAGTGGTTGACCGGTTGGGTTTTCCTCAACCATCTGAGATGTGATAGGTCACTTCTCAAATTACCCTGGGTGTCTGATGCAGGAGCATCCAGTGGTGTAAGGGCAATCTTGCATCACCCAAAAATAGTTAAATTTCAAGTTTATCAATTTTTAGATGTTTTTACATTTTTGGATACCCTTTTCATCATAATGAAATTCCCAATTTACGGTTTTCTATTCCTGGGTTGAAAGATATTGCAATTTTAGTTTACCAGATTTGCACCTAAAAATCTTCTGAATTAGATTTGAGGCACTTAGAGTTCCCAGAATGGCCCTGAAACTTGAAAAAATTGGTTTAGCTGATTTCAAGCGCATTATTGACTTTGAGACCTTTCCAACGGTTCAAACGGTTCGTGAATCGGAGTCCTAGATCAAAAGTTATGGCCTCGGGAAGTTGGCGCACTTTCTAGAAGATACAATTGCAAATGTTCTTTTAAGATTTGAACTTCAAGTTGTAATTTTTCGGTGCCAAACCACCTAAACTAAAATTTTAATGTTGTTTTGGCCCCAAACTAAAGAGGAGCTCTATTTATGGGCAGGTTTCTAATTTTTGGGTAACTTTTTGGGGACAAGCTCGCATATTGCGAAAGGGTGATTTTGTAGCTTTCTGTAACTTGCATATGTTGTAGAACTTGGGGATTTGAGATCCTTTGCATGTAAGAAGCTCCATTTTCTGAATAATAAATTTATTATCTTGTTTGTGGGTTATTTTCTAAGTCTCAAGCTATGCCCTAATCAAATACTATCACAAAATATCCTTGTAAGACAACTTTAACCGTCGTACATCCTGAATCCTTGACACTAGTAGTCTTGAAAGTTCTCCTTTCCAAAACATGAAACAAACAATGAACTCTTTAATTAAAGTCAATGCCATCTCACACAACACAATTGAATTAAACTCAATAGATTTTCCCTCCTCCTGTAAGAGTGAGAACAAAATTTTGCAATCTAAAGAACCTTGCATAGGTATGACATCTTGTACATCTAAGCAAGAGATATCTTTATCAAAAAATCCAAAAACACCTTTTATTGTTGATCAAGCAGGTATCTTTTTGAGACTATTCCAGGATCACTTGATGTCTCTCCCTCCACAAACTTGAAAGAAATGCTATTACAATACTTCATTTTGTGCCTATCATAGAGTTCATGGTTATTACACTAATGAATGCAAAGCTTTGAGTAGTAAAACCCAACATCTTCAAGAGTTTGGTGTGCTTCCCTATGTGGGGGCACGGTCTAATTCCTCTAATTGATACCAATTTTCACTCTTCCATTCATTTCATCAACCATTTTGGCTCACCCTTGTCCTACACTAAGTGGGGGCAACGGACTAGGCAACCTTGTCCTCGTATTTCACCCATCATTGTCTCTTTTGGCTAGTCGTTAACCTTTCTTATAAACATATAAGAGCAAGCTTGGGATGTGGATGACATACCTTGAGGTGGCTCACATGTGACATACTCCCTCTTTCATGACGTAGCTCATCAAAAACATATGACTTGGCATAGGGCTTTTCGAGTAAGCTCCCATATCCTCTTCTAGTTTAAATAAATTGATCACAATACTAGTGTTCAAAACTGCTTTAAAGTGGGGGGAATACATCACCACTCACATTTCATTGTGCAATTTTATTTTTCTTGCAATTTCCTCTCTTGGAAACATTAGGCACAATGTTGCCCAGGATGAGACATTGCACTTGTCCTCTCTTGGAAACAAGATGAGACCATTTTCACTTTTCCTCTCTTGGAAACATTAAGCATGATGTTCCCTAAGATGAGACATTTCACAAACTAAGCAAAATCACTTTGAACATTTCTTACACCATTTTGAATTAACAATTTCTATGAGTGTCAAGCATACAAATTTTTTCTTACATCATAGAGCTCAAAAATTATATTTCCTTTGTGGCATCTTATTAAAGTTATCAGGAGGTATAACTTTGGTATGGTTGAGCAAGAAGCCCATTCTGAGGCATGACTTTCCCATAGCCACCTATGTGCATACCAAATAGTGTATGTTTTATCTTTTGGGACTTCTCACTCGGTGGAAAACTAAGAATTTCATCACCCCAGAGTGAGTATACATTTTTCTTCCTAGACAAACAACCTAGATCTGATCCACAACTAGTTGGAAAAACGGTCGAAGCTTGATCCACACTTTCGTTTTCGCTCTTCTAGTTCTTGCCATTGCATGATCGTGTATCTTGTTTCACTACATGTCATTCACCTTGTGTGTGTCATTTTTCACTCATGCTAGTTTGACTTAGGATCTTATTGTAAATGATGATTTTGGTTTGCCCCTCACAATGCTTCACTCCTCCTAGGGTTTTTCACCTAAAAGGGGAAGGGAGATTGAAAGGGGGACCAAAATGCAAGGGTTAACACTCAAATTATATGTTAGTGAGATATATTATTGCCTAATTAATATGTCCTAATGCTCTGATTTGAAATTGAAATAATTTAATGACGCAAAACTATGAAAATGTGAAGTGCTAGAAAACACAATGTGATATGCAGAAATCCCTAATAAATGCAATTAAATGATGAAAATAATACAACATAATAGAAGAGGTGCACTTGGAATTAGAAGCCATATGTTGGAAGATTCTGGAATCCTATAAAAATTGACCAAAATGTTGAAAGAGACACTTAGGCCAGACTGGGTGACTTAGTCCCAGTTTTGGGAAACTTTGCCAGAATAGGAATCTGCCAAATGGGTGTCTAGAAATTTCAACATGAATTTTCAGGACAGGAAGTGGGACTAATTCCCCCCTAGTGGTGACTTAGTCCTCCTACACATTTTGGGAAATTCGGAACATAATCTTGTAGTCTCGGGTCTGTACTTCCTTTTCTAATAGGTGTCTATACTCGATTTTGTAGAAAACGGGGCAGAAAGTCTCTCCAAGCTTGAATTAGGATTTCCTTGACTTGATTGACTTTATGTACTTTTGATCACTTTTCAACACCTAATGCTTGACAAATTTGGATACAAAAGTCACATGCAAAAGTTGAAAAATGGTTGAGGGTTAGAGAATAGGGGTTTGCCTTGGTCAAACACCACTTTGGTAATCAAACCCTAAACAATGAAATAGAATGAAAAGAGTATGATAAATAGATAACATGCAAGTGCAAATGTCATAAACTTACCACATCATTGATGCTCAAATCTGAAGATGTGCAATGAAGAAGCCCAATAGCTTGACTTGATAATGCTTGATTTGCTTGAATGCTTAATGAGTGCAAGAGATTGTAAGTGATTTGGAGATAGATGATTGTAGAAGATGGGAGATGTAAAATGAGGTGAAAAACCATTATTTATACTTGATTTTACTAAAATTTCTTGAAAGTAACACATCATAGGCCGACCTCAAGGGTTAGAGGACAAAATCCCATTAGAAATTTAAAATTATTTTGAGTTTTGTGCCAAAAAGGACTAAGTCATCCCCATGGGCAACTTGGTCCCACTTAAGCAATTTAAGCGGGTGTTATGAATTTTGGGGCATTAAATGTTATCCAATGGGAATATCCTCAACAACAAACTTGAAAATGGTTGGAAAGTGTATTAAGGGGTCATTTAAACATGAGAAAGGGTTGAATTAGTGAAATTAAGCCTAGAAAAGTGTGAAATCTTGTTACAATAACACTTCAAAATAGGACTTAATAAGTGATAAAAAGGTGATTTTTAGGTGAATTGTAATACATATAGTCTAGAAAAGTGTAGAAATGTCTTACAACACTTCACAACACCTTCACAAGACACCATAATTTGAATGTTTAAGTCCTAATGTGAATGTTTTGACCACATTACAACATTAAAACCAAGCAAAAATTAAGCCAAAGCCCATTAGAAAGACTCAAGTGAGCATAAAAATGTCAACTATACATATTTTGGCAAAAAATTAAGCCCCCACTTTAGTGAGAGGATGAACTTGCTTCAAACTCTCACTAAAGTAGCCCAACATGCACATTGAGAGGGATCCTAATGTACTTACATTGGTAAGATGAAACAAAAATACCCAAGAGGGATGATCAATCCCCCAGGATCAAGATCTCATGGCAAACCAAACATAAGAACAAAAGAATACACATGATGATGAAAAGGAATCAAAGCTTTGATCGTCTTTCCAACTTGTTGTGGATTAGATCTAGTCTGATTGTTTGAAAAGGAGGGTGCATACTCATTCTAGGGTGATAGAACTCATGGTGGTCTGCTAGGTGAGATAACCCAAAAAGGTAAGATACATACGCTAGTTGGTATGCACTTAAACATATATGTGGCTATGGGAAAAGTCATGTCATTGAATGGGCTTCCTGCTCAACTATCTCAAAGTTATACCTATTGATAACTTTAACAAGGTGCCACAAAGGAAAATGTTGGTTCGTGCTTCATGAGACAAGAAAATATTTGTATGCTTAAAAATCATGACCAAATGCAAATGTACCATAGGCATGCAAACTGCATTATGCAAGGTGGAAAAAATGTAAAAATAAAATGTAAATTTAAAATGTGAAAGGTTTTCAAAGGAGTCTTTTTAAATTCATGCAAGGTTTATCACTTAGGGAACATTGTATCTAATGTCTCCAAGAGAGGACCAATCAAAGAATATAAGATCCACAACTTAGGGGATGTAGTGTGTCACATCAAGCCACTAAGAGGAATGTAATATGCTAAGATGAATCACACTTATGAAGGACATCAAACCCAATGTCATCCACAAAGTGACAAACACATCATATCAAGTGACAAGGATACACTAAGAATGTAAGAATGAAAATGAAATGATGTCAATGTATGCCCCCCACTTTAAAGGAACTACTACACACTGTTCTATGAGAAATTTATTTAAAGTAGCGAAGGGAAGAAAATACAAAAAGGAAAAATAAATTAAGATATGAGAGCCAACTTGAAAGCCTCTATGCCAAGTCATATGTTTCCATGTTAGGCTATGTCATGTAAATGAAAAAGAAAACAAAAGAAAAGGGAGTTTCCCCCCAGATAAGAACATGCCAAACACATAAGGGATTTATGGATTTGGGGTCAGTATGTTCATTGCTGCAATGTTTTTATTAAAGAGCTTAGAACTATCATCATTCCCCAAAGCACATAGAACTAGAAGAATGACACAAAGAGAGCAAAAAAAAATGAAAATAAAAGTCTATTTTGAGTCAACATGGAAGAGACATTGCAGTCTCAACACTTTGCATCATCCCCAAAAGGATAACACAAGCGAAAAGAAAACAAAAAGGAAAAGGAAAAGGAAATTATTTTGGGTCAACATGAAGGAGACATTGTTTTCTCAATTTCTTGCGTCATCTCCAAAAGGAAAACACAAGTGAAAAGACAAAAGGAAAAAGGACCGATTGGGTCAAAATGGAAGAGACATTGATGTCTCAATGCTTTGTGTCATCCACATAAGAAAAACATAAAAGAAAAATGAAAAGGGACCTTTTGGGTCTACATGGAAGAGAAATAGGGCATCTCTATGCTTTGCATCATCCTCAAAAGGAAAAAACAAAAAAAAAGCGAAAAGGAAAAGGATAAAATACGACATATAGAAGAATAGAGGTACAAATAGAAGAGTGTACAAAGAGAGAGAAAACATCAAATGCACATTATAGGGGAACACGATACACACATGCAATCAAACCAAAGAAAATAAAAAAAGAAAAAGGAAAATTTAAAAAGGCTAGCAAGGAAAATGCAAGTCAACCAGCTAACAAGTTATCCACCTCCCAATCATGTTCAATATATTGCAAGGGTGGTTGATTGTCCAAACAAAGAATTGCAAGTGTTGAACTAGGAGATGTACTAGGTTCTTCACTTGGTGGAGAATATTTATCATTTAAGCTCATGGTAGATGAAAATAAATAATTTAGATCATTATACACTTCTTCATCTATTCTTATGATTTCCTCATCATCATCATCATGAAGGTTGATTATAATGGGAAGAAAAAGAGTTATTTCCAAGGAAGGATGTATCAAAAGTTGCGGTTGTTGGCTCGGTTCATATTTTTGTGAGGGTTGGACTGTATTATCTTGTGGTGGGTCAGGAGGAAGAGGTCGGTCATCTAGTGCTTATGTCAAAGGCAGAGGTTTATTTTGTTTGTTATTTTCATTTTGCATTTGATGAGCAAGAAGACGACGATGATGCCTACACTCTCAAGCACTGTGGTTTCGTTTAATTTTATTGTGAAGTTGTTGAGGTGTAAGAGTGGGTTGATCCATCATACGTTCCTTTTCTTCCAGAGAGGGAAGAATGAAAGAAACTGAAGAAGATGGGTCAATCACTTTCTCTTTAGCTTTATACACTTGTTTAATGCAGGGAGGCATGACATGATTGTTTTCATTTTCTCTTGGTTGTTTAAACGATGGTGGGGAAGTGTGTATAGGTGGTTGTTCAGGAGGTTGTGTGATTTTTTCAATGTTGGAATCAGGCTTAAGCATGGTTTCATCTAGGATGGGTGGAGTGGAAGTGGATGGGGATGTGTTACGAAGAGACAACTCGGCTATTCATTTGGCTTTGAATTTTTGGTAGGCTATGAAAAGGAAATATTTTCGAGGGGTGATGGGTTCCATAGGTTTAGGAAAAAAGGATTCTATGGAAAAATTACCTTTAGAGGACAATGGATTAAAGCCAGCCACTATGGTGTACGGTAAATATTTCATTTCCATGTGAAAAATTCATACAGTTATGAACTACTGAGGGGAATTCCATTGGGTAGAGCCAAGGATGATCCAACCATAGATGAAATTGGTCTGATTGAGGAATGATAGAAAATGTTACATCCAAAGTTTTGGATCTTGTTTGTAGGGGGAGTATGATCGATCCGATCGTAGGGCATGCAGAACTAGTATGCATTTTAATCCATGCAATTGGTTTGTTATAATCATCTTGATACAACTCATGTAATAATAAACACTCTTTTGTGATCACATTCTCACCATAGGAGGGATCTATTAATATCCCACTGGTGGGATTATCATAGATCCAACCAGCTATGTAAAGAGGACCATTAGGAAGCTTTTTAAGGATATCTTTGGAGGAAAAAGTGATATCAATATTTTTGTTGGTTGGGCCCTTATGAGGGATAATGTCTATCGCACACACAAGTTCATCCATAAGAGTAACTTGGGTAACATTTGAAGTTATATCATGTTGTTCATTATTTGTATCAATGTTCACGACTTGAGGGTTTGAAGGTTCACTAGGCTTGACAAATGAAATAATGTGTTTAGGCATGGAGTTGGTAAAGATTTGTAAATTCTAGTTAGGGGGTGCAATGGACTTATTTCCTTGATCATTGACACCCGCAATGGATAAATGACCTGAATAAATGAGGTCTTGAACTAAGTGTTTGAGATGCTTACATTGTTTGGTATCATGTCCATTTTGGTGATGAAAATGACAATAAAAATTTTGTTTGAAGGTAGGTGGTAAAGGTTTGGTGGTATCAAGTGGTTTAATGGTAGGAAAATTAATTATTTGTTGTTGGAGCAATTGGTTCGTTGTATTATGAAGGGTATCGGGTAAGCAGGTGAATTGTCTCTTTGGTTCCCCATATGTATAAGGCACCACTACTTTAATAGCTACCACTTGATTCAAAATAGGTTGGGGTGGTTATGAAGAAGGTTGATTGAACTATAAAAATCTTCGATTTGGTTTTCTAAAGTTTTGTACATTGTTTTGATTGTTTTTCTTAGACTTCTGAGCTCAGTTAGAAGTGGAATTTAAATCATGACTAGAAATTGAGTTGTGATATTCACAAAGGTTTGCACATAAATGTAGGAACAAAGGAAATTTCATCATAGTTAACTTATCTTGAAGGTAAGTATGCAAATTTTTGATTAGAAATTGTTGTAGATGTGAATAAGGAATTTTGACATCAACTTGAGCATATAATGACTAATAATGTGAAATAAAGTTAGTTACTTTTTCATCGGTGTTTTGTTTACATCGCATTAAATTATCCATAGTATTTTTAGGAGTCATATGGACTTGGAAATGACTTATAAAGACATCCACACGTTCATTAAATGATCAGATTGAATGATTGGGTAAGATGGAAAACCACTCCAATGCAGTGTCTTTTAAGGTCTAAGGAAAAAGTTTGGCTAACAACTTATCATCGAGGACAAAGTCACTACACAAGGCTATATAAGCATTGACATGATTAGTAGGCTCTCCTTTCTCTTCGTATTTCTCAAACCTAGGTATTTCAATTCCTTGTGGCATCAAAGTGTGTAATATGCCAAGGGATAATGGACTACTATGAACATGATATGTAGGTGGAGCATTTTGAATTTGAATAATGGTGGAGAGTTGTTGTTGCAGGGATGAAATGGTGTTAAAAATTTGTGTAATGATGGGATCAGTGTAATTGGTATTAGGTGGAAGGGAAAATTGAGATGGAGTGTATGTAATGTTAGGGGAAGTGAAAGGGACACTAAGAGGGGTGAAGGTGGAAGAGGAGATGTTCGATGCCACAAAAGAACTAGGAATGCTAGTTGGAATTGCGAAAGAAGGAGCCACATAACTAACCTATTGCATAGTTGTAACTTGAGGAGTGTATAAGTTGGTATAGATGCTATGGTTAAAGGGGGAGGAATGTGAGATCCTCCTTGGCTTGCAACTATGTTTGTTGATTGGGATGTAGAAGGAGCATGTTTGTTGTATATCTCAACAGTTCTTTTCATTACTTGTAAGCCATCATTGCTTTCAATCAAATGATGAAGGTTTTCTATGGCAGGTATGACAGTAGTGGAAATGTTTTCAAGAGACAATTCTTGTTGTAAATGTGCAAAATCCTCATGAATAATAATTACCTTATCTTGCGGAATGGAATAGTTTTGTGTGTCAACATGCATAGGATGGAAAGGTGAAGGCATAGAAGTGGTATTGTCCATGCCTAATGCACCATTGTCCATACTAGGAGTAGGATCTCTTGATATCCAAAGGTCTACTATGAAAGTGTTATCGCGGGAAGCCATGAGTCTAGAACTTCGTCTCACTAAAGTATTGTCAATGGGGCACCAAACACTCATACAAGTACCAAAAGAGATAGGGTGGATGTAAATGTAATGAAATATAGGATGAATAAAATTAAAAAAAATAATAATTCTGTAAACTGAAAAAAAGATGCAGTACTAGGAAACAAAAATACAAAAAATAACCAAAAATTACCAGAAAATGCAGTGCAAAATATGTAAAAGGACTAAGTCACCTAGGGTGGCGATTTAGTTCTTTTGATGATTTTTTGTGTTTTTTCAAAAAAATTAAATACAAATCTATGTCTTTCAGATGCACAAATGCAACTACAATATGTAAATGTAGAGTTTTTGTCTTTTTCAATGCAATAATGATGCAATACTGCAAGCTAATATGAACTTTTTCACTAATGCAATTGAAAACCCTAGGATGCACTTTAACTAATGCAAGATGCAATGCAAGTGAAACCTAGGATACATTTTAAAATCAGAAAGGAATAGTGTTCAAAAGATTTAGGTTCACCAAAATGTAAATGATGATTTTGATTTTCCCCTCACAATGCTTCACTCCTAGGGTTTTTCACCTAAAAAGGGAAGGGAGATTGAAAGGGGGACCAAAATGCAAGGGTTTACACTCAAAGTCTATGTTAATGAGATGTATTATGCCTAATTAATATGTCCTAATGCTCTGATTTGAAATTGAAATAATTTAATGATGCAAAATAATGAAAATGTGAAGTGCTAGAAAACACAATGTGATATACAGAAATGCCTAAGAAATGCAATTATGATGAAATAACAAAACAGAATGGAAGAGGTGCACCTGGAAGTAGAAGTTTGATATTGGAAGATTTTGGAAGGGTATGTGTAGGATCATGATGGGTATTTGTAGGGTATGTGGCTGATGACTTTTTTTTTACCCAAAATTGATGAACTGAAAAGGGTTTTTAAAGGTCTCAGCTTTCCACCAATATAAATTATGATTTACTTTGAATTTAATAAATGATTATTATTCATTTTCTATTTGAATTATGACTAAAGTGTTGATTGATAGGCTGATTGAAAAACATCTATAGATTTCAAACGGTATCACATTTTTTGAATCCAAAACATGCATCACATTCTATGCTTCACATACTATAGGATTAAAAAAAGAAAAATTGAATTTCATGAATTTTTTACCAAGTTAAGGTGGTCGGTACGATTTTTATATTTTTAAAAGTTGTAATAAAAATTCATAATTAATTATTTACTTGGAAAAAAATTAGAAAAAATATGCATCACATCTAGACATGTGTCCTCTACTTATGTCTAAAATATTATAAAAAAATATTATCATTTTATTTTGGTTAGGGTGGTCAAAAAAACACCTACTTCTTATTTTTTCCCTGAAATTTAAGTAATACTACATTGAAATTTCAAATTTTCACCAAATAGATTTTTTTTTCAAAATAAACCTAGTAGTTTCAAAACTATATTCAATTTTCTACAGAGTCTATTCTTACATATTTTTTAAATAATATAGATAAATTATTAAAAAATTTACGTCAAGTTGCCTAACTCTAATTTTTTTGAACTTTTTGCCACTTAAGGGCCTATTTTTTCCATGATGATCCTACACATACTTGAAATCTTGGAAAAATTGATTGAAATGTTGATTGGGACACTTAGGCTAGACTGGGTGACTTAGTCCCAGTCTCAGGAAACTTTGCTGGAATAGGAATATGCCAAATGGGTGTCCAAAAAATGTCAACATCATTTTTTAGGCCCAGAAGTAGGACTAATTCGTCCCTTGTGGTGACTTAGTCCTCCTACATATTTTGGGAAATTCAAGATAGAATCTTGTGGTCTTGGGTCTACACTTCCTTTTCTGACAGGTGTCTGTACTTGATTATGCAGAAAACGGGGCAGAAAGTCTCTCCAACCTTGAATTAGGATTTCGTTGACTTGATTGACTTAATGCACTTTCTAATCACTTTTCAACACCTAATGCTTGACATATCTGCATACAAAAGTCACATGTAGAAGGGGAAAAATGGTTGAGGGTTAGAGAATAGGGGTTTGCCTTGGTCAAATCCCACTTTGGTAATCAAACCCTAAATAATGAAATAGAATGAAAAGAGTATGATAAATAGATAACATGCAAATGCAAATGTCATAAACTTACCACACCATTGATGCTCAAATCTGAAGATGTGCAATGAATAAGCACAATAGCTTGACTTGATAATGCTTTATTTAATTGAATGCTTAATGAGTGCAAGAGATTGTAAGTGATTTGGAGATAGATGATTGTAGGAGATGGGAGATGTAAAATGAGGTGAAAAACCATTATTATACTTGATTTTACAAAAAATTCCTGAAAGTAACACATCATAGGCTGACCTCAAGGGTCAGAGGAAAAAATACCACTAGAATTTTAAAATTATTTTGATTTTTGTGCCAAAAAGGACTAAGTCGCCCCTATGGGCGACTTAGTCCCACTTAAGCAATTTAAGTGAGTGTCGAGAATTTTAGGGCATTAAATGTTATCCAATAGGAGTATCCTCAAAAACACACTTGAAAATGGCTGGAAAGTGTATTAAGGGGTCATTTAGACATGAGAAAGGGTTGAATTAGTGAAATTAAGCCTAGAAAAGTGTGAAATCTTGTTACAATAACACTTCCAAAATAGGACTTAATAAGTGGTAAAAAAGTGATTTTTAGGTGAATTGTAATAAATAGAGTCTAGAAAAGTGTAGAAATGCCTTACAACACTTCACAACACCTTCACAAGACACCATAATTTGAATGTTTAAGTCCTAATGTGAATGATTTTACCACATTACAACATTAAACCCAAACAAAAATTAAGCCAAAGCCCAGTAGAAAGACTCAAGTGAGCATAAAAATGTCAACTATACATTTTTTGGCAACACACTTAGATCTTGGGGGCTTGCACAACCTCTGATCTTTGTTGTCCTTTGTCATCCGCATTGGTACGATTGGACATCTCTTGAATGTCTACTTTGGTGTGAGTTTGAAGCAAGGTCATCCTCTCACTAAAGTGGGGGCTAAATATACCGTAGAAAAAAAGACAACTTGCTTGATTTGGGAATAGTTGATGATAAATTAGACTTAATAAGGCCTTGATTTAGTGTTGCAGGGTGTTTTCAACATCCACACTAGGTCTTGGACTCTTGCAAATTGAATAGCATGTGTTTATTGATGTCTTGTGAAAGTGTTGTAAAAAGACTTTCACACTTCTCTAGACTTAATGAAACCATTTTCCCTTAATTCAACATTATAAAATGTATTTAATTGCATCTTCACATCAATCTAGAAGGCTTGTGAAATAAACTTAACTTTAACCTGGTGTTGTAATGTGTGTTACACATTCACATTGGTTCTTGTGCGTTCCTAGGCTGAGTGGACCTCATTTTAGTGTTGTAAAGTGTATTTAAATCACACTTTCACATTGAAGTATGTGTCACAAGCCCTGATTGACCTTTACATCATCATTAATAGGCCCCTATGACCCCATATTGTGCATGCTGAGGCAATATCTAATGAAATACCTGAAAAAGTCACCATAAAAACCTTATTTCCTTACTTCCTAGCATCTTAGTTGGAAAATGGGCCCCACTAGGACTGATTCGCCCAAGGTGGCGAATGAGTTCCATTTGGCCCATTTTTGAATTTTGAGTGGGAAATTTTAGAATTTAAGTTTTATTTCTCTTCATGTCGGCCTTAGGGATCTAATTAATAGGAAAATAAGGTGAATTTCTTATAAAATCAAGTCTCTAAACCCTAAATCATATCCATTCTTCATTATTCATGTATCATTCTTCCGTTGCAAGTCAAGCAAGTTAAGGTTTCATCATTTCAAGTCATTAAAATAGAAAATTTCAGATATTCAACGACAAATTCTTCATTTTTTTCTCCAAAAATTCAAGATAAATCATCATGGCAAGGTAATAAATCCATTATTTCATGCTTCATTACATTCTTTCTCCATTTTGGTTTAATTGCCTAAAAGGGGTTTGACCAAGGCAAACCCCCATTCCCTAACATTCAACATTTTTCCTTGTCTTGTGTGTTTGAAAATTTCAGCATCTTGGAAGCTTGGAGATCATTAAAAATCAAGTTGCAAATTTTTTTAAGTCTTCTCTTCATTTTCCAAGGAAAAATATCAACAAGAAGGGACTTTCAGACCTGAAAATTAGAGTTTTAGAAGCAGACACCTGCAAAAATCCAAATTATAGAATGAGAGCTTTTGTTTCCTCTTTTGGATCTTTAGAAATTCAAAAGTGGACTCATTCACCATCAGTGGGGAATGAGTCCCATTACTAGGCCTGAATAGGGTTTTCTGCATTTCTGGATATCCTTTTGTCTGAAATGGGTTTTAGGTCAGTTTCACAGAACTTGGACTAATTCGCTCAGGATGGCGAATGAGTCCTAGTAGGCCAAATTTCTAGCATCAAAAACATTTTAGAATTCATTTCCTATCTCCATCAAGTTATTAGGTGCACACTTTCAATTTCATCCATTTATGTTGCAGTTTGCTTTCATTTCTATGTGTTTTCACATATCATAATGTGTTTTCGAACAAGTTGCATTTCAATAGTTTCCACTTAATGTTCAATCATTTTTATTATCTTGTTGCATTTATATCATTAAATTTAAGCATATTTGCATCATACATACATTAATTTGAATGAACCACCTAGATTTTGGGTTTGGGATCTATCTCTTTCCTTTAGGTGAAATACCCTAATTGAGCAAAAGAGAGTCATAGCATTCCACCACTTTAAAATCTTTGGTTCACTAGGTCCACATAAATCTTATGTTGTGAAGTGGTCATGGGTAATATGTGGTGAGAAATGAAATCCAAAATGGAATGGGTTAAAGCCATACCTTTTGTGAAAGAGTTAGAGTACTCAAGCTCCACAACATATGTAGTTACAATGCAGAATGTCATAAGTCTATAACTTCATCCCATAAAGCTATTAGTAGTAGGATAACAAGTCATGAAGCTCATATAATTTTCAAAACTTTTATGTAATCCTAGTATAGGGGAAAGGTTCAAGACAATCACAATAAAATACATAGAGTACAAAATTAGAAGGAAAAGCCACATAGAAGACATATAGACATGTTTGTGACCTAAATTTGGGATAAATCTGATTGGTCTAGGGCACAGTATGCCCTAGAATGGAAAGATTATTTTATAGAAAATGAAAGTTTGGATGTGTTCTATAGTGTTTAAATGTTATTTTATGTAACTATGTATGTCTGACAGTATATAATTTTCCAAAATTCAACATATTTGTGATTTTGCAATATGAAACATGATTATGCAAGCAATTTTCATTAATATTCAATGATGAATGCAATTTGGAAATAAAACTTTTAGAATGTAAAGTATAGGATTTTACTGATTTTATCTAGACCAATCTAAAAAATTTAAATTGGGTAAGTGCATGGATCTGTGACACAATTTTGGCTCTTAAGATGCCACTTTTTTTTTGAAATCAACAAAATCTAATTTGCATGAGAAAATGAAGATACTTACGCTCAAAATTTCAAGTTGTAGCAAGAACAAGAGTTGAAGTTCTTTGAGTCTAATTTGTAATCTACTAATTCTTTTTGAAATTAATGAATATTTAGGGTCTCAAAAAAGGGGGGGCCCAAAATAGGTCTTGTTTTTATCCAAAAAAATAGCATAGCGTCTGAGGGCCCCCCCATTTTTTTTAATTTTTATTTAGAATTTCAAAAATATGAAGGGTGAGAAATTATCTAACACCATGTAGTTTATCCTTGTCCTTTTGGATATTTTTTTTAATGAACATATAATATTTTATGAATTTTCAACGTGGACACATCCTAAAAAGCTGAAATTTGATTGTGCTCCCCCCTAAATTTTTGAAAACTAATCAAAAATTGAATTTTTTTTCATCACATGTAGAATGTAGTCTAGTTTTAGAAAAAATAGTTTGTTTCATGTTTTGATGAACGAGTAAAAATCTATCCTAAAACTAGCACATGTTGGTTTTTGACAAAAAAATGAAGGCATTTACAAGAGAAGTGGATCAAAACCTTAATTGAATCAAAATGGCAAAAAGAACTATAAATTTAGATAGCTAAAAGAGAGATTAATGCCATCATGGTTTTTTATAAACTTGCATTGAAAGACATGCAAACGTGATGGTGAACACAAACAAAAATATGAGGAATTTTGTTACCCTTTCAAAAAATTACATCTTTTGCATGAAATGGTTGTCCAAACCTTTGGGTCAGCTATTGATGAAAAACCAACCCATGGGTTGGTTCATTTGGCTAGTGCCAAATTTGGTGAGCGCTAAATTTGGCGCTCACCAAATGTCATTCATGACTTTTGGAATGCATTTTTCAATCACCATTTCTTCCTACGGGGAAATATATATGGACATAATTTTACTTTCTTATACTTTAAGTTATATTTCATGTATATAGTTTAAGGATATTTTGAGGGATTGTTTAGATCTCTAGGAGATATAATACAAATTCTAGTTTTTGGAAGATTTTAAAGAAATTTGGGCTTAGTCAAATTTTTAATAATCAACATATTAATTTTCAATAATCGGAGATTTAATTATGTGTCCAAATTAAATTTAATTTTCTCTCTCTATCTACTCATTTCATATATTCCAGTCTCTCTCTCCACTACCATCGCTATCCTTTGCCTCTCCCTTCGAAACCAGATATACATCTCTACGTAATACATATCTCTCTCCCTTCCCTCTGTATCTATCTCCCTCCCTCCCTCCTCCCCTCCTTCCCTCTCTACATTTCTCTATGTCCCCTCCCTCTCCTTCTATCTCTATATATCTCTCTAGACTCTCTATATCACCTATCTCTATCCCTACCTATCCCTCCCTCCCTCTTTCTCTCTCTTCTTCCCTCTCTCTCTCTCCTTCCCTCTCTACTCTCTATCTCACTATTCTCTATCTCCTTCCCTCTCTAGTTCTCTCTATCTCACCTCTCTCTCCTTCTCTCCCTCCCTCCCTAATTTTCCCTATCTCCCCCTCTCTCTCCTTCCCTTTCTACTTCCCTCTATCTCGTCTCTCTTTCTACCCCTCTCTCTCCCTCTCTCTCTTCCTTTCACCCACCTTTTCTCTCTACTTCTCACTATCTAACCTATCCCTCTATACCTCTTTCTCTCTTCGTCCCTATCTACCCCTCTCTCTCCTTCCCTTTCTACTTCCCTCTATCTCATCTCTCTTTCTGCCCCCTCTCTCTCTCTCTCTCTCTCTCTCTCTTCCTTTCCTTACCTTTTCTCTCTACTTCTCACTATCTAACCTGTCCCTCTATACTCTCTCTCTCTTCCTCCTTCCCTCTCAATCTCTGCCTTCCTCCTTACCTCTCTCTACTTCCTCTCTCCCCTTCCTCTCTACTCTCTTTCTCTCTATCTCACCTCTCTCTCCCTAACTATCCCTCCCTCCTCTCTCTTATCTCTCTCACCTCTTTCTCTCCCTCCCTATCTCTGTCTTCCCTCTCTCCTTCCCTCTATACTTATCTTTATCTCCTCCTCCCTCTATCTACCTACCTCTCTCTATTTTTGTCTAATCTCTCTCTCCATCCTTACCTCTCCTTCTATCTCTCCTTTCATATCTACTTCTCTCTACCTAGTTGTCCCTCTATACCTATTTCTATCTCCCTCCATTCCTCCTCTCTATCAATATCTCCACCTTCTTCCCTCTCTACTTATCTCTCTCTTACCTCTCTGTCTCTCTCCTTCCCTCTCTACTCTCTCTATGTCTCCCTCCCTCCCCCTCTTTCTATCTCGCATCACCCTCTCTATACCTACCCCTCTCTCTCCTATCTATCTCAATTATCCATCTTTACCTATCCCTCTCTCCTCTCTCTCTTCCTTCCACCAAACTTCACTCTACATCTCTATATCTAGCTTAACCCTATATACCTCTTTCTCTCTCCCTATCTCTTTCCCTCTCTCAATCTCTCTACCTTCCTCCTTACGTCTCTACTTATCTCTTTCACCTCTCTCTCCCCATCCCCTCTCTACTTTCTGTATCTCTATCTCACCTCTCTCTCCCTAAATATCTCTACCTCCCTCCTCTCTCTCTATCTCACCTATATCTCCCTCCCTCCCTACCTCTTCTTCCCTATCTCCCTCCCTCTCTACTTCTCTCTATCTCTCCCTCCCTCTCCTTACCTACCTCTCTCTCTATTTCTCTCTCACCTTTCTCTCTAAATCCTTATCTCTCCCTCTATCCCTACCTCTCCATCCATCTCTCCTTCTATTGGAACTGTAAATTTATGATGATTTTCATGTTGTCCACACCCATGCATTTTCCAAATGAGTCCTACCATGAGCACATTTTCCTTTCTTCATGATATTTTTACCCATATTTTTCCCATATAGCCCCATTGGATCCGTTGGGTCATGCATTTTTCATATTGTAGTTCCTTTCGGCATACGTTCATTATGGTCTCCCTGACCCATTGAGTATTCTTGTTAATATGAGTCTGCGTTGCCTATCAACAAGACTCATCTGATGTCACAATGATCACAAGTCATATGCATTCACCATTCGGCAAGACATACATGTTGTTTCAGCGATAGAGAAGGAACATATCGGCATGAGTGTTGTATTTGGTATGTGGTCTCACCGAGGCTTTTTTGTCTCACCGACTGATGCACTAAAAGTCTTATTGGCAAAAGTTACTGCTTTGGTGAAATGTCATAACGATTCCGTCGTGTCTCACTGACTTGTGCAAAAGGTTATTTCGGTAGGAGTTGGTGATATTTGGAGTACTGTCTCAACGAATTTTTTGGGTCTTGCCGACATAAGGTTTTTATCAAAAGGTTATTGGGAGGAGTCTCACCAAACAATGTATGAGGATTCACTTCAGTCAGACTAAGCGATATCAGAATGAGATCTTGGCGAGTGACCTTCGGTCTCGCCGACATTACACAAAATGTTTCTATCGAATGACTTTCGATGAGAGAATTGAGTTGTCTTGGCGATTAGGAATGATCACATGGGCTTTCAGTGAAACATAATGAAATCTACAAGAGGTCTCCCCGATATCATAAAGTCACAGTGATACACAGGATGGATGAAAACTTTCAGTATGACATAACGTGCTCTATGAGAGGTCTCCCTAACGTCGGAATGTCATAGCGAAGCACATAAAACAAAAGGGTTTCTATCGGAGTGAGATTGTTATTGTCTTGGCAATCTAAGGTGAGCTAGAGCTATTTTGTTGAGACAAGGGTTTGACCGATATGACATCTCCTCGATAACAATAAGTCACGGTGACAAGTTTGATGATGAGGGATATCAGTAACACTTGGGGTGTTCTTTGAGATGTCTCTTTGATATTACAAGGCTAGAATGAAATACAAAGGGACAAAAGGATACTTCTTGACTTTAGCATAACGAGCAGAATGTTACAGCGAAACATGAAGGATGAGGGGTGATTGTCGGCGAGAGTCCAGTGTCGATGAGACGACATAACCTCATAGCAATGAACATAAGGGTGACTTTTAGTGAAACATTTTCCTTCGGCATACTTGTTGGATGTCTCAGCGAATGTCTTTAGCAAATGATTAGCAAAAGCCCAAATGCAAATAGTTGATTGCTGACATGTGAATGTGAAGCGTTGTGTCTGTTTAGATGCTAGTATATAAATGTTCATTCCCGATTGTGAATAGAGGGATTCAGAGGAGATTAGATTATAGGAGGTAGAGAATATACAGTTGGATAGAATTTCCAAAAAAAATAGAGACTATGATGTATGATTTCAAAATGGAGATTTTAATGAGAATCAGTTGATGTTGTAGCTCATTTCTACTGTCAATTGTCTGTTAGATTTATCAAAAGTATTACTAAGTTGTCTCCAAGATTGAGGCTTTCTGGTTGTTTAAATTGGTGTAGCAAGTTTATATTCAATTTATCAGGGTACATTTGTTGTTTCTGTGTGGTTAATTGATTGGTCCTTTCAAGAAGAGATTAAATCCTTTTGGTTGATCACAGTAATCAGGGAAATTCATCTAGATTATTAAAGAAGAACTTAGTAGTCATAGTCTTGCATGTTTATACAAGTTATAAATAGATCATATGCCGACAATTTGAGTTTCTACCAGAATAAGTTGTCCATTTCTATTTCATTTGACTCTACGTACCCAATAAGGCACTGGTCTCTGCAATTTCATCATTTAGATTCATTCATTTCCTTTACATCTGTTAATTGAGCATTTTAGGATTTAGATTTTGAAGATTGCTATTGCTATTTATATCAAGTTTGAATTCATTTGTCCACTCCTATCTGCCATTGTGGGAAAAAAATTTCAAGAAAGATAAGCACATCAAGTCTACCCAATTCATATGGGTACACCTGCCTAGGTCTGGCAACATCTAAAGAGTAGAAGGTTAAATTCATTTGACCTTGTTTGTTACCCTGAAACGTATCAAGAGATTGGCAACCTCTCTAGACATCCCACCTGCATTTTTTAGAGCTAACAAATTGGTGACTTTGCTCGAGAATTAACTTCAGAATTTGCGCCTTAATCATAGAGTCAGAAACAAAATAATAGACTTTGCTGGGAATAGTAAAAAACAAAGATTTTCTCACTTTTAAGAAAGTGAGTGGCAACTCTGATAAAACATTGCAATATGAATGGAAGAAGATCTCAATATAGGGGAGGTCATTTTGGAGCTCCTACTGGCAGTAATAAGTGGACACACAAAAATGATAAGGCTGACAAGGGTAAAGGGGTAAGTGAGGACATGTGCATGACGAACAAAAAAAAATCATCAATACCTCATGGTGAAACATATAACTGTTATGATACATGGAAAGATAATTCAAGTGAAGAGCCTTGTACCCCGGAAGATCAAAAGAATCCTTTCTATAATCCCCAGAAGCAACTAGAGTTTGATGCTAAACTCGAAGCACAGGGACTCAGATATCAGCATGAATGTGAACAAAGAATGAAGAATAATTAAAATGAGACCAGTGAGGATACGATACCTCAAGAAAATTATGAATCTTTAACTTATGAAGAAGTTAAAGCACGGTTTGAATCTCAGAAAAAGGAGAGGGAAGAGCAGGAAAAAACTCAGATGATACAAGCAATGAGAGAATTCAAATTGCAAAAAGCTCAGAACATTACTCACATAGCCGATTGCCCCTCAAAGTATGTACCACCTCATAAATAGGGCAATCATGGTGCAGGGAATTCTTATCCACTAGGGGTCCCTCGCCATCAAGTTGGGAATCAATATAGACAGCCAAATCACCCACCTCATATTCCCACACAATATACAAATGCACATCCACCTCCTGGTCAGTAGTATATGCCACATCATAATGCACAATATAATAACCCAATGTATCAATACCCACCTAACCCTCCCCCTCACCAATATACAACAATGATCAAATAGTTTGATTTAGCAGGGTTTCAATTATACCCTTACCCTATGGATGGTAGTTGGAGAGGTTTGGTGCCTAAGTTTATAGGGAGTAGTGCAATTTCTGTTGAGGACTATTTGAGGAGTTTCAATGCCTTCATTCAAGATTTGGATGTACCTTATGAAGATCTATATATGAGTTTATTCATGATGTCATTTATTGAAGAAGCCAGAGATTGGTTCAACAGCCTTACAACAACTTCTATTGATTCTCTCCAAATATTTCAAGACCGATTCCTCGAGCAATATGGGAATCAAAGTGCACCTGATGCTACTCTTCATGAATTGATGTGAATTCAAAAAAATCAGAATGATTGAATTTATGATTTCAACCGAAGATTCAATAAACTATAGAATAAAATACCTCTTGGATCAAAATTGCTAGACTATGTGGCATTGAGTGTTTATTTGAATGCATTTGATCCTAAAATAGGGTATGAATTGAGAAATAGGTTCCCAAGAGACTTGGCTGAAGCTCAGAAGACAAAATTAACAATTGAAAACAATAGGAGGGCTACTGGGATAATTGATAAAAGAGAAAATCATAGGGCTCCCCAACAAACCAATAATCATCAATATACAAATAGGAGAACACATACATGAATGAAAGGCATAGGCTGCATGACATGCCTTATAACACAAATTGGAAGGATGGAAAAAGCTATAATAGATAGGCCTAGAAACAAAGAAACTCCTGATCCATTAAGAAAGAAGGAAGCTTATATGGTAAATAACCGTTAATTCTGTGAAGTCTGTGATAAGCCACATTCCCTAGATTATTGTGTTGTAGCCCAAAGAATGCAAGAGAAATGAATGTTGATGGGAAAAAATGGAGAAGATCATAAAGTGTACTTGACTTCAAACACTTTTCACCATATGGAGGAGGGGTACTCATCTTCAGAGGATGAAGGTTATGAGTATGATGTTTCAAATCAGAAATACAACGTCCACATGGCTAAGCAGCAGATCCTTTCTGACTCTGAGAAAGATTATACAAAGCAATATTCTGATGAGATGCCTACTCAAGGCAGAATAAGGAAACTCACTGAAGAGGAGATAGAGAGATTAAATATTGTTGTAGTTGAAGAAGCAATGAGTAAGTATTGTTTGAGAAATAGGACATTAAATGAGAAGGAAGGTGTCCCTAGGGGAATCTTTACGAAGGATCAAAAAATGACACAAGGAACTTTGAAGAAAACTAAAAATAAACAATATGATGAAAGTAAATAGAAGCTTGTCCAAAAGGAGGAAGTAAAGGAATTACATAAAGATATACAAAAGACTGATAGACCAAGTAAAAGAGAAAAAGAAGAGAACAAAGGAGAAACATCAGAACAAAAGAAAATGATCAAGGAAGAAGGTTCTTCTTTTGACTTCACTCAGGCATTATCTCAAGTAAAAATGTTTGTTCCACTACTTGAGATGATGAAGATAAGGAATATAGAGACAGTGTAGTTCAATTGATAACAAATGGAAATGAAAGACATATGAATTTTGAAAGTAAGATGGCTGCTAAAAATAAGCAGGTGAAAGTAAATATCCCAGAAGTGTGCCTTAGTAATTCAGTGTTAAATCCCCCACCGGTTGATCCTTTTTGCACTACATTACTAATAAATAACAAATTTTTGAGGAACTGCATGATAGACTCTGGTGCTGCCATGAATATTATGCTAGTAGGAGTTATGAAACAACTAGGCATGAGGGTGGATACATATGAAGGTAAATGCTATTCGATGGATAACCGACCTGTTCATGTGGTGGGTATAATGAAAGATGTTGAAGTCAAGCTATCTGCTTATCCTCAAGTGGCCTACAATATTGGTATAATAGTAATAGAAACCCTCCTCAGTTTGGTATGCTTTTATCAAGACAGTGGACGACAGTTGTTGGTGGGAATGTTCAGTTTGATCTATCTCATGCAACAATTCTGATAGATGACCAAGAAGTGAAGTTGTAAAGGGAGCCAAGGATGAATCAGCTTGTTAACTATGTACCACAAAATCATATCAATTGTTTTTGTGATGTTGATCTTGGGAGTTTTAATATAGAACCAACCCAGCCAGAGTTGATCAATAGTGATGCAATTGAGAAGCATGTTGCACAAAACTGCAATAGTGTGTGGAAGATGTACTTTGATGGAGCTTGCATTCAAGAAGGTAATGGAGCAGGGATAGTATTCGTTTCACCTGAGGGTGTTATATTTAATTATTCATTTATGTTAGCATTTGAATGTACAAACAATGTGGTGGAATATGAAGCTTTATTAATAGGACTGAATATAGTTGTGAAACATAAAATCAAGTTGCTAGCTGTTCTTGGGGATTCAGAGTTGGTTGTTTCACAAATTAAGTCAAAATATGCAGCAAAGCACAAAAGAATGAAGCAATACAAAAATGTTGTATGGGATACAATTGAGTTTTTTGATGCCTTCTTGGTTGAGTGGATAGATAGATCAAAGAACATAATGGCTGATTTCCTCACAAATGTAGCACTAAAAAGAGATGATATTACATTGGTTGGGGTATCACAAATTGAATTCAAGACAAGGCATGTTGTGCCTGATAACGTATATAGTTGGCAAGTCTTTAATGATGATATTGATATTTTGAAATTCCTCCACTGTATAGATCAGTATGAAACCCAAGAAATTGATTTCAGTGCCTTGGTTGAAGAAGTGGATGGGAAGCAAATAGTATTTGGGAAAGAAATCTTATAGCTAAAAAAAAAAGCTTCCTAAAGGCTTAGTGGCATTGGAGAGGGTGTACGATGGAAATGACCGATCCCTCATAAAGCAAGCACCAGTAAATAGGGGGATATTGAAGAGATTAACTTGGGGACTGAGATGACACCAAGAAAGGTGTACATAGGGAGGAAGATAAGCCCTACAATTAGAAGAATGTTGATAGAGTTGCTGAGAAAATATAAACATGTGTTTGCTTGATCTTATGAAGATCTAAAAGCATACAGGGAATATTTGTTTCACCATGAAATACCATTGAAGCCAGATGCTAATCCATTCAGACAAAAGAAAAGACCCATAAATTCAACATTGGAGCCTAAGATGCAAGAAGAATTGGCAAAGCTCAGAGAGGGGGGAATCATTAAACCAATCAGACATTCAACATGCATCTCAAACTTGGTCCCTGTAAGAAAGAAAAATGGAGATATCAGGCTGTGTGTAGATTTCAAAAATCTAAACATAGCATCCCTCAAAGATAATTACCCTCTACCCAATATGGAGGCTATATTGCATAAGGTAACAGGGTGTGAACTCTTGTCCATGATGGATGGGTTTTCAGGGTATAACTAGGTTATGGTCAAATAATTTGAGCAATATAAGACATCATTTACAACTCCTTGGGGAACGTATGTATACATAAGAATGCCATTTGGTGTTACTAATGCAGGGGCAACCTTACAAAGAGCTATGGATGTGGCATTTGCAGATTTGATCAATGTTATCATGGTGGTGTATCAGGATGACCTCACTGCTTACTCAAAGAAGGCTGAAGATCATGTTCATCATCTGGAAAATTTATTTATAAAATCCCATGAATATGGTATTAGCTTGAATCCTAAGAAGTGTCATTTTGCAGTTACAGAGGGTAAGCTCTTGGGACACATTGTTTCAAAAGAAGGGATAAAGATAGATCCTAAAAGGGTTGAGGCCATCGATAAAATTCTTGTCCCTAAAACTGTCAAAGCTATACAATCATTCTTTGGATAGATCAGCTTTGTTAGGAGATTTGTTTCTAATTTCGCTGAGATCATTAAACCCATATCAAAAATGTTGAAGAAAGGAAAAAAGGTAGAGTGGACTGCAAAAGCCTTGGAAGATTTTGTATCTATCAAATGAGCCATCAAGGAGGCTTCTGTCCTTAAATCTCCAAATTTTGCAAAACCTTTTCAGATATTTTCATTCACTTCAATGCACACTATTGCTGTTGTTATGTTACAAAAAAATGAGGATGGTCATGAACAACCTGTGTCCTTCTTCAGTAAGTCATTACAAGGGTCTGAATTAAAGTATGATATAATGGAAAAATAGGCATTTGCACTAGTGAAAGTTGTAAAATATTTTAGGCCGTATCTTGTTGGAGCAAAGGTGGTTGCTTATGTTCCTCATGCAGCTATCAAGGATATTCTAACATAGTCTGAAGTAATAGGAAAAATATGTAAATGGATTAACAAAATCCAAGAGTTTGACATGGAGATACAAATTACTAAATTGGTAAGAGGTCAGGGCTTGGCTAAGTTGATGATAGAAGCGAATATTGAAGAAAACCAAATTTGCAATATAGAAGAAGAGAATGCAATTGCGAGCATTGAGCATATTCCATGGTATACAAATATCATGCATTACCTTAAATATATGAAGTGTCTAGATGGATTGAGTGACAACCAGAAAAGAACTCTGAAGTTCCATGCATCTAAGTATGTTTTCATGGATGGAGATCTATTTTGGAAGAATAGGGATAGTATATTATTGTTATGTCTACACGAATCACAAGCTAGGCATGTCTTAAGTGAAATGCATGAAGGGGTTTGTGGAGGACATTACTCAGCCAAGAAAACTGTGCATAAAATTCTCATAGTAGGTTACTACTGGCCGAAGGTTTTTAATGATTCTTTTACATATGTAAGAAAGTGTGAAGCTTGCCAGAAATTCTCTTGAAAACTGAAGTATCAGGCAGCTTTGCCACTACGACCCTTGTAGGATGATGCCCCTTTTCATCAATGGGGAATTGATTTCATTGGAGAAATACAAGAAAAATCAAGTGGTGGACATAGGTGGATACTAGTGGCCACTGATTATTTTACCAAATGGGTAGAGGCGATCCCAACTAAATAGGCTACAAGTAAGGTGGTGACACAGTTCCTAATGGAAAACATCATTACTAGATTTGGTACACCACTGAGGTTGATCATTGACAATGAGATGTGTTTTAGATCAGATGAATTCAGAAATTTCTATAGTACATATGGTATTACTATTTCTTGTGTAGCTCCTTATCATCCACATGCTAATGGTCAAGAAAAATCTAGCAATAAGAGTCTTCTGGAGATTATAAGGAGGATGTTAGGTCAAAACAAGAAAGCTTGGGATTCAAAATAAAAACTGGTTGTTTGGGCTGACAGAATCACTATGAAGAAGGCAATTGGGATGTCCCCATTCAAATTAGTGTATGGAACATAGGCCAGGATGCCTTTGCAGAATTTGTTACCAGTCTACAAGTTTGTCCTTTAGGAAGATTTGGATATTCCAGAACCTATGGAGGAAATAATGGATCAGCTAGCTGAACTTGATGAAATAAGGAGAGTTTCCCAAAATCAAAACATGAAATTATAGACACAGATGAAGTATATATTTGATAAAAAGGCGAAGGATAGAAAATTTGGAGAAAGTGATTTGGTATTGATGTGGAATGCTAGGTTTTAGGAGAAGGGAAAGCATGGAAAATTTCAAGCCTTGTGGCTGGGACCTTTTGTGGTTATTGGAAAGAAGGGTGAAGACTCATATTATCTACAAAATATGGCCGGTGAAGAGCAGGAATTGCCTGTACATCGGCAATTTCTGAAGCATTTTTTCTCTTGAAACAATATAGAGGATTAAGGGTTGCTAGTGCATGGACAACTCTTGATGATCCTCTGTAAAATTATTTTCCATGCACATTAGTTTAGGAAATAAAAGGAACATGACTTGCCAGTACATGGACAATCCTGATTTTCCTTCTTTGAATAATTTTCCATGTATAGTAGTTTAGGGTTTTGTTCATCTCCATTTTTGCATTCATTTGCCATTCATTCCATTTCTACTCACTACTCATCATTTTGTGACTGGTCTTCTCACCTAAAGATCTGGATCCTTGCAATGATCTTACTATCATTCATCCCCAGATGGAGCCACTGTTGGAACTATAAATTTCTGATGATTTTCATGTTGTCCATACCCATGCATTTTCCAAATGAGTCCTACCTTGAGCACATTTTCCTATCTTCATGATATTTTTACCTATATTTTTCCCAAGTAGCCCCATTGGATCCATCGGTTCATGCATTTTTCACATTGCAGTTCCTTTCAGCATAGGTTCATTATGGTATCCCTGACCCATTGAGTAGTCTTGTTAATATGATTCTGTGTTGCCTACTGGAAAGACTCATCTGATGTCATAGTGATCACAAGTCATGTGCATTCACCATTCGGCATGACATACATGTTGTTTCAGTGACAGAGAAGGAACATATCAGCATGAGTGTTGTATTTGGTATGTGGTCTCACTAACCGATGCACTAAAAGTCTTATCAGCAAAAGTTACTACTTTGGTGAAATGTCATAACGATTCCATGGCATCTCACCGACTTGTGCAAAAGGTTATTTTGGTAGGAGTTGGTGATATTTGGAGTAATGTCTCAACGAATTTTTTGGGTCTTTTCGACATAAGGTTTTTATCAAAAGGTTATTGGGAGAGTCTCACCAAATAGTGTATGAGGATTCACTTTGGCCGGACTAAGCGATGTCGGAGTGAGGTCTAGGCAAGTGACCTTCGGTCTCACTGACATTACACAAAAGGTTTCTATCGAATGACTTTCAGTGAGAGAATTGAGTTGTCTTGGCGATCAGGAATGATCACGTGGGCTTTCGGTGAAACATAATGAAATCTACAAGAGGTCTCCCTGTTATTATAAAGTCACAGCGACACATAGGATGGATGAAGACTTTCGGTATGACATAATGTGCTCTATGAGAGGTCTCCTCGATTCTATTGGTGTGAGATTGTTATTGTCTTGGTGATCTAAGGTGAGCTTAGGCTATTTCGTTGAGACAAGGGTTTGACCGATATGACATCTCCCCAATAATAATAAGTCATGGCGACAAGTTTGATCACGAGGGCTATCAGTAACACTTGGGGTGTTCTATGAGATGTCTCTCCGATATTACAAGGCTACAACGAAATAAAAAGGGACAAAAGGATACTTCTTGACTTCGACATAACGAGAAAAATGTTACAGCAAAACATGAAGGATGAGGGGCGACTATTGGCGAGACTCCAGTGTCGATGAGATGGCATAACCTCGTAGCGATGAACACAAGGGTGACTTTCAACAAAACATTTTCCTTCAGCATACTTGCTAGATGTCTTAGTGAATGTCTTCAGTGAATGATTAGCAAAAGCCTAAATATGAACAGTTGATCGCTGACATGTGAATGTGAAGCATTGTGTCTGTTCAGATGCTAGTTTATAAATGTTCATTCTTGATTGTGAATAGAGGGATTGAGAGGAGATTAGAGTAGAGGAGGTAGAGAATATACAATTGGATAGAATTTTGAAAAAAAATAGAGACTACGATGTATGATTTCAAAATGGAGATTTTAAAGAGAATCAGTTGATGTTGTAGCTCTTTTCTGGTGTCAATTATCTTTTAGATTTATCAAAAGTATTACTAAGTTGTCTGCAAGATTGAGGCTTTATGGTTGTTTAAATTGGTATAACAAGTTTATATTCAATTTATTAGGGTACATTTGTTGTTTCTGTGTGGTTAATTGATTGGTTCTTTCAAGAAGAGATTAAATCCTTTTGGTTGATCACAGTAATTAGGGAAATTCATCTGGATTATTAAAGAACAACTTAGTAGTCACAATCTTGCATGTTTATACAAGTTATAAACAGATCATATGCTGACAATTTGAGTTTCTGCTAGAATAGGTTGTGCATTTCTATTTCATTTGATTCCACATACTCAATAAGGCACTGGTCTCTGCAATTTCATCATTTAGATTCATTCATTTCCTTTACATCTGTTAATTGAGCATTTTAGGATTTAGATTTAGAAGATTGCTATTGCTATTTGTATCAAGTTTGAATTCATTTGTTCACTCCTATCTTCCATTGTGGGAAAAAATTTTCAAGAAAGATAAGCACATCAAGTCTTCCCAATTCATATAGGTACACCCACCTAGGTCTGACATCACTTGAAGAGTAGAAGGTTAAATTCATTTGACCTTGTCTGTTACCCTGAAACGTATCAAGAGATTGGCAGCCTCTTGAGGCATCCCGCCTACATTTTTGAGAGCTAACACCTTCCCTCTCTACTTCTCTATATCTCCCCTCTCTCTCTATCTACCTCTCTCTTTCCATCCCTACCTCTCCCTCCATCTCTTCTTCCCTCTCTACTTCTCTCTGCCTACCTATCCCTCTATACCTCATTCTCTCTCTCCCTCAATCCCTCCTTCCCTCTCTCATTCTCTCCACCTTCCTCCTATCTCTAACTTCTCCCCACCTTCCCCTCTCTCCTTCCCTCTCTACTTTGTCTCTATCTCAACACTCTGTACCTACATATCTATCTCTACCTCATATTTCTATCTCTTGTCTCCCTATCTCTCCCCTCTCCCTCTCTACCTACCCCTTCTCTCTCCTCTCCCTCTCTCTACTATCTATCTCAACTCTCTCTACCTCTCCTTCCCTCTCTACTTCTCTCTATCTCCCCCTCCCTCACTCTACCTACTTATCCCTCTATATATCATTCTTTCTCCTTCCCCCCTCTTCTCCCAATCTCTCCACCTTCCTCCTCTCTCTACTCTCTCATTTGTCTCTTTCTCCCTCTCCTCCCCTCTCTAATCTCTCTCTATCTAAACTCTCTCTCCCTACATCTCTAATAATCCCTCTCTCCCTCCCCCCTCTTTTTATCTCTCATCTCCCTCTCTCTCATCTCCCTCTCTACTGACCACTTGTCTCTCCTCTCCCTCTCTCTACTCTCTCTCTATCTTAATTCTCTCTCTACTTACCTATCCCTCTATACATAATTCTTTGTTTCTCCCTCCCTCCCTCCTTCCCTCTCCAATTCTCTCTGAATCACATCTCTCTATCACCTCTCCTTATCACCTCTCTCTATATCTCTCTCTTTCCCTCTCTACTCTCTCTATCTCAACTCTCTTTCTTGTAGGGAAATTTCACTCCTCTCAAAAAGAAACATCGAAGAACAACAGTGCCTTCAATAATTTTAATTTCATCAGGTTTCCTCAAAGACTGATGCAAGAGAATCTGCCAAACAAAAAAAATCATCAGGGTACATTAGACTGAAACAGGCACTGAGAAGATCTCTTTGTAATTTCATCAAAAAGTCAATTAACCATTCACCAAAATCTTTCTATTTCACTTGAACCAACAAGGAGATCAACAAACCAATTCACTTCATCAGTATCCCACATCATTATCAGACTCAAAAACCCACTTATCCATCAACATAATGAATGAACCAAACCAATAGCACCATTAAAAAAACTCTGAAACAATCCATAGTCACACAATTCACCAAATTACCATTGTTAACTTGATTCACATAATTCAAATTACCAAGACAATAAGTATTGTTTCAGGAACTTTCCCAATCCATCAACACACCTATAACATCACCACTTGTATTGCCAAAACATAGGGATAATCATCTATACCTCTGTTAGCATGGTTCAACAGTCAAACATCATCTACACCTTTTGGACCATATTGCTCAAAACAAAAAATTTACAAGTTACCTTTCTAAACCTTTTCCAAACACTTGAACTCCTTTGACAACACCAATTAGGTTGTTTCAACACAAAATGAAACTCATATATCACTGTTTCCTAAGAATTCCACTTACTATAAAATAAAAACACTAATGCCAATTAGGTCTCCATACTTTAATCTGGTGAAAATACACGAACCCAACCTATTTTCCCAAACCCAAATACACCTTGAGAGGCCCATTACCTCCAACATTAACATAACAAAAGCTTTTAGTAGCTTGTTTTTAAGAAATTACCAGATTCTTAGACTATACGCTGTAAAAGGCTACAAAATTAGGCCTAAATTACAAATGAAGTAGTCTTGATTCACTTCCTACACGCAAAGAAGCTTTAGAAATTCCTTTAATAAGTAAAAAAACTCCATATTATTCCATTTTTAGGAACTTAAAAGCTCGATTTAGTGTTGATCCACAAAACCCTTGTTACATGCATAAAACAAACTCTACAATGAGAGCTTATTACAAATACCATTTACAAACCTCAACCTTCTTTGAAAATGCTTAAAACAGATTAGGATTGGTTTGCACAAACTTATTACATTGCCTTTTACCCCTTTCCATCAGCAATTCTTCATGTCACCACTTGAAGGCATCATTGCATGCATGTAAATTCTAAAAATTTGTAGAGCAACAACTATATTCTTGCACTTTTACCTTCCATTGTCCTGGCATCACACACATACACTAAACACTAAAAAAATAAAATTATTCAATCCATTCCATTGAACAACTATTCCTACATCGATGGGATGGAGGCTTTTTTACTTAAAAGACTCTCAAATCCTAATTTTGAGGGTTTACTGAATTCTTGGTTTTCAAAACCACCTAAAACTGAATAAGCCTCTTCAAAACACTTCTAGATGATGGTTGATTCAGTACCCGATAAAAAAAAAAAATTTATAACTTCTAGACCTTAGTACAGTCCGTACAAGGAGTTGTAAATAAGAAAAAACTTATAAAATTGTAGTACAAGGGTCTTTACTTCAAATTTTGATTACAAGAATAAAAATTTGTGCTCTTGCTCGTACTTCACAAGGCTTTATATAGTTGTTTCCAATTCAATAACTGACTTTTCAATTTCCTACATCAATCTATCCATTCAATTTCCCACTTTGTCTTTTTAAATTCTCGCTTTGTTATTCTTTTTGCATTTTTTTCATATTTGGCAACTTTTGCATTTTTTCAAGTTTTACATTTTCCTTTATTTCAACCTCCTAGAGACCTATTTATGAATCATTTACAATTGAATAGGCCTTATCATGACCTTCTACAATGTTTTTGATACTTGGAAATTCTAATTTTTAGATTTTTCCTATTTAAGGCATTTAAAGAGCAAGGTGCTCCTGCCCCATAGAACCAACCAACAAACATTTTACAAGTCCCTTGGAAACATATCAACTTGGCTTGCACCTGCAAAACCATTTCAAATTTTTCTTGGAATGGTTCTCAATCTTTCTCTATCTTGGTTCCAATCTTTGTCTTCAACTTTGTCTTCATCTTTGTCTTTTGTTGCCTCTTTCCCTGTTATTTCTATCATCAGGTTCACAATCTCCTTCACTTTCAAAAAGGACACAGGACTACCCTTTTACCACACTCAAATTTCCATGAACTTTTCCTCAACCAAGGATAGAAGACTATCCTTGCAAACTTTCCTCTTTCTTTCACCATTCATCCTTGACCTTCTCTGACCAATCACCTTTTCATCTTCTCAACTTCTCATCTACTCCCATCAGTGGAGTATTGTCATCATGGCTACAAACTCAAGTGCTTCACATACAACTATCCATCTAGTTTCATAGTGCATCACAAGACAACTCATCAACTCAACAAAATTCCTTGTCTCACCTAGGTGTCTCCTCTTTTCTCTCTGTAGTATTTTGGAAAACATCAACCAGGTTCTTTCTTAACCTGCACACAACCACAAACTCACAAACAAAATTTTTTCTCTGCAACTTAGATGGATCAAGAATCTAGAATGAAACTCAGCAATAACTTCACAAACACCAGATCAGATAGCTTTGATACCAATTGATGCAAGAGAATCTACCAAACACAAAAATTCATTAGGGTACATTAGACTCAAAGACACATTGAGATCTCTTTGTAATTTTATCAAAAATTCACTTAACCATTCACCAAAATCTTTCTATTTCACTTGAAGCAACTGTTATGAAATAACTTGCATAATAGAAGAATATGATATGAAATATGCTACAAATACTTGATAATAATTGAGAATAACAAGGCACTTCAAGGGGGAAAAGCTCCTAATATCTCCAATAAGAACAAACTTCACAACCTGATGATGAAATAAGACTCACAACCTCCTATATATACCTATTTATGCCTAGGATATCACCTAGGCCAACTTAGACACACCTATATAAGTCTTAGGATGACCTAAACAACTAAATAACAATATACTAATGATAATATGAATTAATAGAGAGTTAAGATAGCCACAAGATGACTATTCATAACCTGATGTACAATAATATTAAGGGCATAGCATGCTCCCTTCTTCAAAGAAGCATTTTCCTCAATGCTAATCAAGTTTGGATTCTTTTGAATGAACTCCTTGTCCTCCCATGTGGCATCTTCAACTAGTAAATTCTTCCATTGGATGAGATACTCAGTGAGAGTTCTATTCCTTAGCTTCTTTGTGCGTGTTTGACGAATGCACTTTGGTTCCAAAATGATTCTCCCTTCTTCATCGATCTATGGTAGTGTTTTTTGAGTTGGAATATTATGCCTAATTACCTTCTTCAAACAGGAAACATGAAAAACTAGATGTATCTTTGTTTTTGGTGGAAAATCTAGCTTATAGGCAACACTACCAATCTTTTGCATGATTTGGTATGGACCATAATGCCTTGGATACAACTTATTATTCTTTTATTGTTGCTTTAGTGAGATTTTCTCATAAGGCTGCAATTTGAAGAAGACCCAATCCCCAACTTCAAAACTTCTTTCACTACGATGTTGGTCTTCCTGTTGTTTCATTTAATTTTGTGCCATGGCTAAATTATCCTTGAGTCCTAAAAGTACTTGTCATTGATGAAGCAAGTGGTCCTCTACTACCTGAACTCTTGGTGACACCTTTATTGATGATGTGATGGAAGGAGGATGATATCCATAAAGTGCCAAAAATGGAGACATTTTTGATGAGCTATGAAAAGAAGTGTTATACCACTATTCCGCAAGTGGTAGCCAATCTACCCACTAAGATTGTTTCTCTGAAGTGAAACAACGTAGATATCCTTCCAAACACTTATTAACAACCTCTATTTGCCCATCTGATTGAGGGTGGTATGAAGAGCTAAGAGCCAATTGAGTACCCAAACATGAGAATAAATCTTTCCAAAAGTGACTAGTGAAGATAGGATCATGATCACTAACAATAACTTTAGGTGTACCATGTAGCTTTTGGATATTCTCCAAAAAAGCTTTAGCCACTGCACTTGTTGTAAAAGGATGTGCTAATGCAATGAAATGTGCATATTTAGTGAGCCGATCAACTACCACCATGATGACATTATGACCTTTAAATTTGAGAAGCCCTATGATGAAGTCCATGGATACCTCTTCCCAATGCTGGCTAGGAATAGATAAGGGTTGCAAGAGACCTTATGTCTTAATTGTATCCCCTTTATTCCTTTGACAAACCAAAAATTCAACCACATATTTTTGAACATCACCTTTTAGCCCTTCCCAAAAAAAATCTTTCTTGACTCATTGATATGTCTTCAAAAATCCTAAATGGCCACCAACTAGAGACTCATGCAACTCTATCAGAATCTTGTGTTTAAGAGTGGGATTCTTGCAAAGATACAAACACTCTTTATACCAAAGAGTATCTCCCTTCCAAAAAAACTTATCTGAACTACTATGATCACTTTTTAATTGTTCAATGAGATTACTTGTCACAACATCATTTTGCCACTCTATTTTGCCTTCCTCCACCCAATTTTCTTGTAATATTGAAAGGGCACACAATAAGGCTTCATCTTTCTCATCCTTCCTTGAAAGTGCATCTCTACAATATTTTCTTTCCCTTTCTTATATACAATCTAAAAGTCATATCCTAACATCTTAGTGACCCATTTTTGTTGCTCTTCAAATGATAGTCTTTGTTCCAAAAAATATTTTAGGCTATCATGATCTGTCTTAACCTTGAAGTGTCTACCCAATAGATAAGGACTCCATTGTTTAACTGCATGAAGGATTGCTAGCATTTCCTTCTCATAAATAGGTTTTAGTTGATTCTTATCCTTTAATTGAAAACTCTCAAAAGAAATTGGTCAACCTTCTTACATGAGCACTGCTCCTATTCCATTTCCAAAAGCATCACATTCCACAATGAATTCCTTGGTGAAGTCAGCAGTGGAAAGTACTGGAGTTGTACACATATCCTCCTTCAATCTCTCAAATGTTGTATTAGCAGACTCATTCCAATGAAAATAATCCTTCTTCAATAGAGTGGTGAGAGGTTCTGCTATATGACCATAATTATTCAAAAATATTCTATAGTACCCTATCAATCCCAAGAAACCCCTCGGTTTCTTAATGGTTTTTGGAATAGGCCATTCCATCATAGTGTTAATTTTGTTAGGGTCCACCTTCACTCCTTCATGTGAAACTATGTGTCCCAAATACTCCACCTCCTTAAGACCAAAAGAACACTTGGATGGCTTAGCATAGAGTTGATGATCTTCAAGTATTTGTAATGCTTGATCCACATGTTGCAAAGGTTCTTCCCAAGTATTTCTATAAATCAATATATCATCAAAGAATACAAACACAAAATTCCTCAAGAACTTCTTAAAAATGGAATTCATCAAAATTTGGAATGTAGATGGTGCATTGGTAAGACCGAATGGCATCACCAAAAATTCATAATGACCCTCAAGATTCTGAAATGTTGTCTTACAAATATCTTCCTCCTTAATCTAAATTTGGTGATAACGAGATCTAAGATCTAACTTGGTAAAATACATGGCTCCATTTAATTCATCTAGAAAATCATCAATGACTGAAATAGGAAAATTATCTTTAATGGTGTACATGTTGAGCACTCTATAATCTAGACACATGCCCCAAGTATCATCCTTCTTACGTACCATCACCATAGCTGAGGAGTAAGCACTTTGGCTATGCCTGGTAATTCTTGCCTCTAGCATCTCCTCAACATTTTTTTCTATCTTAGTCTTTCGTATGTGTGGATACCTATAAGACCTGATGTTTGGTGGTTGGATCCTGGGAACTAACTATATGGCATGATCATTATCCCTCTTAGGAGGAATTCCTTTAGGCATATCTCCAAGAACAATTGAGTGACGATAAATTATAGCTTGCAAATCTGGATGAGTAGGAGCATTAGATTGAGAGACTTCTAATGAACATAGTTGGGCCACAAATCCATCCACTCCTTTATTAAGAAAATTTTTCATTTGATGAGAGCTTACCATTTGTGGGGATTTTTCCTTCAACACCCTTATCTCTACTACCCTTCCTTCTAATTGAAATCTCATGAATATTTCTTGGAAGTTCATCTCAATCATTCCCAATGTAGTAAGCCATTGTACTCCCAAAACAATATCTGTTGCACCCATGGATATTGCATACATTGGGGTATCAAGTTGATAATCCCCCATGGATAATTTAATGTTATGACACTTCCCTGAACAATTAATTGTACCACCATCTACAATCAAAACCTGAAACTCTAGAGCTAGATATATAAAATAATTTATCGACGAGTAGCTAACTTTTTGTTGATGAAATTATGAGTACTACCTAAGTAAATCAACACTATTACCTTTTGCTTCTTTAAGAACCCCACCACCTTGAGAGTTTGTGGAGCACTGAAACCTGAGAGTGCATGAAAAGAAATGATTGGTTGAGAATCATATGATTCCTCATTTGACTCCCTTTCATCATCTAGTATGGGTTCCTCCTCTTCTTCCTCACTTGGACCTTCAATATAGAACAATTTATTTTCACTGCATTTATGTCCTCAACTGTATTTGCTATCACAATTGAAACACAAAACTTTTGATATTTTCTCCTCAATTTGTTGTGGAGTCAACCTAGTAGGTTTTGTTGCATATCCTTTCTCTCTTGTCACATTAGCCCCTTGCTTTTTAGGAATCAAATAATTCTCCTCTACCATGCGTGCTAAGATAAACGACTCATTTATTAAGCTAGGGCTAAACATGTGTACCTCATGTTGAATGCGATCCTTGAGACCCCCCAAGAATAAATCATTCAAGTTTTCCTTCATAATTGTATCCACTCTTAAGGATTTTTTTTGGAATTGTTGAATATAATCCTTAATTGATCCTATTTGTTGAAGTTTAGCCAGCTAGTTGAAGAAGTTGTCTGCCATGCTCTTGCTATAGTGTGCTTGGAGTTCTTCCGTAAAAATTGACCATGAGATGGTGAGCCCCTTTTTCCTTCGATGAGTACAAATCCAATGATACCAAATGAATTGATCTGGTTCTAGATATAGGGAAGCCATCATGACCTTTTGTCCATTTGGGATTCGGTGTACTTCAAAAAAATTCTCCATTTGGTTTATCCATGTTAGAGGATCCTTGGCATCGAACTTGCACATATTCACCTTTGGAAATAAATTCCTAGATCCCATAGGAGTACTAAAACTTGTGTCAATGTTAACTGACCTAGAATTTTCACCTTGGTCGCTTGAGAACTCCTTTCTTGGTTCAGCCATATAGGTGCTTAACATGTTTTGTATGTCCGATATATCTCCTCTTAGGTCACACATATCCATCTTCATTGAGGAAATGTCTTCCTTGAACTTACCAATTTCCTCATTATGAGTAATATCCTCTATTGTTACCCCATCCTTATCAGGAGTCTTCCCCGGAGTGACAACATTATTTTTGCCCCTTGTTGTAGGCCCCGTCATGATGGGAACCACTAATTTTGAAATAAATCACACAAATTAAACTTAAATTCTCTGAAATTTTTACTATAACTTACTAGGGAAAAATAACTCTTACCTAGAAAAATATACAAGAAATAAGCAGATTTACAGCGTGGAGAGTGATATTTGTGAAAAAAATATTTTTTCAATAAGTTGCTTATTTATGATCCAATTCCTCCAAATTTTTTAATGTAATCCCCTTTATAATTTCTTCAAAAACCCAATAAAAAGCAAGCTCCAATTCGATAATATGTGCAATATATGTAGATTCCAAAAACATTGTGCAAAAACCCTATTTCTACAATAATTCGCTTAATTCTAATCCAATTCTTCTAAAATTTGGACTGTAGCTTCTTTAATAGGTTCTTCAAAAACCATTTCAAAATAAAAAAAAAATTACCAAAATTTGAAAGATATTTGCTTCCCAAAATTGCCTCCAAAATTGAGAGAAAACCTTGCCTCTACGGTTCCAAGATCATGCTCTGATACAACTTGTTATGAAATAACTTGCACAATAGAAGAATATGATATGAAATATGCTAAAAATACTTGATAATAACTAAGAATAACAAGCCACTTCGAGGGGTAAAACCTCCTAATATCTCCAATGAGAACACACTTCACAACCTGATGATGAAATAAAACTCACAACCTCCTATATATACCTATATATGCCTAGGATATCACCTAGGCCGACTTAGACACACCTATATAAGTCTTAGGCTGACCTAAAAAACTAAATAACAATATAATAATGATAATATGACTTAATAGAGAGCTAAGCTAGCCACAAGCCGACTATTCATAACCCAATGTACAATAATATTAAGGGCATAGCACCAACAAGGCCATTAGCAAACCAATTCACTTCATCAGTATCCCACATCAATATTAGACTTAAAAAACCACTTATCCATCAACATAATGACTGAACCAAACCAATAGCACCATTTAAAAAACTCTGAAACAATCCATAGTTACACAATTCACCAAATTAACATTGTCAACTTGATTCACATAATTCAAATTACCAAGACAACAAGTCCTATTTTAGGAACTTTCCAAATCCATCAACACACCTATAAGATCATCACTTGTACTGCCAAAACATAGGGACAATCATCTATACCTCTGTTAGCACAATTCAGTAGTCAAACACCATTTACACCTTTTGGACCATATTTCTCAAAACAAAAAATTTACAACTTACCTTTTTAAACCTTTTCCCAAACACCTGGACTCCATTGATAACACCAATTAGGTTTTTTCAACACAAAATTAAACTCATATTTCACTGTTTCCTAAGAATTCCACTTACTATGCAATCAAAACACTAAATGCCAATTAGGTCTCCGTAATTTAATTAGGTGAAAATTCACAAACCCAACTCGTTTTCCAAAACCCAAATACACCTTTAGAGGCCCATTACTACCAACATTAACATAACAAAAGATTTCAATAGCTTTTTTTTTAAGAAATTACAATATTCTCAGACTATATGCTAGAAAAGGCTACAAAATTTGGCCTAATTTACAAATAAAATAGTCTTGATTCAATTCCTACACACTAAAAAGCTTTAGACAGTCCTTTAATAAGTCACAAAACTCCAAATTCTTCCATTTTTAGGAACCTAAAAGCCCAATTCAGTGTTGATCCACAAAACCCTTGTTACATGCCTAAAACAAACTCTACAATGAGGGATTATTAGAAATACCATTCACAAACCTCAACCTTCTTTGAAAATGCTTCAAAAATATTAGGATTGGTTTGCACACAAACTTATTACACTACCTTTTACCCCTTCCCCTCACCAATTCTTCATTTCACCTCTTTGAGGCATCATTGCATGCATGGAAATTCTAAAAATCTGTAGAGAAACATCCATATTCATGAAAATTTACCTTCCACTTTCCTGCCATCACACACATACACTAAACATGAAAAAAAAATGTTATTCAATCCATACCATTGACCAACTATTCCTACATTGATGGAATGAAGGCTTTATTCCTCAAAAGACTCAAACCCTAATTTTGAGGGTTTACTGAATTCTTGTTTTTCAAAACCTCCTAAAACTGAATAAGCCTCTTCAAAACACTTCTAGATGGTGGTTGATTCACTTCCCAATAAAATAAAATAAAATTATAACTTCTAGACCTTAGTACAGTCCGTACAAGGAATGGAAAATAAGAAAAAACTCAAAAAATTACAGAACATGGGTCTTTATATCAAATTTTGGCTACAAGAATACAAAGTTCTACTCCTACTCATACTTCACAAGGCTTTATATATATTTTTACCATTCAATATCTAAATTTTCAATTGCCTACATCAGCCTATCCCTTCAATTTCCCACCTTGTCTTTTCATATTCTGGCTTTTTTGTTCTTTTTCCATTTTTTTCATATTTGGCAAGTTTTACATTTTTCTTTATTTCAATCTCCTAGATACCTATTTATGACTCATTTACAATTGAATAAGCCTTATCATGACCTTCTACAATGTTTTTTATACTTAGAAATTCTAATTTTTAGATTTTTCCTATTTAAGGCATTTACAGAGCAAGGTGCTCCTGCACCATACAACCAACCAACAAAATTTTTCCAAGTCCCTTGGAAACATATCAAATTTTATTGCACCTGCAAAACCAATTCAAATCTTCCTTGGACTTCTTATGGATCTTTCTCTATCTTGGTTCCAATTTTTTTCTTCAACTTTGTCTTCATTTTTGTCTTCTCTTTCCTCTTGCCTTGTTCTTTCTCTCATCAGGTTCATAATCTCCTTCACTTTCAAAAAGGACACAGGACTACCCATTTACCACACTGAACTTTCCAATTAACTTTTCCTCAACCAAGGACAAAGGATTTTCCTTGCAAACTTTCCTCTTTCTTTAACCATTCATCCTTGACCTTCTCTGACCAATCACCTTTTCATCTTCTCAACTTCTCATCTACTCCCATTAGTGGAGTACTGTCATCATGGCTGCAAACTCAAGTGCTTCATTGAAAACTATCCATCTAGTTCTTACTGCATCACAACACAACTCAAAAACTCTGCAAACTTCCTTTCCTCACCTAGGTGTCTCCTATTTTCTATCCCTAGTCTTTTGGCAACCATCAACAAGGTTCTTTCTTAACCTGCACACAACCAAAAACTCACAAACAACAAACTTTTTGTGTAGCTTAGATGGATCAATAACTTGCAACCAAACTCAACAACAACTTCACAAAGACCAGTTCAGATAGCTCTGATGCCAATTGATGCAAGAGCATCTACCAAACAAAACAATTAATCAGGGTACATCAGACCCAAACACACATTGAGAAGATCTCTTTGTAATTTCATAAAAAATTCACTTAACCATTCACCAAAATATTTCTATTTCACTTGAACCAACAAGACCATCAAAAAACCAATTCATTTCATCAGTTTCCCACATCATTATCAAACTAAAAAAACCACTTATCCATCAACATAATGACTGAACCAAACCAATAGCACCATTAAAAAAACTCTGAAACAATCCATAGTTACACAATTCACCAAATTACCATTGTCAACTTGATTCACATAATTCTAATTACCAAGACAACAAGTCCTATTTTAGGAACTGTCCCAATCCATAAACACACCTATAAGATGATCACATGTACTACCAAAACACAAGGACAATCATCTATACCTCTGTTAGCACAGTTCAATAATCAAAAACAATTTACACCTTTTGGACCATGTTGCTCAAAATAACAAATTTACAAGTTACCTTTCTAAACCTTTTCCCAAATACTTGGACACCTTTGAAAACACCAATTAGGTTGTTTCAACACAAAATGAAACTCATATATCACTGTTTCCTTAGAATTCCACTTAATATGGAATCATAACACTAAATTCCAATTAGGTCTCCATACTTTAATCGGATGAAAATTTACAAACCCAACTTGTTTCCACAAAACCAAATACACCTTCAAAGGACCATTACTGCCAACATTAACATAAGAAAAGAATTCAGTAGCTTTTTTTTAAGAAATTACCATATTCTTAGACTGTACGTTGGAAAAGACTACAAAATTAGGCCTAAATTTCAAATGAAGTAGTCTTGATTCACTTCCTACACACCAAAAATATTTAGAAAGTCCTTTAATAAGTCACACAACTCCAAATTATTCCATTTTTAGGAACTTAAAAGCCCGATTAAATGTTGATCCACAAAACAATTGTTACATGCATAAAACAAACTCTACAATGATGGCTTATTAGAAATACCATTTACAAACCTAAAAATTATTTAAAAATGCTTCAAGTAGATTATGATTGGTCTGCACAAACTTATTACACTACCTTTTACCCCTTGCCATCACCAATTCTTCATGTCACCACTTGGAGGCATCATTACATGCATGAAAATTCTTAAAATCTGTAGAGCAATATCCATATTCTTGCACTTTTAACTTCCATTGTCCTACCATCACACACATACACCAAAAAAACAAAAAAATAAACCTTATTCAACCCATCCCATTGACCAACTATTCCTACATTGATGAGATGGAGACTTTATTTGTTAAAAGATTCTCAAACCCTGATTTTGAGGGTTTACTAAATTCTTGTTTTTTAAAACCTCCTAAAACTGAATAAGCCTCTTTAAAACACTTCTAGATGGTGGTTGATTCACTTCCCAATAAATTTTTTTTTTTATAACTTCTAGAACTTAGTACAGTCCGTACAAGGACTTGTAAATAAGAAAAAACTCATAAATTTGTAGAACAGGGGTTGTTATTTCAAATGTTGATTACAAAAATACAAAGTTCTGCTCTTGCTTGTACTTCACAAAGCTTTATATAGCTATTTCCCATTCAATAACTAAATTTTCAACTGCCTATATTGACCTATCCCTTCAATTTCCCACTTTTTCTTTTCATATTCTTTCATTTTTGTTCTTTTTGCATTTTTTTCATATTTGGCAACTTTTGCATTTTTTCAAGTTTTACATTTTCCTTTATTTCAACCTCCTAGAGACCTATTTATGACTCATTTACAATTGAAGAGGCCTTATCATGACCTTATACAATGTTTTTGATACTTGGACATTCTATTTTTTAGATTTTTCCTATTAAAGGAATTTAAAGAGCAAGGCGCTCCTACACCATACAACTTTTTCTTCATTACTGCCTTCAACTTGTTTTCATCTTTGTCTTCAAATTTTTCTTCATTACTACCTTCACCTTGTCTTCATCTTTGTCTTATATTACCTCTTGCCTTGTTCTTTCTACCATCAAGTTCACAATCTCCTTCACTTTCAAAAAGGACTCATGACTGCCCATTTACCACACTCAACTTTCCATCAACTTTTCTTCAACCAAGGACACATGACTGTCCTTGCAAACTTTCCTCTTTATTTCACCATTCATCCTTTACCTTCTCTAACCAATCACCTTTTCATCTTTTGAACTTCCCATCTTCTCCCATTAGTTGAGTACTGTCATCATGGTTGCAAACTCAAGTGCTTCACAAACAACTATCCATCTAGTTCTTACTACATCACAACACAACTCAACAACTCAACAAACTTCCTTGCCTCACTTAGGTGTCTCCACTTTTCTCTCTGTGGTATTTTTGCAACCATCAACTAGGTTCTTTCTTAACCAACACACACACACAAAATCACAAACAATAAACTTTCTCTACAACTTAGATGGATCAAGAACCTGCAACTAAACTCAACAAAAAACTATACAAACACCAGATCAGATAGCTTTGATACCAATTTATGCAAGATAATCTACCAAACACAACAATTCATCAGGGTACATCAGACCCAAACACACACTGAGAAGTTCTCTTTCTAATTTCATAAAGAATTCACTTAACCATTCACCAAAATCTTTCAATTTCACTTGAACCAACAAGGCCATCAGCAAAATAATTCACTTCATTAGTATCCCACATCATTATCAGACTCAAAAAACCACTTATCCATCAACATAATGATTGAACCAAACCAATAACACCATTAAAAAAACTCTGAAACAATCCATAGTTATGCAATTCACCAAATTACCATTGTCAACTTGATTCACATAACTCAAATTACCAAAACAAGTCCTATTTCATGAACTTTACCAATCCATCAACACACCTATAAGATGACCACTTGTACTGTCAAAACACAGGGACAATCATCTATACCTCTATTAGCACAGTTCAATAGTTAAACACCATTTACACCTTTTGGACCATATTTCTCAAAACAAAAAAATTACAAATTACCTTTCTAAACCTTTTCCCAAACACTTGGACTCCTTTGACAACACCAATTAGGATGTTTCAACACAAAATGAAACTCATATATCACTGTTTCCTCAAAATTCCACTTACTATGTAATCAAAACACTAAATGCCAATTAGGTCTCCATTCTTTAATCGAGTGAAAATTCACAAACACCATTTGTTTTCCCAAAACCAAATACACCTTCAGAGGCCCATTACTTCCAAAATTAACATAACAAAAGGTTTTAGTAGCTTTTTTTTAAGAAATTACCAGATTCTCAGACTATATGCTGGAAAAGGCTACAAAATTTAGCCTAAATTACAAGTGAAGTAGTGTTCATTTTTCCCCTTGCGATCACCAATTCATCATGTCACCACTTGGAGGCATCATTGCATGCATGGAAATTCTAAAAATCTATAGAGTAGAAGCCATATTCCTGCACTTTTACCTTCCACTATCCTGCCATCAAACACATACACTAAAAACACAAAAAAAAACTTATTCAATCCATCCCATCGACCAACTATTCCTACATCGATGGGATGGAGGCTTTATTCCTTAAAATACTCTCAAACCCTTATTTTGAGGGTTTACTAAATTCTTGGTTTTCAAAACCACCTAAAACTGAATAAGCCTCTTCAAAACACTTCTAGATGATGGTTGGTTCACTACTCAATAAAAATAAACAAATTTATAACTTCTAGACCTTAGTATACTCCATACAAGGACTGGTAAATAAGAAAGAACTCAAAAAATTATAGAATAGGGGTCTTTATTTCAAATTTTGATTACAAGAATATAAAGTTATGCTTTTTCTTGTACTTCACAAGGATTTATATAGTTGTTTCCCATTCAATAACTGAATTTTAAACTGCCTACATCAACCTATCCCTTCAATTTCCCACTTTGTCTTTTCATATTTTGTCATTTTTGTTCTTTTTCAATTTTTTTCATATTTGGCAACTTTTGCATTTTTTCAAGTTTCACATTTTCCTTTATTTCAACCTCCTAGAGACCTATTTATGACTCATTTAATATTGAATAGGCCTTATCATGACCTTCTACAATGTCTTTGATACTTGGAAATTCAATTTTTTTATTTTTCTTATTGAAGGCATTTAAAGAGCAAGGTGCTCCTACACCAAAGACACATACTACTATGCGACATAGAAAAATCAGACATAGCTAATTCCCACATCACCCCTCCTAAGAAAAGCTCATGCAAATTTAGCTAGTTCCAACAACATGCAAAGATAGATTCAATTTTTAGAATCAACCAATATGAAAGACAAAAGATATGGTCACACAGATTTACATGGGGAAAAAACTTGTGGGTAAAAAGCCCCACACTCCAAAATGATTGAACGATTGTTTTATTCAACAAAAAACAGAGTTACCGTACAATCTCAAGCTCTAAGCCTTTATAAGATATTTAAATCTTGTTCCATTCTAGAGAGAATCAGATAGCATAACCCTGTTCAGCCTCACAATTGAATCATAGATTGATCAAAACATTCCTTGCATTGTTACAATGCTATTACAACATACAATGCAAATTATCCTCTAACCAACCCACTCTCTCCCATCTAGCCTCTCGGCCAACCCAACTTCTCTATTCACACTATAGAACGTTGAATGATTTATACCATTCATTCTATCCAATGATTGCAGGTTGACCAAGGAGACTAACTGATTCCCAATTGTTGATCCAACCGTTGACAGTTTCTAGCCAATCATTGTTTTCCACCTCAACATCCATTTTGTCCTACCAGGAAATTCTACATAGGTCACTGAGTCATCCATCATCATATTAGGGAGATAGAATTTAAAGTCTCGCCAAAGTAGCCACGTACCACTAATGAAGTGCCAATTTCTATTTGCTCAAAACCCAAACTTCATAACCTCATGTTGGAGGTTGAGAAGTTCTTGAAACCAATGACATGTCAATATACTATACACCACCTACACCATCAGCCTATTGGAGGGACATTCACAAAGGTTCCACTGATACCAACATTTCCTACTAACGAATCACTCCATCATTCCATCAGTGGGACAAGCTTTGGTGTCCCGTCGTAGACACAACTTCCCACCGATGAGGATCCAATGCTATGTATCAGGCTGTTGATGTGACAACTCATAAAATATTACCGATGATGTCATCTCCCAGTGACAAGTCTTTACTACCATAGAAGTTGTTAAAACGTCCAGGACAATTGAGAGGGGGGGTGAATCAGTTGTCACCAAATTCAAATTCAAAACTTCAATCACTTATATACTTCACAACCACACTACTTTTTTATTAAGTATGAACATGAAATGTAGATAACAGAAAGCAGAGTCAACACAATGAACACCGGATTTTATGTTGAAAACCCAATGAGGGAAAAACCATGGTGAGGGTTAACTCATAATATAAAATAATAGAAAAAAGTGAATATAAGAGGCTTACTACCAAGGGATCACTACCCAAATACAAATGCTCACTACCTACAGAAATGACTCACTATCCAATAGAGAGGCTCACTGCCTATAGATACAAAATTTAATAGAAAGATCCACCACAAAAATTTACACACATCCGTAGCCTGGATTAGAAGATTGCAGAAACCTTCAGCTCATTGCTTTCAAGAATCTAACACAATGAAGTACTGCTGCCTCAACTCACTTTCACACAACTCTGATCTTCACTTGTGGCTTACTTTGTTTCTTTGTATGATCTAATCTTTCACATTTCAACTTTCATTTATACCATCTTCAACCTTAGAAACTTTTTCCAAGGTCGACCACATACGCTTCATTTCATGAATTCAAATTAGGTCAGCAACTAAACATTCCCATGGTGGATAGGAATGAGAGTGGACCAATTGCATACTTAACCAAGACCAAAAAAAGTGCCTCAGATCAACCACACACTTCCATAATTAAATTTTTAATTCTTCATATGAAGTGTAAATAGTAGGTTGGCCAAACTTAAGGAAAACACAAATGAACATTGAAGTACATGCTTTCAAGCAAGAAGATAACACATGAATGATGTAACACACTTTATTATGCATGAGAACACATCTTAGATACCTTTAGATACATCCATAATAAGTGCAACAACTTTAAAACATAGAACATCTTCCATTAGTCCATCCAGACAGTGCAAATACATACAACAAATTTGAAAATCAACTTTAGGATCACCAAACCACAAACATCTCTTCCAGAACCTAGAGAACGCCATCACAAGACATACTCTAGATCCATAAGTTTTGAAGAAAATCAGTGGAGGACTACGAAATAGAAACATTTCTCCCAATCCATAGATAAACAACTCTATGAAACCAATTCACACACCGATGAACACAACTTTCACACTCCATCAAACTAGAAGCTTCAAATCATTAGATGATAGCAAAAAATCCCCAACAAAAAACTTTTAGATATACACAAGCATAGGATCAACACAGAAGAAACATGAAGTACATATCGAAGAACATTCCTCGCGCATACATAACTCTGACTTCTTTCTTTATTAATTTTCTCAAAATAACTTGGAAACTCATCATTTCAATAACTCTGCAACATTATAAGGATAGCTCCATGTACTCACAACATCTCAATAGAATCTCAACTATACATGCATAATCTTCAACATTCTAAATTGTGTTGACATCAGTGCCAACATTAATGAAAACACCACCAAACTTTCTCATACTTGCAACAATCGCCCCCTTTGTCATTGATGGGAACACATTATGTGAAAAACCATCAAAGAAAACTCTCTCCTTCTCTTCCTCTTCTACTATTTTTCACATGACTCTCTCTTCCCCTTTGACATCAATGGAAAAGATCAAAATCTCTGATGACTCCCCCTTAGGAGTGCACTCATGCAACTCATACTGCAACAATGAAAACTTTCTACTCCCCCTACCGAGTAGACCCATTCATTAGTCTAGATAAATGAAGAATATATGGATCCACTAGACTGATTCACCTTCATGTGCACCTATTTCAGAGGGCCAATGACTCCCAACCTCTCCCTGAGATACTTAAAAGTATCCTTCAGAAGAGCCTTAGTAAATATATCTGCAATATGTTCCTTTGTAGACACACACTCCATCCTGACTTTATTCTCCAACACGTCTCTCAGGAAATGATATCTGATAGATATATATTTTTTTCTTGAATGCATTACAAAATTCTTTCAAATTTTTATAGCACTTTTATCATCATAGAATATAGGAATAGGCTCATCACAAGTCACTCCAACATCTGTCAGAGTTTTCTTCATCCACAAAACATGTGCGCAACAAGATGTTGCAACAATATACTCTACTTTTGTAGTGGATAAAGAAACTGAGTCCTATTTCTTACTAAACTATGAGACAAATCCTCCACCAAGAAAGAAAGAACCTCCACTGGTACTCTTTCGGTCATCCACACAACCAGCCCAATTTGCATCGATATAAGCACATAGAGTAAAATTAGTATACTTAGGATACCATAAGCCATAATTTGGTGTGCCTTTAAGATATCTAAATATCCTCTTTATAGTTGTAACATGTGCTTCTTTAGGATTTTATTGAAACATGGCTATTAAACATACTGCATGCATGATATTCGGTCTAGTAGCAGTAAGATACAGTAGTCCACCAATCATATATATATATTTTCTTTGATCAGCTTTAGCAGATTCATCATCTTTACTTAGCTTACATCCGGTCACCATAGGAGTACTAACCGGTTTGGAGTCAGCCATTCCAAACTTCTTTAACAACTCTTTCACATATTTTGATTATGAAATGAATACCCCCTTATCAGTTTGATTTACTTGAAGACCAAGAAATAAATTCAACTCACCAATCATGGACATTTCAAATTATTTTTGTATTTCCTTTGCAAATCTCTTGGACATACTTTCATTCCCTCCAAAAATGATATCATCAACATATATTACCACTATCAACATTTTTTTACCTTGCACTTTGAAATAGAGATTGTGGTCAGTAGAGCCTTTGCTAAATCCTTGTTGTGTTAGGTATCTATCCAATTGCACATACCATGCTCTGGGAGCTTGTTTCAATCCATACAATGCCTTCTTCAATTTAAAAACCATACCCGGTTTTTTTTTATAACTGAAATCCTTCAGGTTGTTCTATCTATACTTCTTCCAGTTCACCATTTAGGAATGCAAACTTGACATCCATTTGATATACTTTGAAGTCCTTGTGGGAAGAAAATTCCAAAAACATCCTAATAGCTTCCATTCTTTCCACCGAGTAAAATGTCTCTTAAAAATATATGCCTTCAACTTGTGAGTATCCCTTGCATACAAGTCTTGCTTTGTTTCCTATATCTTCACCATTTTCATTCAACTTATTCCTGAACACCCATTTTGAACCAATTACATTCTTATTCATAGGTCTAGGAACTAGTTTCCATGTCTGATTCTTCTCTATTTTCTACAACTCTTCTTTCATAGCTCTAACCCAACTTTCATCTTCACATGCTTCACACACAAACTTAGATTCTATTTTATAAAGTAAACACAGATTTACCTCAGCTGCAACTTTACTTCTTGTTTTCACACCTTCACTCTTATCTCCAATTATTTGTTCCTCTAGATGAATCTTCTAGACATACTTAGGAGTCTTAATAGCAGGTTCTAAAGTTTCTTCTTCTTACTCCTTATTCTCTCTAGGTACTTGTCCTTAGACAGGACCATCAGGTTCAAATTCACTTATCTCAATAGGTCTATACATATCCTTATCAACCTTCACATTAGCACTCTCAACAATCTTCCTCAATATTTTATTAAAGCATCTATATATATGATTTACTAGTAGTTGAATATCCAAGAAAAATCCCTTCATCACATCTAGCATTATTCTTCCCAAGATTCTCATCATCTCTTTTACTATAACATCTACTTCCAAACACCTTAAAGTATTTCATAGTAGGAGCCTTACTAGTCCATAACTCATACAGAGTCTTTGTGTTGTTTCCTCTAGTATGAACTCTGTTAACAACATAAATATCAGTGTGAATTTCCTCTCTCCAATATAGATAAGGTACATTTGCTTCTTTCATCATGGTTCTTACAGCCTCTTGTACAATCTGGTTCTTTCTCTCAACCATTTCATTCTATTAGGGGTTCTTGGAGTAGAAAAGTGTCTCTTTATGTGATACTCTTCACAAAATGCATTAAAATCACTAGAAGTGAATTCTCCACCTCTATTAGATCTCAAACATTTGATTCTTAGGTTCACTTCATTTTCTACTCTTGCTTTGAACACTTTAAACCTATCTAGAGCCTGAGTCTTTTCTCTAAGAAAAGCAACCCATGTCATTCGAGAATAATCATCAATAAGGAGCATGAAATACCTGTCACCATTTAGGCTTCCTAGTCTAGTAGGACCACAAAGGTTTTTATTAATTAATTCTAGCATTCTAGTAGTAGTTTTCTCTTTTCCTTTGAAACTGCATCTTTTTTGTTTCCCTAACTGACAACTTCTATAAACATTATTAGTAGGCTTTATGATTTTAGGTAGACCTCAAACAACATCTCTTGAATTGATCCTAACTAGATTATCAAAGTTTACATGTCCCATTCTCTGGTGCCATAGCCAAATTTCATTAATTTGAGATACAAGGCACTGACCATCAACACCCTTAAGCTAATAGATGTTTCCATGAGTTCTCCTTCCTACAACAACCATAGCTCCAGATCCTTTTCTGATCTCACAAGTATTATCCTAAAACACAAGTTTGAAACCCTTGCTACACATCTATCCAACACTCAAAAGGTTATGCCATAAGTCCTTTACATAATATACATCATCAGTACTATGAATTCCATCAAAACTAATTGTACGTTTCCCAACACTATTTTCTCTAGAATCATCACAAAACATGACCAAACCACCATCATACTTTTCAAGTTTAGTGAACTTACTTTTATCTCTAGTCATGTGATTAGAACATCCTCTGTCAATCACCCAATAGTATTCATCTTGTCTAGCATGAAAGGAGGTGACCAAAGTACCTTCCACCTCATCCTTCTTGTTCTCTAAATCCCTTTTTCTTGCACATTTTACAAAGTTAGCAGAAAAAAAATTACTCTCCAAAGCTAAGAACAAGAATTCACTATCATCACCCTCATAACTAGATTCATCATTAGAGATTCCAACTTCTTCTCTAACATAGTACAATTTTTTGTATTTCTTATCCTTTCTATCTTTATGATCTATGTTCTTCTTATGTATAGCTCTATTCAGACATCTTGAAGCATAATTACTGTGTTAGAACTGTAAAATTTTGAAAATTTTATGGTTGTATGTACTCATAAGTTTCCTAAGAAATCCATGCCATAAGCTCATGAATCCGCTTTGCATAACAAATTTTCCCATATTCTGTCATGTGGTCCCAATGAATTCATCTAACCCTGAGTATTTCAATGTATAATTCATATTGGCAAGAGATGGTGAGGGTCTCCCCAATCCATAAAGCATTTTATACTAACATATATATCTTTTGCAGTCTATCGGAAAGAGTTCGGGAATGTCATACCAATATGATTTAATTTGAAGACACATATCGACAGAATACAATCCATTGTCTTAGCGACCAGAGGATCCTATCAACAAGAAAATGTTTGTCAGAATAAGTCATAGCAATCACATTTGTGTCTCACTGATCGAGGACATAAAGACATATCAGCGAGAAAATATTCATCGATATAAGTCATAATGAGCACATGTGTGTTATATCAATGAAGCACAAAATGATTGTCAGCCAAACAAGAGCCAAACAAGAGTCATCGGTGAAATGTCCCAAAGCATTCATTTGGTTTTGCCGATACAACGATGGTGGATTTTGATGATGTATCAGTGTGAGTTCATGGAAGTCCCGCCGACTCTCAATGTCGCTATAACAAGATTATATCGGTAATAGGACTTGGCAATATTCATTATCTTGCCGATAACAAGATTCATTGGCAAGAATGGCATCATCAGAGAGAAATATGAAAGTCATACCGAATATAGCTTTATTGGTAAGAGAAACATTTTGTTTCGGCGATTAGAAAGAAAAATGAAGGATAAATCTCAGGAAAACATGATGTAGTCGAAGGAATGTTTGTCAACCCCTAAAGTCACAATGATACTCTAGACTGAAGGCACAGGGTATCGGTGAGATTTTGTGACACAAAAGCAATATTTAATATGTAATAGTCGAAGAGACTCAAGGCATCAACAGAACTACATGACGTCTCAGTGGGTGTTTAATAAACATGGAAAAGGCCCAAACAACGGATTACCTAGATTTGAATACGAATGGACATGAATTTTCATATGCCTGATGTATAAATACTCATTTGTGACGAAGACAGAGAGGGCAGTGAGTAAAGAATATAGTAGGATAAAAAATGTCTTTGTCTGAGACTATGATGTTTGTTTGAAACGATGGAGATTTTAATTGAATTCATTTGATGTGGTGAAATTTTTCTGGTGTCAATTGTTTGTTGTGTTAATTAAAAGTATCGCTGAAGTTGTCTCCAAGGTTGATGTTTTCTAATTATTTAAATTGATATATCAAGGATATTTTTGAGTTTATCAGTGCACACTTTTTGTATCTGTATGGTTGGATTAATTGGTTCTTTCAAGGAGAGATTAAATCATTTTATTCAATCATAGTAATTAGGGAATTTCATTTGGATCATTAAGAACTTGGTAATCGCATTCCTACATGTTTATACTAGTTATAAACTTAAACCTATATGCCAAACAATTTTAGTTTATGCTAGAAAGAAGTTACTTCTTTCAAATTTTTGTTTGACTCCATACACTTAATAAGGCACTAGTCTCTACCATTCTACTGTTTCATTTCATTCATTTTTACATATGAACATATTAGATTTTTTCCTTGATATTGCTTATACAATTTATACCAAATTAAAACTCATTTATCCATTCCTATTTGTGAGTGTGGGTAAATTGCTTTAGGAAATAAACATTGGTCAAGTCTACTTCATTGTTATAGGTACACCCACCTAGGTCTGGCAGCACCTGAAGAGTAGAAGGTCTAAATAATTTGGCCTTGTCTATTACCCTGAAATGTATCAAGAGATTGGCAACCTCTTGAGGTATTTTTCCTATGTTTTTGAGAGCTAACAAATTGGTGAGTCTAGTGGGGAATGATTGCAGGATATCCAGTTAAAGATTATCATATAGAGTCATTGAAGAAAGATTCATAATTTGAGAAGTTTAAAAAAAAAAGTGATTCCGCTGGGGAAAATTAAAAAATAATTTTAAAAGAATCATTTTCCTACTTTTGGAAAAGTAGGTGGCGACTCTAGTAAAAATTTGATGAAGAATGGATAGACAATTTGTGTATGGAACAAAATAATATTTGAAAAGGCAACAATTGATAAGAGAAAATAAAGAATTGAAAAAGCAACAGTTGCAATTGGACAAAGAAACACTACAATTGAAACAACAATTGTTACAATCAAGAGAATTCTACAATAAGAATGAATACGCAAGTGCAAATAGGCATTGGACCACACAAGTTCCTGATAATACAATTGGAAATCTTCACAATGGAGGCGATGCATATCATGCACAATAGAACATTTATTCACCACAACCATCAAAGAAAGTAAGTGCTTATCCAGTCCCTCCTCGAAAAAGGCTGGTAAGCTATCAAGACTATCAATATGATCAACACAATTCCAACCCACATGAAGGTGTCAATCAAAACTTGCAAAAAAATGTATATCCAAGTTAGTAGCTTGAGGAGGAAGAAGATGAATACATACATACTCAAAGCCAAGATTCCATCGCATAAATAGAATGGAGAATGTACCCTTTTGATGTGTTTCTTAACATAAGAAGACATGAAGGAGAATATGGAAGCTCTCTATCCAATAGGATGATAAATATATGTATGCAATTACCTCCTAATTGTAAGCCTACAAGACTCCTTTTTGTGGAAAAATTCATAAGAGTTTGGAAACCTGAATCATCTTATTGGCCAGAATCATCAATACAACATGCCTTTGATCGAGTGAATAAATTTATTGATTCCATGGAGAGGATAAGGTATGAGAACACTATCAATGTTGAATCCAATAGTTGTATTTCTGATGAGTATAAAGAAATTGATCAAACAATGCAGCCAATAGAAGATGAGACATGTGTAGGTCAGAATGATTCATATGATAGCCTGCATGAAGAAGATGAAGATACAAGAGATCTCTCTTGCATAACAGATTGTGACAGGGAAAGTAGTACATGTTATGAGGGATCCAATGAATATTCAAATTGTGAAGATAAACCTATGGATTTTGACTTACAACGGGGTGATTCTTGCAGTTCTTGTGGTGATCAAGAAGAAGAATCAATGGAAAATGCGGGTCCATTTGACAGTGAACAAATAACACCTCCAACAATAGTTGAGAACTATAGGGACATAGTTGATAATAAAGAGAATGATTTCTCTATGTTTTTGAGTCCACTCCATGATGAGAATGCATCATGCCACAATGAAGAGGAGTTTGAGGACAATCATGTGAATCTTGATCTATGACAAGGAGATATTTTCATCTCTTATGGAGATCAAGAAGAGGGAGAAATAATGGAAGATATGGAAGAAGAAACGTGTTCACTCAGCACTGAGAAAATTTCAAATATGCTAACTCTTGAATACTAGAGATGTGCACATGAAGGTGATTCCGAAGTCCTGTGTCCAACTTACATTTTTTTTGACAGTGAAAGTACTTTGTGTGATGATTCATGTGACTCCATGTGCATTTCTCAAAATGATGGAGAAACCTTTGAAGTTGATCAAAAATCTATATCCATTCAAGAAGAGGTATGTGATTTAGAAATTTCTAACTCATGTGGAGAAGACATTTATTTGCAAACCAAGGATGATAGGATTCCAACATTGATTGGTTCAGATATGCATGATATTGAGGATATGAATCATATTTCAGTGTCAAATGGTGATATGGTAGATGTGCAAAACGTTTCAAATTTATTTATCTCAAACAATGTTGATATGATAGAGCATTTAGATTTGTGTGAGAAGCATTCAAATCTTGAGATGAGTGACACAGATGATCATGAGTTTTTACCTCATGTACATGAAAGTTGTATTCCTTGGTTGCATTATGATTGCAAATTTCTTGTGTAGATTAATCTCAATTATATGATGAATAAAGAATGTTTTCAATTTTCAAATCAGCAGGGATATCATTTCATGATGTAGGACCCATATCACAATAGGGGAAAGAGTTGCAAGTATCTTTATGACAACAAGAGTAGCAAGGAGGATGACATGAATACTTTTAAGAGAAGTTCATTGAGTTCAAATAAGAATAAAATTTATGACAGAGGAAAGTATGGGCCTTTCTTTTGGGTGGCCTTGAGCCATCATTTACCGAAATGAATTTTTATTTTGTTGCCAAAGGAATAAAAAGGATTAAGGGTTTCCAGTGCATGGACAACTCTTGACAATCCTCTCAAAAAATTCTTTTCCATGCATAGTAGTTTAGGAAATAAAAGGAACAGGAATTGCCAATACATGGACAATCTTGAAATTCCTTCTTTTAAAATAAATCTTTCCATGTGCATTAGTATAGGGTCATTTTCATCTCCATTTCCATTCATTCTATCCTACTCACTGGTTCATAACCTTGAAAATTTGATTTGCTCACCTAGAAATCTGGATCCTTGCAATGATCTCACAATCATTCATCCCTAGATGGAGACACTGTTAGAACTGTAAAATTTTGAAAATTTTATGGTTGTATGTACCCATAAGTTTCCTAAGAAATCCATGCCATAAGCTCATGAATCCGCTTTGCATAAAAAATTTGCCCATTTTCTGTCATGTGGTCCCATAGAATTCATCTAACCCTGAGTATTTCAATGTATAATTCATATCGGCAAGAGATGGTGAGGGTCTCCCCGATCCATAAAGCATTTTATACAAATGTATATCTTTTGTAATCTATCGGCAAGAGTTCGAGAAAGTCATACCGATAAGATTTCATTTGAAGACACATATCGACATAACATAGTTCATTGTCTTAGCGACCAGAGGATCCTATCGGCAAGAAAATGTTTGTTGGAATAAGTCATAGCGATCACATTTTTGTCTCATCGATTGAGGACATAGAGACATATCGGAGAGAAAATATTCATCGATATAAGTCATAATGAGCACATGTGTGTTATACCGATGAAGCACAAAATGACTGTCAGCCAGACAAGAGTCATCAGTGAAATTTCCCATAGCATTCATTTGGTTTTTCTGATACAATGAAGGTGGATTCTGACGATGTATCAGGGTGAGTTCATGGAAGTTGTGCCAACTCTCAATGTCGCTATAACGAGATTATATCAGTAATAAGACTTGGCGATATTCATTGTCTTGCTGATAACAAGATTCATTGGTGAGAATGGCATCATCAAAGAGAGATATGGAAGTCATACTGAATATAGCTTTATCGATAAGAGAAACATTTTGTTTTGGTGATCAAAAAGAAAATTGAAGGATAAATCTCAGAAAAACATGTTGTAGTCAAAGGAATGTTTGTCGACCCCTAAAGTCACAATGATACTCGAGACTAAAGGCACATGGTATCGATGATACTTAGAACATCAATGAGACTGTGTGACACCAAAGCGATATGTAATATGTGATAGTCAGAGAGACTCAAGGCATCAGCGGAACTACATGACATCTCAACATGTGTTTAATAAACATGGAAAAGGCCTGAACAACGGATCATCCAGATTTGAATACGAATGGATGTGACATTTCATATGGCCTTTGTATAAATACTCATTTGTGACGAAGACAGAGAGGGCAGAGAGTAAAGAATACAGTAGGATAAAAAATGTCTTTGTCTGAGACTATGATGCATGTTTGAAACGATGGAGATTTCAATTGAATTCATTTGATGTGGTGACATTTTTCTTGTTTTAATTGTTTGTTGTGTTAATTAAAAGTATTGCTGAAGTTGTCTCCAAGGTTGATGTTTTCTAATTATTTAAACTGATATATCAAGGATATTTTTGAGTTTATCATTGCACACTTGTTGTATCTGTATGGTTGGATTAATTGGTTCTTTCAAGGAGAGATTAAATCCTTTTAGTCAATCATAGTAATTAGGGAATCTCATTTGGATCTTTAAGAAGAACTTGGTAATCGAATTCCTACATGTTTATACCAGTTATAAACTTAAACCTACATGCCAAACAATTTGAGTTTCTACCAAAAAGAAGTTACTCCTTTCAAATTTTCGTTTGACTCTGTACACCCAATAAGGCACTAGTCTCTACCATTCTATTGTTTAATTTCATTCATTTTTACATATGAACATATAATTTTTCCATTATATTGCTTTTACAATTTATACCAAATTAAAACTCATTTATCCATTCCTATTTGCTAGTGTGGGTAAATTGCTTTAGGAAATAAACATTGGTCAAGTCTGCTTCATTCTTATAGGTACACCCACCTAGGTCTAGCACCACTTGAAGAGTAGAAGGTCTAAATCATTTGGCCTTGTCTGTTACCCTAAAACGTATCAAGAGATTGGCAACCTCTTGAGGTATTTTTCCTACATTTTTGGGAGCTAACAGACCGATATTACCACAACTGAAAAATTTAAAGGGAAACATACCTTTATATTTATAGTACCTTTCTTCAACTTCCTTGTAAAGTTTGCTTCCAACTCATCTGAACCATCACTACCTGGATCATCTTCAATATTTGTTGCTTTAAATGTTGTTTATTACTTTTCCTCTTTCTTTCCAAACTTTCTCATCTCAAATGTAGTCAAGGTGCCAAATAGCTCTTCTTTACTATATTTCTTAGGATCATATGTTTCCTCAATAACTGAAAACTTTTCACTATAACACTTTAGTAGGGTCATTAGAATCTTCTCAATTATATCTTCATCAGTAAAAGTACCCCTTTGATTTCTAATGCCAGATCAATCCTCTAAAAATAGCTTGCAATATCTTCTCCTTCCATTTTTATATTCTCTATCTATGTTTTGCTGTCATCTTCTTTGGCAATTTCACTCTATCATTTCCTTCATAAAGATCTTCCAACTTCTTCCAAACTTCATAAAAATTTCCCAAAGAAATAACTTTTGTTCACTTAGTCTTGGATAAAGCACTGTAAATAGAATACCTAGCTTTTTCATTCTCCTCATAAGCAGAAACCTCATTTTCACTAGTAGGACCACTCTATGAAACAAAATACTTCATCTCAATAGCATTCCAACTCTTGTAACCAAGAGATAATATATCATCTCATATGCACTTTCCAGTCATTGTAATAAGATCCATCAAACATAGGGATCACCAACTTATACACCATCATATCAACCTTAAGCAATTAAACTCTACACCAAGGAACCAATGCTCTAATACCAACTATAAAAAGATGCAAGACAACTAAGAGGGGGGGTGAATCAATTGTTACAAAATTCAAATTCAAAACTTCAATCACTTATCAAATTCACAACCACACTAGTCTCTTATTAATTATGAACATGAAATGCAGATAACAGAAAGAAGAATCAACATAATGAACACTATATTTTATATGGAAAACCTAATCAGGGAAAAACCATAGTGAGGGTCAACTCACAATATAAAGTAATAGCAAAAAATGAATATAAGAGGCTCACTTCCAAGGGCTCACTACCCAAATACAAAGGCTCACTTCCTGTAGAAAGGACCTATTGTCCAATAGGGAGGCTCAATGCCTACAGATACAAAAGATAATAGAAAGATCCACTACAAAAATTTACACACATCCACAACCTAGATTAGAAGATTATAGAAACCTTTAGCTTAGTGCTTTCAGGAATCTAACACAATGAAGTACTGTTGCCTTAGCTCACTTTCACACAACTCTGCTCTTCACTTGTGGCTTACTTCATTTCTTTGTATGATCTAATCTTTTGCAACTCGACTTGCATTTATACCATCTTCAACCTTATAAACTTTCTTCAAGGTCGACAACATACGCTTCATTTCATGAATTCAAATTAGGTCAACAACTCAAAATTCCTATAGTGGAAAGGAATGAGAGTGTACCAATTACATACTTAACCAAGACCAAAAACAACACCTCAGATCAACCACATGATTCCTTAAGTAAATTTTTAATTCTTCATATGAAGTGTAAACACCAGGTTGTCCAAACCTAATGAAAACACAAATGAACATTGAAGTACATGCTTCCTAGCAAGAAGATAACATACAGATGATGTAACACACTTTATTATGCATAAGAACACATCTTAGATACCCTTAGATACATCCTCAAAAAGTCCAACTTTCAAACACAAAACATCTTCCATCACTCCATCCAGACTGTGCAAATACATACAACTCTGAAACTCAACTCCTAGAGCACCAAACCACAAACATCTCTACCATAATCTAGAGAACACCATCACAAGAAAAACTCTTGATCTGCAAGTCTTGAATCAAATTAGCGGAGGACTGCTGAGCAGAAGTATTTTTCCCAATCTATAGATAAACAACTCTGTCAAACCAATTCACACACTAGTGAACACAACTTTCACACTCCAAACTAAAAGCTACAAATTATGAGATGACACTAACAGATCCCCAACAACAACCCTTGAAATCCACACAAGCATAGGATCAATACAGAAGAAATGTGGAGCACATACCGGAGTATATTCTCAGCGCATACATAACTCTAACTTCTTTCTTTATTAATTTTCTCAAAAGCACTTGGAAACTCATCATTTCAGCACATTTGCAACATCATAAGGATAGCTCCATGTACTCACAACATCTCAACTATACATGCACAATCTACAACATTTTGAACTATGTTGACATCAATGATAGCATTAATGACAATACCACAAAACTTTCTCATACTTGCAAAAATCACTACTCCATCAGACCATCATGGAGACTCAAGATAGAGTTCCACCGATGACACAAATTCCTACTGATGAGTGACCAAGGCAAGACATCAGGCTATCAAAGAGACTTCTTGGAGACTCCCACCAACATGACTAACTCCCACTGATAGAACACAACACCATAGGAAACTATTAGCACCATACCATGGAGGTCATCAAAGCATTGGGGGAACTAAGAGAAAGGTCCCATCGATATGAGGAAGTCAAGTTTATAAGAGATAGAAGCAAGACTTCAAGGAGTATATCATGCCAATAAATTAAGGCTCAAATCCCAATAGGCTCCCACTTGATGAAGAACTTATTGGCTTCTCCGAATCAAAGATCGAAGTCCCTATCTCCAAGACATATGCAACAAAATTCAACATGTTCACCATCTTCGGTAACTATTCCATTCATCCTCCAAAGGAAATAAACTCACCATGGTGTATATACACTAGTCTAAACAAAAACAATCTCTAGGAACAACTTACAACAATGATTACAGGTCACTACGACCACTCCACTATGCTCATAGCTTGTATAGAAGAACAAACTTAAAAGCTCCAAACATAACACAAACATGAATCCATTCTCTAGAAACAAGATAGAACACCAGCCAAAACAACAACTAGAAAACTGGCTGCTCTCATCCAACTAATCAACCCAAATGACTGAAAATAGCACCCACAACACATACTAACCATCCAATCTCTCATACCTTCAAGGTTTCCACATTAGAAAACTCATACCACCTACATAGCCAACCCATCAATTGCAAAAGAAAGCTCCATGTGCCAACTAGGCGAAAAAGACAAAACACATCTAGGAACTCCCACTACATGGGTAATTCCAAATTTGAAAGATTAAAGGCATAACAAGTATTCCAGTGGAAACACATAGAAAGTGTAACCATGTACTACGAAGGAAAAATCCACAATGATATGCATAGTTTGCAAATTAATAATCTGCAAGAAGAATTCTCACCACCAATCTTCATAGCTCTCTCAAGTTCTTCACACCCAACACAAGAAAGAGATAAAGAACCTCGGTGTTACCACCTAGGAACTTGAGTGAAAACAACAGTTTCAACCAAATCTCAAACCAATGTAATATGAAATCAAAACATCCAGGAAGATAACCAAGACTAAAGAGAGAAACCACAACACATCATGTACCTGTAGAAAATCTGCCTACATACACCTCTAAATGTCATTTGTGACAATTATGATCTCCTTCACAACACCCCAAAGAGAAGAGCATAAAAACACCTAATTGTTCAATATCCAAGATCAAACACAACATATATATCATGTAATTATATGGATGTAAGATTCTCCAAGAATGTCAAACTATTTCATTTCCATCTCAAGAAATCAGCCTATAAATCCATCTCCTAAACTCAACATCAATGAATGTAATCACAATGCATAAGGATATATCTATTTTATCAATATTTTAGTATGAATCCTCTAGAACCATTAAACAATGGTTCAAGATCCATATCATGAAAGAGATCATAGAACACATCTAAAGGTTATAATGCAAAAATACCTCTCAAATAGACTTTACTATTGAGAATACCAAGAGTGGGGAATGAGAATGCTCCTCCACGATATACAAGCCACCATGACTTATCCAATAGAAATCTCCTCATTGGTCTCTATTGAAATCATGTCCAACCAAGGTGAAGGGTCCTTAGACTATCTATTTAAAACTTTATCAAGAGTAACCATCAACAACACTTCTCTCATCTTAAGAGAATTACAACCTCACCTTATTCTCCATGTATCCATGAGCATCTACAAGTGATCATCTCATGCTAAAATCCAAATGCATCATTGCACTATCATAAAGTTCTCAAGCATATGATCAATGCACCTAATACACAAAGAATTACCAGGCCAATGTCAAAATCTCCAATCATCTGAACCAAGAACTTATCATGACATCATGATCTTACCATCCCGCTTAGGAGATCCCATGCTCTAGGTGAACATACCATGGTCTCAAGAGTAATGCAACATGCCAAAACTCTAATGTGTAGTCAAGAGTGTAACATGACATAAAGCAAAACAAGCTCTAAGCCAACATTACTTGTCAAGCATCACCAAAACTTCAGCCAAAGACTCCAAATGTCCTCCATGGTTCTGATATGTTACACATCATCAAATAGTGTCCATGCAAATGTGAAAGAACCCTTCTACAATAACAGGATCTAAGGTTCCCTCATAGTAACATCTGTAACACTAAAGAAGATTATTTACCACCAAGTGATCAATCCACAATCATTGCTAAATCTCCCACTGAATCATGACACTCGAGCTCTCCAATCATCATGACCAAACATCTGCTAATCTGAAAAACCTCCAGGTCCACTCAACAACATGTCCATTTGACAAGTATACCAAGCAGACAAAACCATCACTATCAAAAGGAAACACAAACTAGTGTACCCAAGCTATCCATTACATCATAATACACATGCTACAGGTCCCCATAGATGACTATTTAGGTACTCTACATCATCCATCCTCTCATGCTAAAGTAGCCAGAACAATGAACAAGTGACCACAGGCAAGGCTAACTAATAGATTTGCACCATCATAGAACCAAACCACATGGATATTGATAGTCCACTTCTGAGTTGTCCCATAGAAAAAATGTAGTTAAAGACAACCCACAACATTGCTCAACCCATAGATTCAATCAATGAAAACATGCAAACCCATCATCGCACTGGAAACTACAAAATTGAGATCTCAAGGAGAATATTAATGTAGACAACTTGACTCAAACATCAGATCAAGTTCAAATACAATTTTCCAATCATGTCCACCACGAGCACCATAAAAAAGTTGAGTGACTATACACTTACCAAAATTCCCATGTAGAGAAGAAACCTAACCTCCTCTCACCATGCATGAAGCATGCATGCAGAACAACTGTCTCATCCAGTAACACCCCACAAGCCAAGGTCTAGAAATTAGTTTACCAATAGCTCCACAAAACTACAAGTTTTTTCTTGACCATGTAAAACCTGCAAAATCACTATGTTTATAAAAAACCCATGCACACCCATATCCACTACATGTTTGGATGACTCAAAATTCTGCATACGACCATCATAGTTAACCAAAATAATGGAATGACATGAATATGCATAACCATAGATTCTTTAAATGAAAATCTATTAAACCCCTTCAAGTCCAAAGAACATAAATCTGAGCCAAGCAAGTATAAGGCATCCTTAAAAAAGGAACAAGTAGTACAAGAACTCTAGACCCATTCTAGACCAATTCCATAACCACCAACATGTACATGCATATGAGAAAGCTATTCTATTCAAAAGTTTTTAGACCACCCAAAGATCAACTTCATAGCCTACATGCAATTAGGGTAATAGAGAATAATTCCTTCAATACTAGGACAAGGCACCCAACACAAGCACAATACTCCATGGCTGAATAACTTTGTTGCAACACAACCACAAGCATAAACTCACACCCCTTGCATCAAGATTATTCGCTATCAACTAGGAGACTTAGACAACATCATTACAATATGATCAACTCTACTTTCTCCATCTTCAACGTCCTTCACACTACGTGTTGTCTCTTAAAACAAAAGAGCAAGGAATTCTACTCACCAAAGGATCAATCATTAGCTGACTCCTTCAGTTCTCCTCAAGCTTTCCAAGTGAAGAAATCTTCACAGAAGGAATCAACCTAATTGAGGAACACTAAGAATTATTACATAAAAGAACATGCAAGCAAGCCACGTGAAATTCCATGCAAGTACATGCAACACACATGCAAGTACATACAACTCACAAACCTGCACATGCAAGAAAAGGTAAATCCTAGAACAATGCTCTAATACTAATTGCAGGGAAATTTTGGTCATCTCAAAAAGAAACATCCAAGAACAATAGTGCCTTATGTAATTTTAATTTCTTCAAATTTCCACAAATACATATACTACTATGGGCCACATGGTGAAATCAGACATAGTTGATTTCCCACATTAACCCTCCTAAGAAAAGCTCATGCAAATTTAACCAGTTCCAACAACATGCAAAGATATATTCAATTTGCAGAATCAACCAATATGAAAGAAAAAAGATATAGACAAACATATTTATACGGGGAAAACCCTTGGGTAAAAAACCCCACACTCCAAAATGATCAAGCCATTATATTATTTAGTAAAAAATAGAGTTACAATACAATCTTAGGCTCTAAGCCTTTATAGGAGATTTACATCTTGTTCCATTCTAGAGAGAATTCGATAGCATAACCTTATTCAACCTCAAAGTCGAATCACATATTGATTAGAACAATCCTTGCATTGTTACAATGCTATTGGAGCATAAAAAGTAGATTAACCTCTAACCAACCCACTCTCTCCCAACCAACCTCTCAGCCAACCCAACCTCTCTATTCACATTATAGAACATTCAATGATTTATACCATTTGTTCTATCCAATGGTTCTAGGACGACCAAGAAAACCAATCGATTCTCAATCGTCAATCCAACCATTGACAGGTTCCAACCAATCATTGTTTTCCACCTCAGCATCCATCAGGTCCCACTGAGACATTCTACATAGGTCACTGAGTCAGCCATCGTCATATCAGGGAGACAAAATTTAAAGTCTCACCCAAGTAGCCATATCCCACCAATGAAGTGCCAATTACTAAGTTTCTCAAAACACAAACTTCAAAACCTAATGTTGGAGGTTGTGATATTCCTGAAACCCATGACATGCTGATATTGTACACTATCTACACCATCAGCCTATCGGAGTGACACTCACAAAAGTTCCACTTATATCGACATCTCCTACTGATGAACCACTCCATTGTTCCATCAGGGGGACAAGCTTCAGTGTCCCGTCAAAGACACAACTTCCCACTAATGAGGATCCAATGCCACATATCAAGTTGTCGATGTGACAACTCATAGACTCCCATTGATGATGTTATCTCCCATCGACAAGTCTTTACCACCATACAAATCACTAATCCATCAGACCATCGGGGAGACCCAAGACAGAGTCCCACTGACAACATGGTCTTATTGACGAGTGACCAAGGCAAGACATCAAGCTATCATAGAGACTTCTTGGAGACTCCTACTGACATGACTAACTTCCACTGATAGAACACAATGCTAGAGGAAAATATTAGTGCCAAACCATGGAGGTCATTGAAGCACGATGGGAGCTAAGAACAAGGTCCCACCAATATGAGGAAGTTAGGCTGATAAGAGATAGAAGCAAGACTTCAAGGAGTATATCAAGCCAATAATTTGAGGCATAAATCCCAACATTTCTCCCTACCTTTCCCTCTCTCTCCATCTATCTCCTTCCATCCCTACTCTCTATCTCAACTCTCCCTACCTTTCCCTTTCTCTCTCTATCTATATATCTCTCTATCTCTCCCTCCCTCTCCCTTCTTTTTATCTATCCTCTCTCTCTCCCTCTCTCTATTTCTATCTCTTCTCATCCTCTCTCTACCTACTTGTCTCTCTCATATTTATCTCAACTATCCCTCTTTACCTCTCCCTCCCTCCTCTCTCCCTTCCACCAATCTCCTCTCTCTACTTCTCTTTATCTAACCTACCCCTATATACCTCTTTCTCTCTCACTCCCTCCCTCCCTCCTCTCTCTTAGTCTCTATACCTTCTTCCTTCTCTACTTCTCTCTATCACATCTCTCTATCACCTATATCTCCCTAGCTATCCCTCCCTCCCACCTCTCTATCTCACATCTCTCTCCTCTCCCTCTCTCTACTCTCTATCTCAACCCTCTCTCTATCTATCTCTTCATCCCTACAATCTATCTCAACTATCCCTCTTTACCTCTCCCACCCTCTAGAGAGGTGAGATAGAGAGAGTAGATACAAAGAGGTATGGAGGGAGAAGTGAGAGAGATAGAGGTGATAGAGAGATGTGATAAATAGAACTGGAGAGAGTGGGAGAGAAAGAGGGGAAAGAGAGGGAGAGAGTGAGTGAGAAAGAGAGTGGAGGGAGTGTGGGATAGGTAGGAATATGTATGCAGATAGTTGAGAAAGAGTAGAGAGGGAAGGAGAGACAGAGGAAGGGAGAAGTGAGATAGAGAGGTGATAGAGATATGTGATAGAGAGAAGTAGAGCGAGGAGGAGGGAGGGAGGGAGAGAGAAAGAGGTAGAGAGGGATATGTTAGATAGAGAGAAGTAGAGAGGGAATGTGGGTGGGGGTAAGGAATAGAGAGATAGATAGAGAGAGGGGGAGATAAAGAAAATTTGACATGGAAGAAGGGATGGAGGAGGAGAGAGAGGTGAGATAGAGAGAAGTAGAGAGAGATAGAGAGAGAATGGAGAGATTGATGCTGGAGCATCAAGGGAAAAGAGAAATCTTGCATCATCATTCTATTTTTTTTTTTGAATAAGGGCTGACATGGCCTATCGATAGGACCTTGAAATATCGTTGTGACTTTCCTACAAGTCCCAACGATATATTGATGACAACAATGAGAAAGTAGTGCATAGAGTTACATTGTCAGGACACTTGCATATTGATATGAGTCTAATGTGAGTCCCTCTGATAGCCTGACATTCATAAGGAAGTTAAAAAATGACATCATGAGGACTTGGGTGTATCAGTAGGACGGGGGACCAAGTTTCAATGATAGAATGATAATGCATGCATTGGAGTGACTACAGGCTATCGGTGGGAAATGATAACGAGTCTCAGTGACATGGTGATGGAAGGTTGGAATACATGTGGGACCTAACATGATGGTGATGTGTACATACTAATGGTGATTGATGAATGGTTGTGTGATTCACATCCTTGTTGTGAATTATGTGGCGACAGGGTGGATTCATATTGCGATAACATGTGATTGGTGTGATAGACCTTCATCAACAAGACACTTGAGATGGTCTCCTCAATACAACCATAAGAAGGTAATGATGAAGGATTGCTTGAACAGTGAGTTGGAAGGATGAACAAACCTAGTGGCAACACATGACATGGTAGCATTCATCAATTAGCATCATTATTTCTAATTGACTAGGGTGAACAAATTTATAGGCATGCAATGAATGAGAATGCAATCACGGAAGTCTATGTAACCTCCTAGAGAATAAACATGGATACTATGACATGAGGAGTAGGGGAAGACAAGGACGGCTTGGAGAATTAGAACAATACCAAAATTTGAGGGAAGACAAGTAGAGGGAGGTAGTAATGGAGTAGCTCACAGTGCGATAGTCGAGCTTGAGATAGAAATAAATTCTTCCAATTCATAGATGCATGTGTGAAGCTGCCCATGAGATGGTGTGTAAATTTGTAATGTCATTTCAGTAATAAAATAAGTTTTTTTGTGCAAACTTGGTTATTTTGTGTTGTTCTAGCTTGCAAGGGGAGTACCCTTCACCAAGTTGTATCAGAGCAAGTGTTCTTGAGTTTGTAACAGAGCGTCGAACATGAGGTAGTTACAACATGACCTATGAGTGTCGGATAAGAACAAAATGCCTCCAAGAATGGCCCAACATGGTAGAGGAAGAGGCAGAGGTGTCAGATGAAGAGATCTTACTAGAGATGAACTTAGAGCCTTCACAAGGTAGATGAAAGCCTTGGAAGAAGAGGTTTGAAGAGGGGGAGGAATACAATAGGAAAGAGATGGCAATGATGATGAAACACAAGAGGAAAAAGAAGAGGAATAATAGGATCAGATGGATTCTAGGGAGATGAGGTTGCTAAGAGTGATATCTAGCATTGGGAAGAGACCTAATATGGAGATTTCAACCTTTAATGGGAATTTAAATCTAGAAGAATTGATCGATTGGATCAATGATGTGGAATAATTTTTTGAATTTGAGGAGATTGATGATCCTCATTGAGTGAATTTTGAAAAGACCAAGTTAAAGGGCCATGCTAGTATTTGGTGGAAAGAGATCCAGCTAGAAAGAGGGAGACAAGGGAAGGATAGAATCTCCAGATGTGATAGAATGGTGTCAAAGTTGAAAAAATAGTTTATTCCAGTTAACTATGAATTGGAACTACTCAAGAAGATGCAAAATCTAAGACAAGGAACAAGTATGGTGAAGGAGTATATAGAACAATTTCATAAGTTAGAAAAGGACTTTTTGAAGCAACGAAGGAGAAGATATCCCATTACATTAATGGGTTGAAGCCAAGAATACAAGAGGAATTGGAATTAGTAAAAATATACACCATTGAGGATGCATATCAGTTTGCATTAAGGGTGGAAGAAAGATTGAACAAAAAATTTGAGCATAAGCAGAAAGGGAAAATTAAAAGTTATGTGCAGAAAAAGGAGGACGAGCATCATATTAGAGACATCAAGGACAATGATGGTGAAAGAGGTGAAATCTCAAAAAGGTTTCATGAGCAAAATGAGAGAGGTAGAGGAAAATCTAGATGAGGACTAGGAAGAGGTTTCCAAGGAACCTATTTTCAATGTGGAGAAGAAGGATATAGGGCCTTTGAGTATCCTCAACATCAAGGAAATTCAAACAAAATGCTTGACAACAATGCTCGAGTTGCCCATGTAGATGAAGATGCACAATCCTCACATTCTAAAGAAGCTAAAGGAGGAGAAGCCTTGATGGCTAGGTGAGCCTTGTTGCATGGAGATAATGAACCAATGCAAATGAAGAGTTTTTTTAGAATGAAATGCAAAGGTGAAGGTAAAGTTTGTAGGTGATTATTGATGGTGGTAGTATTGAAAATCTTGTTTTTGAAGAAATGGTGAATAAGTTGCAACTAAAAAGAGAAGGCACCCATAGCCCTATAATATTGCTTGGTTTGAGGATGATCATAAGGTTTTGGTGCATGAAAAATTCTTGGTAAGCTTTAAGATTGGTAACTATCATGATGAAGTTTTGTGTGATGTTATTCCTATGAATTTTTGTCACCTGTTGTTAGGCAGACTTTGGAAGTTTGACAAGAAAGCAATGCATGATGTGTATGCTAATACCTACCATTTCATGAAATATGGAGTCAAGCATAAGCTAAAACCATTAAATAAAGGAGAAGAGAAAGTATGCAATAATGTTAGGAAATGCTTGATTAATGGAGCTAAACAGTCAATTGAAGAGGATGAGGATGAAGATCAATATTTTCTCACGCAAGTTGTAGCTATGTTGATTGCATTCAAAAGGTGTAGGCTGAAGGTTTTGGTGGATAAAGAAGAGGTAAAATATGCTCTTTGTGAAAATTTGGTTACTAATTTGTGTGATCATAATGAGATTAGTGGAAATGAAGGTATTACAATAGTGAGTACCTTGATGATTGAAAGTAATGTAGTGGTCAATAAGAATGAAGGTGAGAAGATGCATGCTAGTTCAGTTGAGGACCTTCCAGTTGATGATTGTCTATTGCAGAATGACCAAGAATAATATTATGATTGTATTCTTGACATTGATAAGGATACAAATGAGAAGGAAGGAGAGTATGAGTACTTTGATTGTGATCCTGACATTGAAATTGCAGTTGAGAATTACTTTCTAGAAGATATAAGAAAGGAGGAGCACAAGGAAAAAATGGAGAATGAAAATGAAATGATTGTCATAGCAATAATTGGGGAAAAGGTAATGCATGAGTTTCCTATAGGAGATAAAACTGAAGATTATGGTTTTCCAACATTTCATAGTGCATATTGGTGGGAAGTATAATTTGTTAAAAGAGGATGGAAGAGATGAAGAATGAAATAAGGTCAGGACATTAAATTGCAGAAGCAAGTTCAAAAGAGTGTTTAGCATGGTAAGGTGAATATGTGGATCCATGACAAGCATGGAGTCTACATATTTTTATGAGTTCAACTCATGAAACATTTTTAATTTACCTGAGGTGTCTAATGTAGGAGCATCTAGGGTGATGAGCAATTTTGCATCATCATTTTGTGTTGTTTGTTTCAAATAAGAGCTGACATGGCCTATTGGCAGGAACTTGACATATCACTAGTGTGACTTTCCTGTAAGTGCCAATGACATACTGATGACAACAGTGAGTGAGTGATGCATAGAGTTACATCAATGGGACACTTGCATATTGACATGAGTCTAATGTGAGTCCCTTTGACAACCTGATGTTCATAAAGAAGTTGAAAAATGACATTGGAAGGACTTGGGTGTATTGGTAGGATGGGGGAGTGAGTTCTAGCGATAGAATGATTACACATGCATTGGAGTGACTATTTGCTATCGGTGGGAAATGATAATGAGTCTCACTGATGGGGTGATGGAAGGTTGGAAGACATGTGGGACTCAACATGAAAGTGACATGTACAGACTAATGGTGATTGACGAATGGTCGCATAATTCACATCGTTGTTGTGAATTTCTTGGCGATAGGGTGGATTCATATCGTGATAACATGTGATCGGTGTGACAAAAAATCATCAACATGACTCTTGAGATGGTCTCCTCGATACAATGATAAGAAGGAAATGATGAAGGATTGGTTGAATGGTGAGTTGGTAGGATAAATGAAACTAGTGGTGACACATTGCACAATAGAATTCATCTATTCACATTATTGTTTCTAATCGACTAAGGTGAATTTGAATTTATGGGAATCCAATGAATGGATAGAAAATGACTTACTAGGAATGAATGAGAATGTAGTAATGAAATTCTATGTAACCGCCTAGAGAATAAAAATGGATACTACGACACAAGGAGTAGGGAAGACAAGACCGACCTAGAGAATTAGAATAATAAAAAAATTTGAGGGAAGATAAGTAGAGGGAGGTAGTAATGGAGTAGCTCATAGTGTGATAGTGGATCTTGAGATAGAACTCAGATCTATGAATTGGTAGTGTATAAGAGAAAATTTTCACCCTAGGTGCAATTCCCATTTTTTCCTTTATACACTTTAGAAAACCAAAGTCAGAGGCTTAAATTTACTTAAGCCCATTGTTGGCGGTCCATGTGGAGCCTATTTTGTGTGTTAGTGGAGGAATTTCTATTGGGGATTCCTGCACGGTGCGCAGATGTCCACGCGGGATGCTTATGTCCCTAGTAGATTTATGCGGCTAAGCTAGCAGAGGCTTTACTCTTCCCATTGGCAGCGAAGTTGTAACTCCTCCTTCGGCCAACCAACCTGAATATGGTCATTTTCTTCTTCATTCCTTCATATTCACTCTTTCAATTTGCATTCCAACTCTTAAACAAATTAAGCTTCCATACTCTCATGATCACAACCTCACTTTCACTCACTTCCAAGCATGCCAAGCACTCTATTGTAGCAGCATCACACTACATCAACTTGGTAGAGCATGTTTGGGACCATGACATACACAATAGAGGCTTGATTTCCTCTCTTTTCTCCCCCAAGTAGCCTTGAGTGCTCTTGGTGGAGGTGGTAAGCTTCCCTCTCCTCTCCTCTATCATTTGGTGAGTAGCATAGTACTGCATTGTATTGTTTATTTTTTCATTACATTGCTTCTTTATCTCTTTCTTTTGGCTGTCTGTGGTGGTGGAAACACATAAATGGGGGTCTGACTGAGGCAAGCCCCTATATAGCCCCCAAAAATTTTCTCTCTTGCTATGTGTAGGTGGATATACTTTGTGGAGCTAGCTAGCGAATAGGATCTTATATGAGATCATCTTCATCACCTTAGCTTTTGTATATCTATTTTATCAGCTTTGGTTGTATTTCTCTTATTTCATAGTATTGTTTTGCTCTGTAATAAGTTGTTAAGCTAGGCCATTAGTTGTTTTAATTAGTTCAACCTTGCCTCGGTTGTGTTCTAACCGTATGGACTATGTTGCACTTTCAAGATGCTAGCGTACTGCACTGTAATCCAAATTTCATGCTAACGTCATCGGGCAAAGAGCTCCCTAAGGTGCAGAGTTGGACCTAAAAAATGACTCGCCTAGCCCCACCTTAAAACTTGGGATTGATAAGTGGTCATAGGGTTCTATTATCCTCATCATTCTTATCCCCATACCCTAAACTCTACACTTAGTTGAGGTAAGCTAGGGCAGCCTCTCGCATCTTGACTCTCTATGACCTAGGGTCTTGAATACGGTGGTCCCCCTCTCTTACATTTTTGGTGAACCTGATATGAACCAATGTCTGTTCATCTATTGATGTTGAGGCTTCCCCCAATTTATTTGCAATTGTTTTGTTTTGGAGCATTGTGAAGGTTTATAAGCAGCACAACCCAGTCCAAAACTTCTAGGCATATTGTAAGGAGAAGTGTATGACACCTCCCAATGGATAGAAAAAAGGTCTCGCTTGGTCTCTCTATGGGTCTCTTCTCCAGTCCTATTGTTAGTTTTGTTGTGTAGGATCAGGTGTCGAGGGGTGAGATAGGATTCACTGATGAAACTGATCACATCCCCACTCCCCCTCTATCCCCCATGCCATCATCGGTGGATGAGCATGAGGTCATTCAAATCCCTCTTGAATATGTGTTCGCCCTTACAAGGGGGTTGGGTGACCTTGAAAATCATTTGGAAATAAATCTGAAGATGGCTAGGGATGGTTGGGTTGTTAGTGAACTAAAACATATGATGGATAAAGATCGAACAGGTGTAGAGATTCTAAGTAGTCTCTTCTTTATCACCAAAGTGTGCATGCCTTCGGGCAACCCTAATTTTGCACAAGGAGTCACCTTTGAAGAACATGAGAGACAACTAGGAGTATCAATTCCTCTCACCTCTGTCTATATGGCCGATGTGGTATCTTCCATTAGTATCCCTTCCATCCCTAATCAACTAAAAACTATCAAGGTGAATAAGGTCTCGTTGGGCTTTAGCTTTACCCCCTTTTTCACCTTCGGTGGTGGAGGTTTTTGAAAAATACGTGGTGGAGGCTTTGGTAGTGGCGGTGGATTTGGTAGTGGAGGTGGATCTAGTAGTGGTTATGGTATTGGCCCTACTAGTGGTGGTGGCTCTGTCATAAGTCACACCAGTGGCGGTTTTGGAGGAAGAATTGGTTGTGGTTCTAGAGGAGGTTCCTCTGTCCCTTTATCTTCTAACAACCCTAGTCTGAATACTCTACTTCAGAATATGGGTAAGATGCAGAGTCAGTTAGCGAGCCTTTCCCAAGCCTCTTCCCCACCTATTTTCTAGCCTTTCTTCTGACATAGCTAGTTGTCGGTTGCCATCTTGAACACTCCCTTCCCTAAGGGAATGAAGATTCCTAAATTTGAGAATTTTGGTGGTAAGGGGGATCCGCAGACACATGTGTCTTCCTTTAATTCCCTCTGCACCAAATTATTCCATCATGATGCCTTGATGGCTAAATTATTTCCTCGATCCCTCAAGGACACAACACTCAAATGGTACTGTTCCTTGCCTAATAATTCTATTTTCTCATTCAACCAGCTTGTTAATCAATTCCTTAGACAATTCCAAGAAAACATCAGGCCGAAGATGATTTTTTCGGATCTTGTCCAATGTAAGGAAGGAGACAATGAGAAGATTACTAATTTCATAGTGTGTTATCAAGTGCTTCTTTCAAAAATATCATACCAACTACCCGATTCTAACGTGCATAAGGTGTTCATAGGGAACTTACAAAGGCCTTGGCAAGATAAATTCACCCTTATGAAATACCCTTCCTTCATGCATTTGTGTGCATCCTTACGAGAATACCAATAGATGGTTACTCAGTTTAGGGGATCCTCCTCACGCTCCCATTCTAAAGGAAAGTTCATTGTATCAATCTTTGGGAAAGGAAATGTCATTGCGAACATAGTAGCTACTACCGATGACAATGGCCTCAAATGCAACCAAAAATTCATGAAGTTGTCTAAATCTTACACTTCCATCTTCCAAAAGCTATTGAAGGATAAGATCACAACTTTTGCACCCCCTAAGCCTGTTAGGGAACCCTATCCTAATTGGTACAATGGGAGTGCTTACTATTAGTACCATCACATTAATGGAAATGATACCTAACATTTTATGCAGTTGTGACATGAGATACAAGACCACATCAAGGACGATAGCATTCATTTCGATGGGAATAAATGAAATGCTAAAAAATCATTAGCAAAAGATAATAGTGAATTGAAGATATACACGGACCCATTTCCATCACATTCTACCAACATGATTATCGATCCCAATGATTTTGTTCCTTAACTTGAGGCCTATGTGAACATGGTCACGATAACTTCTACTGTTCCACTTGCACTTAATTCATTGGATATTACATTTAGAGCACAAGATCTACCCTTAAACAAAAATCCTTCACTTCTTTACATTCCCACTCACGTCAATGGTAACATTGTGACAGGAGTCTTGATAGACCCTACGAGCCATGTAAATATTATTACTGAAGAAACACTAGTATTGAACTCATTACAAAAGGAAAATTATGGAGAAACAAAATCTACCATTGGTACCCACGATGGTACGAGTCTTAAACCTTATGGCTCAATCACTTTGTCTATCCTGGTTGGGCCTAGGACTATTGACATGGTCTTTGACATTATTCTAGAATCAGACCTATTCAAAGTGAAGCTAGGAATTCCTTGGTTGGCTTCCATGAATAGGATCACATCCGTTATTCATAAGTGTTTAAAGTTTTCCGACGAGGTTGTCATGCATGTAGTGCATGATATTGGATATTAGCCTTTGGTATCTCATGGTTGATATTCACTGGATCACTTTTGGCATTCCTCAGTTAGTCTGCTTCCTCTAAGAATGGACCTACTTTACAAGAACTATGTGAAGTACAAAACTGGGGGTAGAGGAGAGCCCGTGCTTATGACTACTCCTTCTCCAAGAGAGAAACAGGAGTCCACACCGACCCCTTCTCCTCCCCACAAAGGAAAAGAGAAGGCTATACCATCTATTCCCCTTCCCTGAAGAAGGAATAGAAGCTCATAACAACTCCCTCTCCTTCTCATAAAGGTAAAGAGCAAATGACCTTTTCCTAGACTTCCCCATCCTCTCCCCTTTCTTGGGAAGAGTACTTAATGAGCAAGGCTAGTGGTTATCCTCTGAGTCTGATGAGTCCTCCTTAGCGTAGGCCCAAGATTAGAATCACGGACCTTCCGAATGAATTTCCAGGACCATGGTACTACTTATACTACAAAAAGAAAGGTTCTCACAGAGAATTCAATCCGCAGCCTCCTACTCCTCTTTCTCCTAAGGCAGTGAGTGGAAAGAGGCTCTTGAGTTGACCTCTCCTATCGCTCCTCATCCTGCTCCCCCTACTCTTGTACAAGAACCCTATTCCTCCACTTGAAATGACCATAGTGGAGATTCCTATGGTCGAGCAGGAACCAACCATCCCTTCGCAAGCTCTGGCTTCTAACTTGAAGAGCCATAGAAACCACCTTGCACGTGAGCACAAGTGTCAGTGAAAGGATCTCTTGGATGAGTAGGCTGCCTCATAGTAGAAGGAGGAAGAAATGATTGCTCCTATTTCAGGACCTCCTGTTGCATCTCCTTCCTCCCTTCATACTGTTTCTCTTTGGCCTGATTCGCTCCTAGCTTCCGTTGCAAGCACAAATGTGCCTAATCCTAAATAGGTACAAGTTTTTATTGCTCCTTTGGTGAAGCCACCTTTGTTGATGTCTGTCCTAGATATTCAGCCCTTCCCTAAGCCCATGGACATGGTTAACACTTTGGTCGTGTCTTCTATAGTTATGTCCTCCTCTTCCTCTACACCCCTAGCTTCATCTATGGGGAGTTCACCTCCTCTAGCAAAGAAGGAGGTGGAGGCGGGTCCTTCTGGAAAAGAAGGATGTAAGAGGAATCCACCTTCTTTGCAAGGTGGCCCCGTGATGACTTGCTCTATTCTTGTGATAGAACTAGTCCCAACTTCCCCTGAGTTCGTCACTGCTCTCGATTCATTCAGTGAGCTTAATAGTGAATCTCTGGCACTGCCTACGCCGTCCACTAAGGATAAGCATGATGCTCCTATAGGATGTACGTTTAATTTCGTGGATGAAGTCCTGGCCCTGTCGATGATCTTCACAAAATCATTGACTTTGAATCCACAAGATCTCGGTGGAGAGGACCTTGAGGGGCCCTCTTCCTTGGCTCTTGTTGTGGGAGGTTCAAATGCTCCTCCTCTTAACATTCCACCCTTGCAGGCTCATCCTCCTTCCCCTTATGAGGATCTAGATTGGGAAGTAGATGACCTCCTGGATTACCAATGTTAGGAGGAGGTCCCCTTTTCTTGATCTTGTTTGTGTGTGTGCATTTTTTGTGATGTTTTCCCCCGTACTCATTCTATGTGTTCCTGGATGACCCTCGTCACCCCTATTGGTGCTTTGATATAGGTGTGGTTTTTGTGTCCTAAACCTTCTGCTATTTGTACCATCATTCTTCCATGTTTGTGATCGATTTTCGATAAATTAGGGACAATGCAAAGCAATGGGGGAATTTAGGCTTCCCTTCCATGTTGACCCAATTTTTTAATTTTTACTTTGTTTTTCATGCATTCTTTCTGATTTCGTTGGAGATTGATGATCTTTCACGTTGTATTGTGGTTACCTATTACTATATGAGCTTGGACAGATCTGACCCCACTAAACCAGATCCCCTTGTGCTGTTTATTTATATTGTTCTTTTCTCTCTCACTTTCCCTTTATCTTTTTTCTCTTCTTTTCTTGAGTTGTTCTTCCCATGTGTGACAACGTTCTCCTCTTTAGCACTTTGATTTTTAGAAAAAAAAATTGTTGCCAATAAATCTTTTCTTGAAAGGCTTCACAATAATCATTTTCCTTAGAATTGCATTCTCAACTTGGAACCCTAACGGAATGTGTTTCCTTCATCACAAGTTCGTAAAGAAAGGACTTGAAGACTTTACTCTGAAGTGGGAACTGCTTTGATTTCCCCTCACATGGCGTTATGAACTTATTTTTCAATTCCTTGATGAAGTGAACATCTTTCGAAAGGATCCCTTGATGATGAATCACTCTAAGGTGAACAATCACTTTTGAATTGCATGTCCCTTGAGTGGACCCCTTTTCTTCTTCATGGTGGGTTCCCTAGGGACCCTTTCTTCAAAATCCTTTGTAACAAATGGAAATTTTCATGTCTAGCCTAGGGGCAGCTTGACTAGACTCGTTCCATTTGCTTCTCTACGTCTAGCTTGGGAGCAGCTGACTAGACCTTACCTTTCAAATTGTGCGTCCCTTGAGTGGACCCCTCTCCTTTTGAAGGGTTGTTGAGGGACCCATTTGAAAGCTTTTCGGTGTATGTGATTGGCCGCTTTAGACATGCTCTATCTGTGGGTAGACATGTCACCACTTCAGACATGCTCTATCTGTGGGTAGATGTGTTGCCACTTTTAGACATGCTCTATATGTGGGTAGATGTGTCACCACTTTAGACACACTCTATCTGCGAGTAGACGTGTCACCGCTTTAGACACACTCTATCCATGGGTAGAAGTGTCACCACTTTAGACATGCTCTATCTGTGGGTAGACATGTCACTAATTCCTAAATTTGTGTAGTCCACTTCCTTGGGGCTTCTTCCATGTGAGAGATCTTGGGGGTTGCCTGCTTGCAGGTCCGCGGGCCTATAAGATGCCTTATTCCAACTTTATAGTTCTAAGCAGCTATGGAGTCCTTCGCATCTCCTACACCTTCAGGTATGCCAGAATAAGTACTACTTCTTGAACAATTTAGGTATACTTTTCTAACCCTACTCTCTTCTTGATCTACTTTTCCAAGCACTCATCGGTACTCATGCTTGCTAAAGTGGGGAAAAAATGTATAAGAGCAATTTTTCACCCTAGGTGCAATTCCCCTTTTATCCTTTATACACTTTAGAAAACCAAAGTTAGAGGCTTAAATTTACTTAAGCCTATTGTTGGTGGTCCATATGGAGCCTATTTTTTGTGTCGGTAGAGGAATTTCTTTCAGGGACGCCCGTGCAACACGCTTACGTCCCTGGCAGATTCCTGTGGCTCAGCCAACAAAGGTGTTACTCTTCCCATTGGCAGCGAAGTTATAATTCCTCCTTTGGAAAACCAACCTAAATATGGCCATTTTATTCTTCATTCCTTCATATTCACTCTTTCAATTTGCATTCCAATTCTTGAATAGATTAATCTTCCATACTCTCACTCCAACAAGCTCACTTTCACTCACTTCCAAGCATGCTAAGCACTCCATTGTAGTAGCATCACACTCCATCAACTTGGTAGAGCACGTCTGGGACCACACCATACATAGTAGAGGCTTGAGTTCCTCTCTTTTCTCCCCCAAGCAGCCTTGAGTGCTCTTGGTGGAGGTGGTAAGCTTCCCTCTCATCTCCTCTATCATTTGGTGAGTAGCATAGTACTGCATTATAGTGTTTGTGTTTTCATTACATTGCTTCTTTATCTCTTTCTTTTAGTTTTCTGTGGTGGTGGAAATACCTAAACGAGGGTCTGACTAAGGCAGGCCCCTATACAACCCCCTAACATTTTCTCTCTTGTTATGTGTAGGTGGTTGCACTTTGTGGAGCTAGCTGGCGAATAGACTCTTTTATGAGATCATCTTCATCACCTTAGCTTTGCTATATCTATTTTATCACCTTCGGTTGTATTTCTCTTATTTCATAGTATTTTTTTGCTCTCTTAAAAGTTGTTAAGCTAGGCCGTTAGTCATTTTAACGAGTTCAACCTTGCCTCGGTTGTGTTTTGACCATACAAACTATAGCTCACTTTTGAGACACCAACACGTCACACTATCATCCAAAGTCTGCACTGACGTCCTTGGGTAGAGAGCTCCCTAAGGTGCAAAGTTGGACCTAAAAATTGACTCTCCTAGCCCCACCCTAAAACTTGGGATTTCCGAGTGGTCGTAGGGTTCTATAATCCTCATCATTCTCATCCCCATACCCTAAACACTACACTTAACTGAGGTAAGTTAAGGCAGCCTCTCACATCTTGACCCTCTATGACCTGGGGTCTTGCACGTGGTGGTCCCCCTCTCTTGCAAGTAGATGCATGTACGAAGATTCCCATGATATGGCATATAACTCTATAATGTCATTTTAATAATAAAAATGGTTTTTTGTGCAAAATTGATTGTTTTGTGTTGTTCTAGCTTGCAAGGGGATTACCCTTCACCAGAGATAGAGAGAAGTAGAGAGAGCTATGAGATAAGTATAGAGGCAAGGAGAGAGTGAGAGAGAAAGAGGGGGAGGAAGGAGGAGAGAGTGAGATAAATAGGGGGAGATGGGGGAGAGAGAGGGGGAGGGATAGAGAGGGATAGAGAGGTGAGATAGAGAGAGAAAGGGAGAGAGAGGGAGGGAGGGAGGGAGAGAGAGGGAGAGAGAGGTGATAGAGAGATGTGACAGAGAGATAAGTAGAGAGGGAAGAAGGAAAGTGGAGATATTGAGAGAGGTAAGAAGGGATGGAGGAAGAGATAAAGAGGTAGAGAGGGAAGATGGTAGGGAGGGAGGAAGAGAGAGAGAGACAAAGAGAGATAGGTAGAGTGAGAGAGAGGAGATAGAGAGTAGAGAGGGAAAGAGGTAGGGAGGGATACATAGGTGAGATACAAAATGATGGAGGGAGAGATAGGTAAAGAGAGGGATAGGGTAGATAAAGATAGGTAGAGAGGGAAGGATACATAGAGAGAGGAGAGATAGAGACAAGTAGAGAGGGGAGGGACAAAGAGTTAGGGAGGATATAGAGGTGAGTGTGTGAGAGAGAGAGAGTGAGAGAGAAAAAGAGGGGAGAGAGGAAGGGGGAGAGAGAATGAGAGTAGAGAGGGAAGAGGAGAGAGAGATAGAGATTAGAGAGGGAAGGAGAGAGTAAGAGAGAAATATGGGGGAGGGAGAGCGAGAGGTAGAGAGAGTGGTAGGGAGTGGAGGGAGAGGTAGGTAGAGAGGGAAGGAGAGAGTAAGAGAGAAATATGGGGGAGGGGGATAGATATAAACTTAGAGAGGGAAGGAGGTATGGAGGGAGAGTTAAGGAGGGAGATAGATGTGTGAGAGGGAGAGAGAAACATCTCTCTACCTACCTCTCTATGTTTCTTTCTCATTTCTATCTCCCCTTGCCCCTCTACTTCTCTCTACCCACCTATCCCTCTATACATCTTTCTTTCTCCTACCCTCCCTCCTTCCCTCTCTCAATATCTCTACCTTCTTCCCTCTCTAATTTTCTCTATCACATATCTCTATCACCTCCCTCTCTATCTCTTTCTCCTTCCCTCTCTACTCTCTCCATCTCAACTCTCTCTCTCCCTACCTTTTTGTCCCTATTTATATCTATCTCTCTCTCCCCCCTCTTTCTATCTCTCTTCTCTCCCTCCCCTCTCCTTCTATCTATTCTTTCCCTCTCTCTACCTACCTCTCTCTCCTTATATCTGTCTCAACTATCCCTCTTTACCTCTCCCTCCCTCTTGTCTCTCTCCACCAAACTTCTCTCTCTACTTATCTCTATATGACCTACCCATATATAATTTTCTCTCTCCCTCCCTCCCTCGCTCCTCTCTTCTACCAACCTTCTCTCTCTACTCTCTATCTCCCCTACCCCTATATACCTTTTTTTCTCTCCCTCCCTCCCCCCTTCCTTCTCTGAATCTCTCTACCTTCCTCTTTACCTCTCTCACTCTCTCTCTCCCCTTCCCTCTCTACTCTCTTTCTATCTATCTTAACTCTCCCTCCCTCCTTCTTTTCTCTCTATCTCACCTCCCTCTTCTTCCCTCCCTCCATACCTCTCCTTCCCTCTCTACATCTCTCTCTCCCATCTCTCTCTACCTACCTCTATCTATTGCTCTGTCTCTCACCTTTCTCTATCCATCACTATCTCTCCCTTTATCCCTACATATCCCTCTATCTCTCCTTCCCTCTTTCTATATCTTTTCATCTTCTCTCTACCTACTTATTTCTCTCCTATTTATGTCAACTATCCCTCTTAACCTCTCCCTTCCTCCCCTCTCTCTCCCACCCTCTCTCTCCTACCCTATTTCTCTCTCTCTCTCTTCCACCAACCTTTGCTCTCTACTTCTCTCCATCTAACCTATCCTGTATGCCTCTTTCTTTCTCCTCCTCCCTCCTTCCCTATCTGATCTGTCTACCTTCCACCTCTCTACTTCTCTCTATCCTTCTTTCTCTCCTTCTCCTCTCTACTCTCTTTCTCCTCTATCTCACCTCTGTCTATCTGTCCTCCTCCCTCCTGTCTCTATCTCCCCTTCTTCCTCTCTACTCTCTTTCTCTCTATCTCATCTCTCTTTCCCTACATTTCCATCCCTCAGGCTCCACTCTCTATCTCACCTCTCTCTCTCTCTATATATATATATATCACATCTCTCTTCCTACCTATCCCTCTTTCCCTCCTCTCTATCTCATCTCTCTCTCCTCTCCCTCT